>CM053769.1:645648033-645671218 GCA_028658325.1 Potorous gilbertii | reverse complement strand
TGATTAGTTTGGCATTCCCTCCCCCATCTTGAATCTTTATCTTTATCTTTCCCAGCCTAGATTAGTGTCTAGATCAAATTCTTTTCTCCTACTACCCTCTAGTCTCTTAGCTTCTTACATTCTTTTGTGGTACCCTCTATTTTAATTTTACTTTATCCTCCTTATTTTTATCCTTGTACTTAACTTCTGAATCATTTTCCCTATTCATGGAATCATGTCCTCATTCCTTGTTTATTCTGAAGGCAGAGCTTGGGGAGTATCAAATTTGAGATCCTTCCTTGATCCCCTTCCTGCTATTCCATGTGTAGATCTTACCCCTTTCCTGTACGCTTCCCTCTTGTGCATGCATTTAATTTTTTGGTTTCGGTGCTTAAGCACCTTGTTTATAGAAATACTGATCCATGTACAGTAGTGTCATGTAACAGATTACTTGGCATATCCAGCTGAGATCCAGTATTACTCCCTTTCTGTTACCATCATCACTTACTGTTCCTAAGGCCAGCATATATCTTTAGCTTTATGTCCCCTCTACCAGCCTGCATCTGCCTTTTCCTAGGATGTAATTCTTGGAAGCAAGACTTCTTAAGGGCAGACTCCTGATGAACCTATTTCTCCCAAATAGAACCCATTAAAGGCTCCTTTACCATCTCTTTCTTCCCACAGGGATATTTTTAACGTAATCTAATTTCCCTTTCTAGAACGAAATCTAAATCCGAGTCTCTCTGTCCTATTCCCTTCCATTCATTGCTTTTAGCCTCCTTTCCCATAGTTCCCATCTTTTGCTTCACATCTCCCCACTTGAGTGACTTCTCACTAATTTGTTACTTCTCACTCTCAAAAATGATTTGCTCACAGAGAAGTATAGGATTTAGTCCATACAACATAATTTATTTAACTAAATTTAGTCCATATAACATTAATTCTGTTTCTTCCTTCCCTTTACCTAATTCAAGAAATTTTCTATCTTTGTTGTCAACTAAGTTTTCATGTTTGAGGAAGATGACTCATATTATCAAGCCATCTATTTTTTTTCATCTGAATGCCCTGAGGCAACACTTATGCAAGGTATGAAAGGCTCATACAATAGCCTTTCCCAAATGTACTCTATCCTAAACTACATCTCTATGCATTGTACTTCAAACCTGTTCTTTATTCTGCCTGCTACTAGATGGATGGACTTATGTGTAGAGCCCACAAATTCTCACAAACTGACACTTCATAAAAGGTTTCATGCCCAATGCTCCTTAGGGTTTTAAGCCTGCTTACATGAACATTCCCTTCTTCCACAACTGCCCCGGCCCTTTGCTACCTGTCAGTCTTTAATATCTTAGACCCTCCTTGTCTTTTTATCCCTCAATCCCCTTCAAACCAAATCAAAACACAATTGCTTATAAACATAAAAATTTATTTCATTGCTTAGTTTTTTCTTGATAAGAGCTCTATTTTATTCCTTTTTCTCTTGCTCAGAGTATTTGCAAATCAAATATCCTAGCTATCTCTACTTTTTTTTTTTTCATTGTAGGAATACCTCAAATGCCTCTCTTATGGAAAGTTGTTTTTTTTCTTCACTAATGTTTAGGGTCAGCTTTGTAGGACCAGTTTCAACTTGATCTCCCCTGTTCCCTATTTTTGAATCTTGTTTCTATTGTTTTTCTCAAATTTTTCGCAACTGTAGAGTAAACCTGAGTAATTAGGAATGACACTCTTATAGCTGAAGGCTTTGTTTGCAGAATTTGTCCTTGAAATGGTCAAAGTAGTCACTATATTCCTGGGGATTTCAAGCATTGAGTTTTTCCTCCTGATAGTGATGTGTAGAAGCAATTCATCAGTACTTTATTGTCTATATTCAAGACTCCTAGGCAGTTTTCTCATATTATAGTTTATAGTAATGTTACAATGGGGGGAGGGGTATTAGTAGAATCTGGTCAAATGATTCCCCCCAAACAATCTGATGAAATTACTGAATGTAAGGATCATAGGATCATAGATGTGAGTAGGTGGAAAGGACCTCAGAGGTTACTTAGTCCAATCTCCCTCTTTCTCATCCTCCCCCCAGCCCTTTTTTCAGATGAGGAAGGCTCAGGGACTGGCTGGTTTAAAGGAAGTGTGAAGAAGTGGTTATACTTTACTCTTTTAGAAAACATGAAAACTTTTCATAATTTTTGTTTTTTAATTACATTTCTTTTTCAATCAACAAACATATGTGTGATTTTTTTTTCTCCCACTCATATTCCCCCCTCCCCCCCTTCCTGGAAAAGAAATATAATAAATATATGTAGTCAAGTAAAACAAATTCTTACAATGGACAAGGAAGATCTTATATTCTTATTCTTATATTCCATTAACCCTATGGGGCATTACAATCTACTGCTTTATAACTTCACTTCCAATCCCTGCATCTACCTAGATCAAAACTCCCTTCCTTGGCAACCACTTCTCTACATGTGTTTTCCCCTATTAGCATATAAACTCCTTGAGGGGAGGAAACTTTTGAATTTGCATTCACAGGGTCTAGCACCCAGTAGATACTCAATAAATTCTTGATGACTAACATAAAGAAAATTTAAATATTAAATTGCTATGCCAAGCATCTTTTTATTTCTTTGGAGGCAATTGGGGTTAAATGAATTGCCTGGGATTACGCAGCTGGTGTCCTCAGCAGTACTTGAACTCAAGTCCTCCTGACTCCAGTGCCACCTAGCGGCCCCTAGGTCAAGTATATTACTCAGCGTCACATAGGAAGTCATAGTGAAGTTAACATTGGAACTCAAATCACTGTAATTATAGTTTTATGTTGTAAGCAGTCCCATTATTTGGTTGCAAATTCCTGTAGGACGGCAAACATACAGTGCTTGGCAGTCATTCAATAAGTGTACACCATTAGACTATTGTTTTTTCTCTCTTGATTAGTTTAACAAACAGCAATCACGCCTCCTTCGAGGTTGTGACATCTACATAATAGTGCTTCACATTTCTATATCACCTCAGAATTTACCAGGCACTTTCCTCACAGTATCTCTGTGAGGCTCTTAGTACCATTACTACCGTTCTCATTTTTTAGGGAAGGGAACTGAGTTTTAGTGAAGTCAAATGGTCAGCCTGTAGGCAGACATCTAGGATGTGAATACAGGCTTTCTGTTTACAAATCAATACACCTTCTACTCTCTCAAAAGAAGCATGTAAAGCAAAGAGAGGCAATCTCAGCTGATATTTTATTCTTTTTTAAAATTTAACTTCATTTTTTATTCATTTTGAACTTAAATACAAAAAATACAAAAAAAGAGAACATTTCCATTTCCATTTCCATGTCATTAACATTTATTCTTACAACTTTATAAAATGCGTGGACAATAGAAAATTGTCTAAATTTTCAGATTCTTATCAATGGAGAGTATAAAGTCACTCTTATTCTATAAATTTAAATTCATCCTTCTTCATCACTGCTGCTCCATGCATCTTCAAATGCTGGATTTTTCTGCAAATGAGATACAACCTAAAAAAGAAAAGGAAAGTTCTCATTTATTTTTTCCCTTAATTTACCATGATCAGAAGTGAAATCAGAAAGTAGCAAGTGAAATGTATGTTTTAACTGCTCACACAAAGGATGAAGCTGATAAAGAAGATTTCCTAATTCAAAAGCAAGTTAAACTGTTAAAAGAGAAAATTTACCACAGGCACCAAAAATAGTTGAAGGCAAAAGCAATGAGATAAGTAATATAGCTTATTTTTTAAAAAAAACAAACATCAAAACTTATATACCCTTCAGAGTTACTTTTGGAAATTAATAGCCCCCTCATTTCAATGATTCTGCTATAGCTCAAAATATCTGTGGGGCTCCTCTTATGCAAATCTCACTGTAGCTTTTGGATTGTTCTCAAGGGAGAGGGATCCCCATTGTGAGAGAGTAGATTTGACCTTTGGAAATTGACAAAAGTGATCTGTTGCTGCACTGGGTGAATCAAGAGCATAGTCAAGCTGGGATATACTGCTTTTAGTAAAAAACAAACAAAGAAGAGAACAAAAGCAGGGTACAACTAAAATAATGACCACTGGAGTTGGAGGACCTGAGTTCAAATCTCACCTCTTACACATCTTGAGTAATCTCAGTCAAGCTACTTAACCTCCTTGTGGGTTCCAGTTTCCTTGTCTATAGAGTTAGAGTAAGATGGCCTTTGAGGTCCTTTCCATCCCTAAATTTGTGAACCTAAGATCCAATTTTTTAAAAAAGATTCCTCTCCCTGTATATCCTCCCTAGATAAATTTGAAAGGGCAGCTAGATGGTGCCATTGATAGTGCCAGACCTGGATTCAGGAATACTTATCTACATGTGTTCAAATCTGGCCTGAGACACTTACTAGCTATGTGACCTGGGGCAAGTTACTTAGCCCTGTTTCCTCATCTGTATAATGAGCCAGAGAAGTAAATGGCACTCCATGTGCCCAAGGTACATCCATCATTCCAGTATTTTTGCCAAGAAAAATCTAAATGATGTCATGAAGAATCAGACACATCTGGAGAATGACTGAACAAAAACAACAAAGACATATTTGAAGGACAAGGTTTGTTTGGAAATAAAAGTCTAGATTGAAAAAGGACTAAACTAAAAAAAAAAGTCTGGATCTGTCATCTCTATTCCACATGGTCATTATCACATGCCTGGGTTAGTTTCATAATCACCTTTCAGTCTTAACTTTGTCCTCTTGAGCCTACATTCACAAATGGCCAGACTCATCTTCTACATGCTCAGATGTTGCTATGGGATTCCACTGTTCACAAATCTTTTGTGGGTTCTTGCCGCCTACTAAGTGAAGTTCAAACTCTTCTGCCCAATACTCAATGCTCTCCACCATTTATCACCTTTTCTTTCCAGTATTATATCCTTCCATACAGGCTACACTCTGGTCAAACTGGATCCCTCTTGGCTCCCAAACATTGTCTGTGTTCTCCCTCTGCCTTTTGTTCATGGTATTCCTCTCAACACCCACCTTTTTATACTTGTTTAAATGTCTTTAAAGTACAGTTCAAATATTCCCACTCTCCCGCCCCACTGTCCTCCCTCCAATTCCCTAATTTCCAACAGATATTAACAATCTGCTGGGCCTAATATATAGCATTCTGTTTTGGAATTTTCATGTGTTGATCATAAGATGCTGTGCTTTATAATTATTTGGGTTTCTTAACCCCCTGCAATAATCATTCCTCCCTTCACCATACTCTTTCTACCAAGCTTCAGACTTATACTGATGGATGCTATTTTGGGGACTACCAAAAAAATCAGCTCCTTTTGACTCATGTTTGCCTTCAACCAGAGTTTTGGGTAAAGCATGTAGACTAAAAAGCACTACATAAATGTGCACTGTTAATAATAATGACATTAACAAAGAAACATTCTACATATATGTGTAAGATAAAGTCCAAAGCTTGGTGAACATTGGAAAGAACGTGGGCTCTGAAGTCAGAGGATCTACTTTCAAATCCCACCTCTGAGCCTTACTTACTACTTATGGGACAAGGAGAGAACTGCTTGACTTTTTAAAAGTTTAATAGCATTTTATTATTCCCCCCACTTCCATGTCAAGAAAATTTTTAGCATTCATTTTTACAAGATTTTGAGTTCCAAATTTTTCTCCCTTTCTCCCTTCCCTCCCCTCTTCTGAAAGTAGCAGGCAGTTTGATCTAGTTTATACATGTGCTATCATGTAAAAATATTTCCGTATGAGTCACAGTAAAGAAGAAACAGATCAAAAGGAAAAAGAAAACATGAAAAAGAATAAAGTAAATTTAAAAAGTATGCTTTGATCTGCATTCAGAGTCCATCAGTTCTTTATCTGGATGTGGACACCATTTTCCTTTGTGAATCCTTTGTACTTGTTTTGCAAGGATCACTGTGTTGCTGAGAAGAGCTGAGTCATTCATAGCTGGTCATCACATAATGTTGCTGATACTGTGTATAATGTCTTCCTGGCTCTGGTCATTTCACTCTATATCAGTTCATAAAACTCTTCGAGGATTTTCTGAAATCTGCCTGCTCATCATTTCTTATTGCACAACAGTATTCCATTACATTCATATACCGAAGCTTGTTTAGTCATTCCCCAAGTGATGGGCATCCCTTCAGTTTCCAATATTTTGCCACCATGAAAAGGGCTGCCATAAATATTTTTGTACATGTAGGTCCTTTTTCCTTTTTTATGATCTCTTTAAGATATAGACCTAGTAGTGGTATTGCTGGATCAAAGGGTATGCACAGTTCCAAACTGCTCTCCATAATGGCTGGATCAGTTCACAACTCCACCAAAAATCAGTGTCCCAATTTTCCAATATTCTTTCCCTTTTTGTCATATTAGCCAATCTGATAGGTGTGAGGCAGTATCCCAGAGTTGTTTAAATTTGTATTTCTCTAATCAAAAGTGATTTAGAGCACTTCTTCATATTCCTATAGATAGTTTTGAGTTCTTTATCTGAAAACTGCCTGTTAATATCTTGTGATTATTTATCAACTGGGAAATGTCCTACATTCTCATAAATTTGACTCAGTTGTCTATATATTTGAAAGACGAGGCCTTTATCAGAGACACTTGCTGTAAAGATTGTTTCTCAGTATTCTGCTCTTCTTTTAATCCTGGTTGCACTGGTTTTGCTTATACAAAAGTTTTTAAATTTAATATAATCAAAATAATCTATTTTACATTTTGTAATGCTATTCCATGTTTGGTCATGAATTCTTTTCTCCTTCTCCCACTCCCTTGCCCCAGATCTGACAGGCAGACTATTCCTTGCTCTTCTAATCTGTTGATGGTATCACCCCTTATGTCTAAATCATCCTTCCAGCTGCCTGACTTCTTGAGGCTTCATTTTCTTTCTCTGCCTAACAGAGGAGATAGGATGGCCTTTAATGTTCCTTTTAGCTCTAGATCTGTGATCCTATCTATGGAGGTTGTTTGACTTCTTTCCACTCTCCTTTAATAAAATCTCCAATAAATTATTAATTGCTGGCAGGTCTGAGAAGTTAGCAAAAAGGTGATACAATTTGTTATTCACGTAGATACTCATCTGCAGAATTAAAATGAGTCAGCATTGACAATGGATACCTTTTTTCCTTTTCTTTTTATCATTATAAAAATTTACTTTGTCCTTCCTGTCCCTCACCCCACATTAATAAACCCACAATAATCCAATACCTCCATGAAAAATTTATAGTTGGACAGAGATTGCAAATTTCTAGAAGGCAGAGATTATGTCCTTAGATAATGTTAAATAGCATCTTAAACTGCTAATTAAAAAGCATAGGGAATTGTTTGTTTTTCAGAGTTCTTGGGCATTATTATCAGAAAGCATCTAGAATATTCAATTCTACGAACACCTTTGTGATTGTGTGTGTTCGTCCTTCATTGCCGAAGAAGACCATGCCATCAGAGAAATAATGACATGACTTGCACTTGACTTTGTTTTGAGGGAGGGAGGTCTGTGCAGGCCACCAGTGTCATTTCTCCTCCAGAGCCATCTGAATCCAGTGACCAGATGCCCCAGGATGAGGCAATTGGGGTTAAGTGACTTGCCCAAGGTCACACAACGTGTGAGTGTTAAGTGTCTGAGGTGAGATTTGAACTCAGGTCCTTCTGACTCCTGCACTGGTGTGCCAAATCCACTGCCCCCTAGTTGCCCCACACACCTTTGTGATAAGGTGTATGTGGATATAATGTAGTTAAATAATTCTACGTGTACTATCTTTTAGGTGAGTTTTCTACTTTAGAGCATTAATAATAAATAAATAACACATTAATGTAGTCTAAACTTAAAACTATAGAAAGCCCTTTGCCATTTCAGTTTTAAAGTGTAATTTCTACCATCAGTACAGATATTACCTGATTTACAAAACTGAAATGTTAGCAATCTCAATCCCCATGATTTTACACCATTGAAAAAACACTGTCCCTTTACAATAGAGTTAAATTGTTTATTTGTTACATATATTCTCCTAATTTCAACAGGCATCAGCTCAATGCCTGAAATAAATTTCATTAATTTGCTGCTTCTTTTACCAGCTAGACCCCATGAGGCCAACTTGAAGAGGACACGGACAAGAGTTACAGAGGATGAGGAGGGTGGGATGGCTTAGTATCTGCACCATTAGAGGGAACTTTCAAATGGATGATACCAATCCATTTGAGAACTGAGACTTTCTTCCTTCTGGCATCTTAATTTTTTTTATATGTAGAAATTTAGGTTTCTGAAAGTTTCTAAGTAGGCAGATGGTTCTGTTCTTGCCCTGGCGAAAAGTGTAACCCAAAGAGACTGGGGTGATGACATATGTAAAACGATGGGGCTGCTGAACGTGGGCAGAGCCAACTAATGGTAAAAATTCCTACAGATCTAAACAGTTTTGGAATCTGTGTGTAGTGCTGGAAGTGGGGTAATGTGTGGAGGGCCTTTTCTTTATACACACCTACAAGACATTCATATTCTTACTATAATGCCTACAACCATAGGAATATTTCAAAGTAAAAATTGCTAATGAATATAGCTCTAATTCATTTTAATATAGTATGGCATATGACAATGAAAGTCACTATGAAGTTTTAACAATCTAATAGGAATAATTTACAAGGGGATTGTGTTTTCATGCCTAAAACTGAAAGCCATCAAGTATGACTTGTTTTATTTTTCCCCTAGTCTATCCTCTGCTTGTTTTGCTTCATTTCTGGTGTTGGTATAAATGAAATGTCTTCAAGCAAGCACTGGAAAAGGGGTTTTACTCTCAGAAGTGCTAATATAATTGCATAACTGGGAAATAAACAGAAACCATCAGAGACATACAACTTTTTAGTAAATTAAGCAATTTAATTTTCTTCCAATATTGTTTTTATACATAAGTCACAGTAGATTTACTTTTAATTTATTTTTATTGTTTTCATTTGGCAAGCTATTCTTATGCTATTTAACGTGGTCTACTGCATTATAACTTGGATTTAATATATATAGTAGTTCTAGCACAGTGGGATATACTTATTAAATAATAATGTAAAATAAATGGTTAACCTAAATTATTTGACTATATTTTCTTCTTCCAAAGTAGAAAATTCGCTCATTTGAGGCAGCTGTATGCTAAAACTGATCAAACCATAATAAACCAAATTAGACAGGTGTTAAATATGTAAGTAGTCATGTGGCATTTGGCCAGCCACTTGAAAATTCATCAACATGTGCTTTCTTCCTCTCTTTCATTTGGGATAAGGCCAAGACAAAACAATTCACAAACTCAGTATTATGGCCAAGTATCTCAGTTACAAATTTAGCTGTGAAACATATTAAGTCAATAGCTGCAAAAAATGCTAACATCCTCACAGACAATATATCACTACAAAAATTCTCTTTCATCCTGACTGTGTAAATACTGCTATTTTCATTTAGGAAGTAAATGCATGAATACATTTTATAGTAACAAACACTGTTCTGTAGCAAATTTTACTTCATTTTTATTTTATAGAAATAGATTTAGTTTTAAATGCACCCTAAGTAAAACTTAATTTAACGAACAAAAATCAGTTTCTAATTGTGATCATTTGTATTATTAAATACTTTTTTCAGACATTAAGTCTTAATTCAGAAATTTAGCAGTGTCCAGATAACTAATTAGTATTATTTGGTGAAATGACTTTTGGTGAGGAAGACTACATTTTAAAAAGTGGAAAAAAATATGCTACTGTTGCTTGAGACTGATGGCATAATCTTTAGATGGGATTGATGCTTAATAAATGTTGAAGGAATGAACTAATGAACAAATGACATTTCATTACCATGCATTCATTCAAAGTGAATCATTAAAGGTAAATGGCAAATCACTTTGGAAGGCTGGGTACTCTGAAACTTTATCAATCTTAAAAAGCTTCTTCAAAAGTCATGAAAAAAACATGAAAAGAACCTGGAAAAATGTTAATCAATGTTAATAATCAGAGAAATGCAAATGAAAACCACTTTGAGGTTATAACCTCCATGCCCATTCAGCGACCAAAGATGCTAAAAGATGGGGGAAACTCGTTGCTGGAGGGAACGTGAAAAGAAACACGCATTTATTTACTCATGGCTAGTATAACTGTGAATTGGCTCAATAATTATAAAAAGCAAATTTAAAACTACCTAAGAAAAGTTCCCAAACTGTTCAAACTCTTTGACTTGGAGATTCCCACTACTGGAGGAAGATTATTGACAGCAAGAAAAACCTCATACGCATGCTTACTTCTGACCTGTCTCTTTTACATTTTATCCCATAGATTTCTGGCAGACTGATTTTCACAGTACTTTACATTTCATCTTAAATATTAGAGCTAGTTAAATCAAAAACAGTGTTTATTACAAACAACTTCAATCTACCTCTCATTAAATTGGTTTCTTGATCCCAGTAAGCTACAGAAGAAATATACTACTTGGAAAATGTATGCTACCTTCTCCTAAACCCTTATTCTTAATGAGTCCTACCTAACGCTGGCTTGCCCCTTTTCTTAGCTCAGCTTGTTGGACCTTCTGGAACAGGAGGAAATCTAGTGTTAACAAACTCTTTATTAATCTCAAACTTTTCTTCAACAATTCCTCAATCTTCTAAAGTGAAACCCAGATTTTTCCTGGGAATACCATATCCTGTGTAATCCTGACCATGAGTGGCTACCCATTCTCTCACTCCTCCTGATTCACAAGGCCTGGATGAGGGTTATTTGAAACCTTTTTGTTATGTACTGCCACCAGACTATTCTTCTGCCACCAGATACCCCTTTGATATCTGTGCAAGTTGTTTATCCTCTTTTTTTTTTTATGTTACTCTATTAATTTCCTAAATGACTAAGGCCTTTATCATCATCTGGAACCACAGTCCCCGGGACACATCAATATTCATGCTGTCCCTTCTAATAATGAGTTCATAAAATTCCTTCACTTTCTCAGTTCCAATAATCTCACCCCTGCTTTCCATTTCAGCTTCATACCTTTATAGTCTCACTTTAGATCTTGATATTTTATAATACTGTAGCATCCTCCAAGATACTGAATTTTAAAATTCCATTCTCTAATACTGTTAGCAACAACTGACATTTATATAACACTGTATAAATGGTTTCATTTGATTCTTGTAACTATCTTTGAAGTAGGTACTATAGCTCTTATATCCATTTTATAGATGAGGAAACTGACATCCAAACGGTTAAGCTGTTTCTGGGTACACAACTACTAAGTGTCAAAGGTATGATTGGATTCTAGGTCATTCTTGACTCCTAAGTACAGAGCTATTTTCATTATACCATACATATTACCTTTAAACTGCCACTAATCTGCCTACCTCTCACACACTATGTCTCGCTACAATTACTGTGTCATTCTAGTACATCTCCCCAATTTGAGTCTTATTTGCATTAAAACTCAGTTATGACCGACTGTGGTGTGTCACTAACGATGTGCTAACTACCACCCTAGGATACCTTTTCCCTTGGACTTTCCCTCTAAGACTTTAATAATTTTTAGTGAAGGTGCTGACTTGCATTAGCAGAGAGAATTTTAATGCTGTCCCACTCCCTACATCTATATATGCTGAGCTACCACCAGTTCCCTTTAAGTTCCCTAAAGGAAGAGAAAGCACTTTATTTGTCTTGGTACCTCCCTTCACAACTACCACAGTGCCTTAAAAAATAAGTAATTAGTTTATTTTTGGTTAATTGAACTGGATTCCACTTTAAATTTTGATATAAGAACTTTAAAAAGAACACCAAAAGCATATGAGAGAACTAAAGGAAAAAAAATAAAAAATAAATTGGCAGCTGGCCTCTGAGATGGCATACTCTAGTAATTCTTTGAGTCTATATTACACTTAAACCTGAGGTTGAAACAGGTGATAAGAGAAACAAAGTGTAACAATGCAGCAACCTAGATAGTAAACAAAAAGGGTGTAAATACTACATATGCCACTATGATTTACTTTAAAATTTAGACAAGAATTAAGATACATTAATGTACTAGAACCACTATTAAGAGGAGAAACTTTAAAAACACAGAAGATACTGAAACTAGATTCATTAATATGATTGAATTTTAAAGTGGAAGGGCTCTATAGATCACTGGTCTCCCAAAGTAGGTACTGTGGCCTGACCACAGAAAAGGTGAATGACTCAGAGTGTGGAAATATGAGTCACATACAAGGGTGTGTGGGTAAATATTTAACAACTATTTCTCAAAAAATAAAAAGTTAATATACATTGTATCATTAACTTTTTCTCTATCAATTTCTTAAGTTTAGATAATCAACAAGACAATCAAGTTCTGATTTTTAGCATTTGTTGATTTCTGAGGTGTAAATGTTCAGACTAAAGATCTAACAACTGACTCCCCTAAGCTGCAAACTGTTTGGGGCTGGCTGCAACATAACCCTGAAGCATACCACTCTTCCAGGGATAGCTTGAGGCTTGTCTTGAAACAACCACACCATCCCTTAACCACACTCCCCAGTTCAATCCCTTCCCCTAGGCTATGTAAATGATCAATATCTTCCCTTTTGAGTCAGTAATTAACTCGTCTGAGCAGTTATAACCTTACCGTATTACCCAGTCACACACAGGAGCAGCTGGCAGGTATTATTGGGAAAATCCATCACATTCATATCTGTCTCTTTATTTTGAGATCACCTTGTGGTTAAGTAAGCATCCCTCAAAGAGTGACCTCTGTGTCCCAAGCATTGACTGGTGAAATATATTTTCGGTAGGTTGGAGTAAGTTTCTTAGTATGGATTGGTGGTAACCCAAGCACAGATCTCATTCCATTATCTTTTCCCCCAAACTCATCCACTCTTCTTCCTAATTTCCTTTTTATGTAAAGGACTAAAGGACATACCCATCTTCCAGATACCTAGTTTCGCAAAATATATATCATCTACCACTGTCAAGTTACATCTGATTAGATAAAATTGATTAGTTACTGGATCTTGACCCTTCTACCTCCACAGCATTTCTCCTGAGTCTCTTGACTCCTAGAGCCACCACCTTAGTTCAGGCCACTGTTCTTCTTGTCTTCTATCTCTCTTTTTAATACATTTTCCACACATCTGCTAAGGTGAAATTTTTAAAGTTAAATTCTGATCATGCCATTCAAACAACTCTGGTGGCTCCCTATTGATTCTAGGGTCAAATGTTATTTTATCTTTATCTCATTCTTTTAAAATGACTGTATTTATTTAAGTTTTATAACATGCATAATTAACAGTACTCAGGTTTCTGGAAGACAGAGTCCACCAGATTAGCACTGGATCCCTTTCCCCAGTGCCCCAGCTAGATTCTTGCTCAGATCTCAATGGGATCTATCTTTCCTAATGGTTGCGGGCATGGCGGCTCTAGGCCCCCTGGCAATGGAATGGACATGGATGCTTAAAACCATTGCTACCTTTCCTGATGATGCACCCTAATGAACACCAGATCTGCAGCTGAACTCTCTTTTGTGTTGTCTCCCTCAAATTGAATAAGAGCTCTTTGAGAACTGGAATTATCTCACTTTTCTAGCTGTACACATTGAATGGCACATAATAAGCACTTAAGTGTTTTTCCATTCCAACCTACTAGTATAGTGGTATGTGAATATAATTCATAAATAAAAACATATGGGGTATATGATGGAAAATATTTTTTTTATAAAAATGAATGCACAATTAACAAAATTTGGAGCCCATTGATCTAGGCTGCCACTCACATTTTATGGATCAGGAAAAGAAGTCCAGGGAAATTAAGTGAATTGCTCAAGTTCATATGGTTAGTGGAAGAGCTTAAAGTACAGCCCCAGAACTCAGAAGACTCTTTTTTTTTTAATAAATAAATTTATTTAACTTTTTACATTCATTTTCACAAGATTTTGGGTTCCAAAATTTTCTCCCCATTTGTCCCCTCCCCACTCCCCAATACACTGGACAAGAAGACTCTTTATTCAGACCAGGGCTCTTTTTTAATAAAAGATAGTCTAGCCTAAAATGACAGATTTTTTCTAGCAATTTAAAAGTAAAGGAAGAAAATAAACTCATTAGAACTTGACCTTATAAATAATTTGTTATAATGACTCACAAAATTAATTGAAATTCAATTCAATGATAAGCACTGCACCTGAACTGGAAACTATTTCAGGACTAAACCTTCTTTCTTACCAAAGTTCTAGAGGTAAGAAAGTATTAGGCAGCTTTCAAGTTGCATAATCTAAACTGCCTGTCCCCAAATTCTAGTTCATCAATAAATGATACTTTATTTTACAAATCAAATATGTCAAGAATACAAATATAAATTGTATTTGCTCTGCTTGTCAATGTCTTCCATCTTGTTCATCATAATGCACTAACACTGTCTTTCTTAGATTAATATGTAGATATTTAATAGGTAACTCAGAATTGATGCTTTTTTTCTTACTTAAACATACCTTTTATTTTATATTCTAAGTGAATAAAAGGAGGTCTGACGTCTACAAACAAATCTTGCTAATTATGGAGAGGTTCACTCACCAGCAGAAGGTTGATTATTTGGGGATAAATCCTTTGGTTATGATGACCTATTAGACAACTACAGTTTTTTAGAAAGATGAACTTAATCGCAGGTATTCTAAATGTGAGTTTTTTGTACGATTGATTAACAAATATACTACTGAAAAGCAATCATGTTAATACTGATATGGTCTTATATTGTCACAAGACCACCAGACAAAAGGAAGCTGTAACTAAAAATGAAAAATGGTTCAAATGATTTCTTAGAGAATCAACCGCAGAAGCTGGTGCTTGTGCTCCCAAAGGCAATATGAAATTATAATTTCATTAGAGACGTGGTTATACTGAGTTAAAGTAGTGATAAGCACACGCAAAAACATAATTCTGAAAAAAAATTTGTTGTAAAAGATGAGCAAGTAGGGAAATTTTAAGAAGAATTTGCCAATACTTCCTTCCCCTGACTCTGCAAGTCTACTGAACACATACTTTGATTCCCTTGAATATATTCTTCCAGAAGTGAGTCAAAAAGTGCTAGAAAGGGCATGCGCTGAACAACATCTCAAAAAAGAAAAAATGAAAATGTCTGTTCTAAGAGTCAGGAAATTATTGATGTGGAAATCATATTAAGATCAGCTATACAGATAATCAGTATATGTTAGCACAAAAATCAAAAGGTCAACAAAATTAAAGAGGGTTTTGAGAAATTACTACATAAAATTATAACAGCTTCAACAGGCTATCTATTCAAACAAGACGATCTGAAAATGGGAAACAGATGAAAGAAAAGCTACCGACTTTATTATCATTTCCTGTTTAGGCAATGTAAGGCAGCAGCCATAACAAAGAGGTCCGAAGGGCTCAGAAACCAAGTCAGGCAATCAATACTTGATCTTTTTGATATCAAAGTCAAGGGCAATATCAACTTAGAATAAAAACTCACTTGTAAGGCATCATGTCAAGGGGGATGGCTAAAGATTAAACAGTGGTACTACTTCAATTATAGTAAACATTAATGGATGAAAAATTAAATCTTTGGTGGGAGAAAATAACTCTGAAAGACCACAGAAGTCTGATCATTGCAGTGACCAAACATGAGTACAAGAAACTGATGATAAAGTAGGCTACTCACCACTTGGCAGAGAGATGGCTGAAATAGAGTTAAGAATGAAATATGGATTTTCAGACTTTGCCAGTTGTTACGTATATATATATTTGTTAGAAGAGTTCTGACAGTGTGGAGAGGGAAGTAGTGAGTTAATGGATATCAAAAGATGAAAAAGAAATAGCATCAATAAAACACAAAAAAACCCACAAAAAGAAGTCCAAGGGCAATTTTGTCACTACGGTGTTAAATCTAGTACAAACAACTCTTATGTGATATAAATTCATCCTTTCGTATATAACCTCTTTTCTGTTCCTCACATGCTGAAATGCTGCTTAAGTTCCCACTCATACCAAAGTGGGATACATCATTCAAAAAGCATTCAAAGGTGAAATGATCAGGAAGACAATTAACAGATGAAAAATGGAAGAGATGTACAAGTGCTTTTTATAAGCTATTTTCATTCACAAGGATAAGAGAAATACCACATGTGGACTCTTAACACCTTAGAACCTGACATGCACTATGAGAGGAAGTGAAATGGCATTTAAAAAGATGAAGTAAGGAGAAGAACTGGATGAGACCAAGTATATATGGGGAGAGACAGAAGAGCGAAGTGCAAAGATGGAGCTATATGGGCAGAGTGCCATGTCTGGAGTCAGGAAGACCTGAATTCAAATCTGCCTTGATATGGAAAGCACTTAAAAATGCCACATGAATGCTAGTTATTACTACTAACATCATCATTTGGAGTTTAAGGACCCAGGTTCAAATCTTGGCTCTGCACTTATCACCTGTGAGGCCTCAGACAAGTCCTGTCACCTTTGTGGGCCTCAGTTTCATCCTTTATAAAATGAAGGGGTTTAAATTCAATGAGGCAGCTAGCCCAGGAAGACTTGAGTTCAACAAACTATGGTCAACCTATGCTGAAGCCACTTACCATACACTTCAGGTTGAAGTTAATCCCTTTCTAGTCAAACTTCCAACTAAAGAAGAGGTTTTGAATGCTATTAGGCTCCTTTCATGTGGCAAAGCACCTAGTGCTGATACTATTTATAAGGCTTACAAGGAGGAAAGCTGGAGTGGAAGGTGGCAGTGGTCCACTGCTCATACAAAAGCTGACTAAAATCTTCTGGGTGATGTGGCAAGAGGAAGTTATTTACAGGAGTTCAAGGGAGTCTCCACTATGCATCTCTATAAAGGAAAGGGAAATAGGTTGGTCCATGCAACCCATGGGGGATCTCTCTTAGTCATGGCAGGCAAGATTCTTGCTAGAGTTCTCCTTAATAGAATGATTCTTTTCCTGGAAAATGGTGATCTATCTGAGGGCCAGTGTGGCTTCAGAAAGGGCTGAAGAAAAATTAATACTGTTTGCTGCCCAACCATTCCAGGAGAAATGCCAGGAGCAGAATAGAGGTCTGCACACAGTGTTCATTGCATTTACCAAGGCCTTTGATAGAGTCATTCATTAGGGCTTGTGGAAGATCATGGTAAAATCTGTTTGCTTGGAGAAGTTCATTAGTATTGCATGCCATTTTCTTGATGGCATGCTTGCATAGGTTCTAGATAATGGATGATGCTCTTGCACTTTTCCAGGCACCAATGGACTAACGCATAGTAGTGTACTTGTTTTCTTGCTTTTGAGTACAGTGTTTTCAGTGATGTTGATAGCCACATTCAATAAGTATGAAAATAGCATCAAGGTAAGTTACCAAACTGATGGTAAATTTTTTAACTTGAAAGGCTACAAACCAAGACTAAAGTGGAAAGAGGGTTGATGTGTGAGACTTTTTCTTTGCAGATGATTGTGCCCTCAATGCAGTCTCTGAGACTGAGATATAACCAAGTGCGGATCAATTCTCTGATGCTTCTGCCAATTTTGGCCCAACAATTAACACCAAGAAAACACAGATTCTCCACCAGCCAGCACCACACCATTTATACATGGAACCATTAGTTACAACAAATAGAGAAATTTTGAATGCTATAGGTAAGTTCACTTAACTTCACAGCATACTCTCCAGGGAGGTACACATTGATGATGAGCTTGACACATGCTTTGTCAGAGCTAGCTCAGTGTTTGGAAAGCTCTGAAGCAAAACGTGGGACAGAAGAGGTATTCAGCTGCCCACCAAACTGAAGATCTACACAGTCATCATGCTGACTTCATGTCTATATGCCTGTGAAACCTGGACAGTCTACTAGTGCCATGCCAGAAACTGAATCCTTTCCACTTGAATTGTCTTAGGAAGATTCTGAAGATCATTTAGGAGAATAAGGCATCAGACACTGAGGTCCTTTCTCAAGCTAAACTTCCAAACACTCAAGCTCTACTACAGAGAACACAACTCTGATGAATTGTCCATATTATTCTAATGCCAAAAGTATATATTTTACAGATATTACTGTTGTTATTCTAGAATTGATGAATCTGAGACTCAGATACAGTAAGGAATTTGACCATGGTCACATAACTAGTAAGTATCAGAAGCAGATTAAGGCAATTTCCCTGTCTCCAATTCTAGTGCACTACGCACTGTCCAAGGCAAGATTGAGTGGAATAATCAAGCTTTGAAAGGAGGAGGGGCTACATTTTTCTCTTTAAAAGGAAGAGAATAAGTAGAGATATAGAGAAATTTTGAGATTAAGAAGTTTTAAGCAACTTTTAAAAAATAAATTTAAATTAGTGTTGTGCTTTTAAAGAACATAAAGCTATTATTATAATGTCACAGAAAGTTAAATTGCTTATATATCTGTCATTTAGCCAAAGCATTTAATAAGTACCTATCATGTGCCAGGCACTGTGTTAAGTGCTGGGGTTTCAAAGGGAGGCAAAAAGGAGTCCTGCTTTCAAGGAGCTCACAGTCTAATGGGGATGAGAATCCTCAAACAACTATGCACAACCAAGCTACAGATAGGATAAACTGGAGTTGCTGAACAGAGGGAAGTCACTAGCATTAAGGGGGATCAGGAAAGGCTTCTTATAGAAGGTGATGAGATTTGAAGAAAGCCAGGAGGAGGAAATGAGGAGGCATGGGGGAAAACCAATAAAAATGCCTGGAGTTGGAAGATGAAGTGTCTTGTTCAAAAAAGGGGAAAGGAAGAGAACAAGTATTTAAGTGTATGCTATATGCTGGGTTGTTGTGAGGCCCAAAACAGAATTTTTAAAATTTTGAGAAGTAAATTTTAAAGCTCATCATCATCATCATCATTTTTACTCCATCTCTCTTTTTCATCTTTAATCTAACCCTGGCTCCTGTTCTTTTGCCTAGGATTTCCATAATATTCTACAATAACTCATAATTCTCCTATCCTAAAAAAAAGACCATCATCATCGTCACTGAAAAATCTGCCATTACTAATCTATAGTGGTTTCCTCCACTTCCTAACCAATTGCTCAGTTTTCAACTCCTTACAGTATACGATGCGTTCTAATTAAACTGCTATCCTGAAGATAATCAATGAACCCATAATCACCAATTCTATCAAACCCCACCCCCAACCCCAACCCCAACATGCCTCACTCCCTCCCCCACAGTCTTCATCTTCCCTGGCATCTTTGTATTTGCATTAATGTTACATTTGCTGATCATTCCTTCCCTTCCTGAAACTCTTTTCTCCCTTGGCCCTTTCCTGACCACGTGCCTACCTCCTTGACCACTCTTTTTGTGGAGTTTCTTTATCACTCTTTCCCCTGCTCCCATAGTAGTGGTGCTCCAAACCTGTCTCTGGGCAAGTCCATTCACTCCATCATCAGCTGTCACTTGATGACTCAGTGCAAATGCCACGTCTCAAGTCATTCAAGAACACCAGATCCTCATTTCCAACTGATGGTGAAAATACCACCTTCTGGAGACATCCTATTGCCATTTCAAAGTCAATATATCCCAAAACAAACAGATCAACTTTTAAAAATCTTCTTTTCCCTGTCTTATATGTATAATGCTATTACTATTACTTTAGTTACCTAGGTTTGACCTAGATAATATCAGAGTAAAGCCATAGCTATTAAGTACACTAATTTGTATTTTTCCGAAACTCTGTATGTATAATCTACAAAAAAAGAAGTTTATGTTCTCATGATCCTGAAAACTAAAAGTCATCTTTGACTCCTCCCTCTCCTGCTTCCAATATCTACTTTGTTGCCAAACCTTGATTTGGATATCTCTTAGATCTGTCTTCTCCTTTCTAGTCCTACTGAAACCACTATATCATAAAGTACTATCATTTGGATTGTTGTAATAACAGCCTGTTAACTAGTCTATCTTCCTCTGTTTTTCCTTCTTCTAATCCAGATAACACAAGTATCAAAATAATATTCCTAAAGCACAGCTATCACTGCAATCTTCTATTAAAACAAACCTTCCATTGCTCTCTGTTATTTTTAAAAGAAATCTAAACTCCATGGTATTCAAGGCAATGGGCCCTTGCCTATCTTTTTGGCTTCCCTTCTAACTATATTCTAAGTCCCTGCCAAGCTGGACTTATATTTCCCTGCAAAAGTACCAAAGCCTCATCCATGCTGCTGCTCATTTAGTTCATTCTGTCCATCTACAAATTTGATGAGAGTACCATTTATGTCTTTATCCAAATTGCTGATAGAAACATTAAACAGCACTGAGTCAAATACACATCCCTGGGGCTTTCCACAGAAGATCCCCTCACACAATGTCATCAAGCCATTAATAATGAGCCTTTATGTCTGGCCATCCTACCTGATCCGAACACATCCGACTGTATTACTGTCTAACCTCCTCCCTGTCTTCTTCACAAGAATAGCATGAGATACTTTATCCGAAGCATCGCGAAAACCTAGGCAAACTATGTCGATCGCGCTCTCCTCATCTACTAGCTCAAAAAGGAAAAGTGGTGAGTTTGGCACGCCTTCTTTGTGGTGAAGTCATCATGGCTCTTTGTAATCACTGCTTTCCTTTCCAGATGTTTGCCAGGTATCAGTAATGATGTGTTCAAAAATTTTCCAAGAAACTAAATCAATCTCACTGGCCTCCATTTTGCAGGTTGTTCATTCTCTCTCTCTTTCATCTTTAAATTCAATCACTGTCCTTCTTCAATCTTGTGGTACTTCTCATTTTCTACAATCTTTCAAATACTAGTAAATACACTAAGCAACCCAAGCTCCCAGTTCTTTAAGGCCTCAAGGATGTAGTTCCTTGGAGTCAGATGACCTGAATTCATCAAAGGCAGCCAGGTGTGTTCTTACTATTTCCTCAATTATCTTGGGTATGAAAACCCCCATTAGTCACTTGTGTTTTGCCAAGGACAAAGGTCCTTCTCATTTGCAGAGAAAATGAAACAAAATAAGAACCAAACAGCTCTGCTGTTTTCTGCGGTCACTTACCTTTGTCCATACGTCCCACCACACCCATCCTTTCTCCCACCCCAAAGAGGTTTAAAAACTCCTTTTTGTTGTTCTTATCTTTATCAGTCTCTTTAAACAAATCCCATTTTCTTCCTCCTCATTACAACTGTCTACTCTGTTCAGAATTGTTTTCTTCATTTGTTCAGAATTTCATTCTTGAGCATCTCCCATTCCCCCTGGGTTGTCTTCTCTTCTAAAGCTTTTTTGTACATGGGATTCTACTTAAATTTTCTCTGAACACTCTGAAACATATGTTTCACCCTATTTTATGATTTTTTTGATATTAAATAGATAGTAGAACTAAAATCTTCCTATTAGATGCTTCAAGGAATCTTACATAATTTAATAAGATGACAGGGGAAGTATCTTGATATAAAAACATCTTTAAAGTGACAGTTTGGCCTACAAATTCAAATTTTTTTTAAGTCAATAAAGAATAAATACATGGTAGAACCTTATATTCTCCGTATAGTTTATGTCATCTAGAGAAAAAGATGACATAATTCATGGAGAGAGACAAAAATAACAACTGGAGGGAGGGAGTTTTGGATAGGTTTTGAGTAAGAGGTGATATCTAGCTAGTCTTGGCCTTGAAGAAAGTTAGAATGATAGATGGAAGGGACCTTGGAGGCCATCTAACTCAATTCTCTTATTTTACACATGAGGAAATTAAGGCCCAGGGAGGTTATATAACTTGGTCAAGGTCACACAAGTGGTAAGAGACAAAGGTGGGATTTGTACTCTGGCTCTGACCACAGATCCTGAAACTTTTCTTCTATATTCCAGGTCACATAAGAAAAAATCTAAGAGGAGGAGCTAGTTGGGGGTGGGACATTACAGGAACAGGAAGCAAATAGCAAACAGTACCTCACAGAACTTAATAAACATTATTTTAGGCTGAAGTGAAAATAAAGCCTAATTTGCCAAAGGGAAGTACTCTTTTTCTAGTGATTACTACACATCCTAAGGCTTTTCATTTAGCCTCTTCTAATATATCTTACTACTATGAATACTATAAATATATAGCTACTAGAATTACTTGACTACTTATCAGGTAAGCAATGTTGAATTACATAGGGATAGAGACTAGACCTGTGATTTCATTGGCATAGGGAGCTCTCAGGTGAGGAAACTCTCTCTCTCTCTCCCAACACATGCTAACATTTTTTCCTGCAATTTTGATGATCACAGAGCTGCCTAGGGCACTGAAAGTTTAAGTTAACTTGCTCAGGGGTCACAAAGCCTGTATGGGTCAGGGTTGGGACTTGAACTTACATATTCCTGGCTTGGAGGCTGACTTATGAAAAACAAAATACCAAAATTTGTTCACCTAATTCTTAAGTATTTAAAATTTGCAACTGGTAAAAAGTATACTTACCTCATCATCTTCATTGGGGAGGGGTTCACGTAAAGCTGGCACCCAAGCAAGTATATTGCAATCTCTGCTACCACTATAAAGTTCCTATGATACAGAATGCAAAGATGTGAGAGAGGAGAATGTTAAGATTTAGAATGAATCTGAAATTGACTAGTATTTCCCCATATTTTTAAAATGCAGAATTCTTTTTCTTAATCTTTGAAACCTTTATTTTTTAAAAAAATATATTCATTTATTTTTTAATGCTCTACAATCACTACCAAAAAATCTAGATGTTTTTTCCCCCTCCCTACCCTCCACCACCTCCCTCCCTCCCCAAGATGGCATACAATTCTATATAGGATCTACACATACATTCTTATTGAATACATTTTCATTATAGTCATGCTGTGTAGAAGAACTAAAATAAATGAAAGAAATCATACAACAAACCAAAACACAACACACACACACACACACAACACACACACACACAATGATCTGCTACATTTTGTGACTGAATTCCATAGATCTTTCATTGAATGTGGAAGGCATTTTGCCTTAGAAGACTATTGGGAATTTTTTTTTAAATGTCCTTGCATTGCTATGAAGATCCAAGTCTACCAGAAAAAACTCTCACACACTGTGGTTGTTTCTATGCACAAAGTTCTCCTGGTTCTGCTCCTTTCACTCAGCATCAGATCATATGTCTTTCCAGGCCTCTCTGAAGTCTTCTTGTTCATCATTTCTTGTGGTACAATAACATTCCACTCCATTCATATACCATACTTTATTCAGCCATTCCCCAATTGATGGGCATCCCCTTGACTTCCAGTTTTTGGCCACCACAAAGAGAGC
>CM053769.1:645598632-645647533 GCA_028658325.1 Potorous gilbertii | reverse complement strand
GGTTTGGTTGTGCAAAAACTTTTCAGTTTAATGTAATCAAAATTATCCATCTTACACTTCATAATGCTTTCTATCTCAGTCAAAAATTCTTCCCTTCTCCATAAATCTGATAAATACACTAATCCTTGCTCCTCCAGTTTGTCCATGATATCAATCTTTATACCTAGATCATGTACCCATTTGGACTTTATTCTTGTGTACGGTGCCAGGCATGGGTCTATACCTAGTTTCTGCCATACTGTTATCCAGTTTTCTCAGCAATTTTTGTCAAACAGTGAGTTCTTATCACAGAAGCTGGAGTCCTTGGGTTTATCAAACAGGAAATGGCTATATTCATTGCCTACTGTGTATTGAGTGCCAAGTCTATTCCACTTGTCTACCCTTCTGTTTCTTAGCCAGTAGCAAGTGGTTTTGATAATTGCTACTTTATGGTACAATTTGAGATCTGGTAGCGGTAGGTCACCTTCCCAAGCATTTCTTTTCATTAGTCCCTTTGATATTCTGAACCTTTTGTTCTTCCAGATGAATTTTGATATTATTTTATCCAGTTCTAGAAAATAATTATCTGATAGTTTAATTGGTATGGCACTGAATAAGTAAATTAATTTAGGTAGAACTGTCATTTTTATTATATTAGCTCGGCCTACCCATGAGCAACTGATGTTTTCCACTTACTTAGATCTGACTTTATTTGTGCAAAAAGTGTCGTGTAATTGTGTTCACATAATCCCTGGGTTTGTTTTGGCAGGTAAACTCCCAAATATTTTATAGTGTCTACCCTAGCATTAAATGGGATTTCTTTGTCTATCTCTTTATGTTGGACTTTGTTGCTAATATATAGGAATGCAGAAAATTTGTGTGGGTTTATTTTGTAACCTGCAACTTTGCCAAAGTTGTTTATTATTTCAAGTAGTTCTTCACTTGAATCTCCGGGATTCTCTAAGTATATCATCTTATCATCTCCAAAGAGTGATAACTTAGTTTCTTCTTTGCCTATTCTTACTCCTTCAGTTTCTTTATCTTGTGTAATTGCTACAGCTAACATTTCTAGTATCATACTGAATAATAGTGGTGATAATGGACATCCTTGTTTCACTCCTGATCTTATTGGAAATGCATCTAGCTTATCTCCATTGCATATAATGCTTGCTGATGGTTTTAGGTAGATACTGCTTATTACTTTATGGAAAGTTCTCTTTATTCCTATGTTCTCCAGTGTTTTTAATAGGAATGAGTGTTGTATTTTGTCGAAAGCTTTTTCTGCATCTATTGAGATAATCATGTGGTTTTTGTCAGTTTTGTTGTTGATATGATTGATAATGCTAATAGTTTTCCTAATACTGAATCAGCCCTGCATTCCTAGTATGAATCCTACCTGATCAAAATGTATTATTCTCGCAATAAGATGCTCTATTCGTTTTGCTAAAATCTCATTTAAAATTTTTGCATCTATAATCAGTAGAGAAATTGGTCTATAATTTTCTTTCTCTGTTTTGTCTCTTCCTGGTTTAGGTATCAAAACCATATTTGTATCACAAAAAGAATTTGAGAGGACTCCTTCCCCAATTTTTAAAAATAGTATAACATAGTATTGGAATTAACTGTTCTTTAAATGTTTGATAGAACTCATTTGTAAATCCATCTGGTCCTGGAGGTTTTTTCCTAGGGAGTTCATCGATGGCTTGTTCAATTTCTTTTTCTGAGGTGGAGTTGTTTAAGTATTCAACAACTTCTTCTGTTAATCTGGGCAATTTGTATTTTTTAAAACACTCCTCCATCTCATTTAGATTGTCGAGCTTGTGGGCATAAAAAAATGCAGAATTCTTAAGACGACAATTCTATGATGCCTGAAAAAGTTATATTACTGACGCTGAATTATATCCTTTTTCAAACTATCTTTTAGTCCATTTATTTTTGTTAGTATTACCAGATTCTGTTGAAAAAGGTATTTTTCTTAAGAAAATAAAAAATGGAAACAATATCATAAATCTTAGGTGAAAAGTATTTTCCATTCTTTTTTTTACTCAGTATTAAAGGATACCCTTTGGATACTATAAGAGGCAAACATAAAATGATTGCACATTAAATAGACTACTATTTGAATTACTATTCAATAGACTAACTAACTACTATTTAGGCATCAAGGTGGCCCAGTGGGCTTAGAATCAAAAAGACTTACTTCCCTGAGTTCCAATCTGCCACTTAATCCTGTTGGCCTCAGTTTCCCTATCTGCAAATGAGCTGGAGAAGAAAATGGCAAATCACTTTATTATCTTTGCCAAGAATACCCCAAATGGGGTAATGAAGAGTTGGACACGACTGAACAACAAAATTCCTATCTGTATCCTAGTCAAAGTGGTATGAGAGAAGCATGTACTCAGCTAGAAGAACAGAGTACTGCTTTTCCAATTAAAAAGACTTTGCTAGGTATTAAAAAAAAAAAGAAAAAATAGGAAAAGATATGCAGTATAGAAACAAAACCAGAGCACAACCTTCACAAACAGCATTTAGAACTTCTGAGTGGCATGTGATACTTGTGTCTCTCTTGAAGTTCAATGATAATTTTTATGTGTGAAAATGAGAACATTATTTTATGAGACAGCACAAAAAGTTTTAAAGTACAAATTTCAATTTAATTCTAAAAAAATAAAAGCTTATTAAGCACCTATATACTAGACACAGTTCTAGGTATTGAGTATAGAAAAGAAAAAATGAAACAGTCTCTACCCTCAATGACATCATGTTCTAATGGGAAGAAACAACATGCACACAGGTAGGTAAATGCAAAATTGATAAACATACACAATTATACTAGGTCTGTGATTTCTTGATATAGTGAAGTCCCAATGAGGAAATATACTCTATTAATGCAGATTAGCATCTGCTTGGCAACTTCAACATCTTAGAGCACCCACTAGGTTAAGGGGCTTGCTAAGGGTCAGAAAGAAATTGCTGATCAGGGGTAAGAATCAAACTCAGCTCTTTCTGATTCAGAGGTCAGATATTTCTCCACTATGCCAAGCTGTCTCTCTTCAAAATATAAACAAAAAATAATTTATGGAGCATGGGCAGAATAGAATGCTAAAAAACTGGGGATTTGTATAGAATGTGGTCTTTGAATGGAACTTGAGGGGAATTAGGGATTTAAAAAGGCAAAGGTGAGAATGGGGACAGTTTACATGAAGGAATGAAGTCAGGCTATGGGGTTAAGGAACAGCATATCAGGCACGGGTTATTAGAAGTAGGTTAGGCTAGATGGAAGGCAGAATACATGTGGAATCAGTCTGGAAATATAAGTTGGAACAGACCATGAAGGGTACTACACACCAAACAAAGCTCACATTTTATCAGAGGCAGAAGGGAGCCCCTGAGGATCATTGAACAGAGAAATGACAAGGGTAAACTTGATGCTTTAGGAACACCAGTTTTGCACTTGTATGGAAGATGGCTCGGAAGGGAGGGAATGTGGGGCTATATAATTGGCCACCGAGAAGAGGTAATTGCAATGGACCAGATGAAGGGAGAAAGACCTGAGGAGGGCGGTAACTGTGTGAGTAGAGATGGAAAAGGAAAAGAGTAAGAGATGAAGGGAGGAGGGAGGGAAGAAGAGAAGAAGAAAGGAGGGAAGGAAGGAGGAAAAGAGAGAAGAGTGAAAGGGAAGAAGAGGGGAAAGGAGGAGAGAAGGGAGGGAAAGATAGAAGAGAGATAAGAGGAAAGGAAGAAGGGAAGGAGGTAAGAAAAGAGGGAAAGAAGGAAATAAATATTTATTAAGCACCTACCAGACCCCATGCTATGTCCTTTACAAATACTATCTCACTGGAGTCTCGCAAATCTGGCAGTTAGGTGCAATTATTAATCCCATTTTACATTTGACAGAACTGAGGTAAACAAGGAGGTCACACTTGAACTCAGGTCTTCTGGACTCCAGATTCAGCACTCTACCCTCTACATCACCCAGCAGTCTCTGAATGAATGCCTTCTCTTATGTCTTACTATTAAAATGAGAAATGTATTTTAAGCAATTAAATAATGCACATATTCATACTGTTTTTCATTTGGGGATCTTGAAACTCTCAGGGTTGATGTGGCTTCATCAGATGGGTAGTGTGAGAGTCATTAAAACAAAAGGAAGAAATTAAGCACATCAGTCCTAATAAAAATACATATTAGTAATAAAGTCACTGGGACATGCTTACTAGAATGGCAGACAAATCTCAGAGTAAAACCAGTTACTCTCTTCATCAATTTATATTTGTTGAAGATGTATACATGTGCTCTATAAAAATCCTTACCTTTGCTCTCGAGACCTTACAAAATAAGAGCACTCACTAAATATAAAACATATAACAAGAAGTAAAAGCCACATTCAGTGTACTGGAATGCTGAGTTTGTTTTTTTTTTACAGGGACTGGAAAACAAAAATCAAAATGCTTTTTTTAAGGGGGGGAAACCCCCAAGACTTCTCTTTAAAAAAAAATCTCAAAAAGAAATGTCTGCATTAGTATATTTTTCTCTTGAGAAACCATATAACCATATTCCTCTTGAGAAATCACAAAGGAATCTATGGGGAAGAGATATTTTGCTAAGGGATAGAGCAAGGAAGGGAAGATATCTTAGTCACACTCTGCCTCAAAGGTGGGACAATGTGGAGAAGGCAGTGTTTAAAATTCAAGAAGTTAGGGAATCAGGATATGACTTAAACACAAAAATAATCTAAACTGTCAGTAGGAAATACATAAATACCACTACACCACAAAAACTGTATGTAGAAAAACTTAGTAAAATTGCTAGTGATATGTTGCGCTCCCACATGGCGTTATCAGGAGATACTGCAACAATATTTAATAGCACTGCTGGAAGGGAAAGTTTGGGGACATAGTTAATCCCTTGAGTGAGTAAGAATAAAATGTGAGAAAGAGAAAAGCTCATATTGAAAAAAACATTGCATGGAGTCAAATAGCTAGTTGCTGAAAAAAAATCAATGAAATAACCCTAAAGAAATATTTTTATTTTTATTTATAATTATCCCATTCCCTCCCGCAAAGACTACTTACAGGAAAATACCTTCGACAAAACCCAATAACAGTAAGATTATTAATTGCCAAATAAATGGAATCCATATGCAGAGGAAAGTTAATTTTTTCCAATTAAGTCACACACTATTATCTTAAATATATCTATGTTTCTAACTTAAATCTAGTTTTCAATGGGAATTCTAGAGAACCAAATCACAATCCACTGTTTTATGCACAACTGATCTGGCAAGCTGCCGGAGCATTTTAAATTCCCTTAAGTACTTCACTTACCTGGAAATTAGGTTGAAATACACAGCAGTCAACAGTATTATAATGTCCCCTAAGCATAGTTATCAGTTCTCCTGAGTAAACTGTATAAACAGCAATGGTGCTACCATATGGTACAAAGACAAATTCTGGACTGCAGCCATGAGAGATAGTAAATTTCAATCCTTTTCTACTTTCATTACAGACTTTACCATAGTTTACCTGCAAGAGTCAAGAACACAGAAAATTATTACCTGCTTCTAAATAATTTGATATATTTTAAAATGTGAACGTTTAATAGTTTTCATAGCTATTACTTGAAAAAATATTCTTCCACTTAAAACATCCTTTACCATAATGGCCAGTTTTGTCAATTTAAATTAAATTTCGCTCAGGTGACCCTTGTTTTTTTCAGAGAATAATCGATACCATTTTACAATCTCATTAAGAAAATCAATACCATTAAGACAATTGATATTAAGTATCAGGATATATCAATAAAACCAATTCTCAATTATTCAGGAAAACATTCAGGCTACTTAGTTCTCTTATATCTGGCCCCATGATGTGTTAACTCCTCCACTAGAGGGTTTAAGTGATTACAGTCTCCAGGAGGTTTGCTGGGACAAAGACTGAACCCAATGGATACAAATTGGGGAATAATCTGTGGATTTATTTTATTCATATTTACTTTTCCCATGGCTATAATGATCCATCTTTAGCTGGACACTGAGTGGGGAGAGGTGAGGAAGTAATATAAATACTAAGCCTCAAAAGAATACTTTGAAAATTTGGAGGGATACTATTAGTATACTTGTTCTTTACCAACAACCTAGAATAAAATGTGACAAAATGTACTTCGGAACTTGTGACCTGAAGTAAATCAGTAAGACAATTTGGCCTGATCCTTCTCTTTCAGTTCTGCAGGCGCCTCCCCACAAGGCAGAAAGGAAATCTTTTCTGTCCTGACAGAATCTCAGCTGCATGGCAGTGGCTCTGCCCTGCTGCCTGCTCCGGTCACTCAGATTATGGGCAAAAGCTTATAAATGTCACATTGAAGACGGCCCAGTTTCTAACACTTTCTGGAGGATATTCATGTTGCCAGCTCTCTCCCAAATCCCCAAAGAACTATGCCGTGGTAGTTAACTTCTATTTTTGTTTTGGCCCTTTGAATCGGAACCACAACTCCTTTGGTCTGGTTTTGTTTCTGCCGATACAGATGATATCTCTTCTGCTTTCTTATTCCATTCAGTTCTCATCAATATTTTCCCATCAGTCCTCCATAGAACCTCATCCCAAAATACTAGACATTCTCATTCTATTATTGTATCTTGAAAATATGAATATTCCATTTCAGATGTCAATCTGTTTTTACCCATTCTTGCTATTTGACTATCTTTTCCTAGCTATAAATACTGATTTAAGGGGGGGAACACCCAAGACTTCTCTTTTAAAAAAAAAAATCTCAAAAAGAAGTGTCTGCATTAGTCAGTTTATGTCAATTCTTGACTCTCAAGCTTAAAATGCTACAAGTTGCTTATGCTCATTATACCTCTCTCCGTTGCCCTTTGAGTAATATAATTTGCCATTAAAATTCTGCTAAAAATCAGTGGTCCATGATTTATAGTAAGAAGACTAGTGGTGTTAAAGGGACAGGCTCTGGTGGTGGATGATTTGGGTACTGCATTCTTTCTAAAATGTAATCCAGTTGATTTCTTCCTTTTCTCAAATTTTAGATGAAGCTCATCATGCATCTGCAATACCTGTCCAAGATACAAGAAGAGTCTCCAGGGTATGGCTGAGAAGTTAGGAAGCTAGGGGTGGAGGAAGTTATTAAAAGTCAGTGTCCAAAGTATAGTGAGGTAGCTGTTCACAAGGAGGAGGATATTTACCCAAAGCAAAGATGTGTACATAAATATCTAATGATCTAGATGGATCTATATTGATGTCTATATATCAAGTCCTAAGGAATCCTTTTTTACTGGGAATTTGTATAGTATTTGAATAAGAAATATAGTTGTTGCTTCAATTTCTTCATTTGTTAAATGAAAAGTTGGACAAAATGAGCTCTGAATTTACACTTCATACTAAAATTCACCCAGTTACATGTAAGCTCCCCAAGGACAGGAACAGTTTTATTTTTGCTTCTATATCACCAGTGTTTCACCCAGTGTCCTTCTGTAAGGCAGACATTTAAAAGATGTTTGATGACTTAAAGTTCTAGAAATGTTCAAGAATGAAAATGACAAAATATTCAATCCCAAAGCACACTAAGCTAACTTTCAGGAGAATGATCTTGAAAAACAATGTAAATATAAGAGAATGCTTACAGCACATGTATGGTATTTTGGGCCATTATGTGGCTATAGTAAGACAAAGAGGCTTTTAAAATAGATACATAAAAATTCACATATAGCACTGTGGTTTTTACTACCAAATAATGTTAATTTCCCTATTTTTTTTAGATGTCATTGTCTCATGCTTATTGATTATAAGGATCTATGGCAAGATAGTACTTAGAAAAAAATAAAGATCTAAAATTTTATGACAAAGGAGTCTCACTAGACATGTGGAGGATAAGTGCAGAATGTGGCATACCTCTGACCTTGTCACATCACCCATAAATGTACCACCTCCATGTTCAAGAATTCCGAAATCCCTTTATCTGACCATAGTCTATTGGTTTTCCACATCTCCCACCCATTACCTGACTCTTCATTCACACCATGACTTCATTCTTTTGACCTTCCAGTTCTTTCCAAGGCCAACTCCGCTACACTAGACACTCTCCTCTTTTCCCTATATCTTGATCTTTTGGTGAACTGATTCAACTCTATATTATCCTTGAGTCCCTAGCCCCCTTGTCATTTTGTTGATTGTGTCCTGCCAAGCCTCAGCTTTGGATCATTCCTACCATCCACTGCTTTTTCTCCTACATACATGCTGCTAAACGATGGTGGAGAAAGTCACTCAATCATTCTGACTGGGCCCACTAAACACTTGTTACAAAACCTCAACTGGGCCCTCACTGCTGCTAGGTGATCCTTCATGTAACTCCCTTATCAACTCACTACCCCACTCTCCATAGTAGCTCTCCTGAACTTTTTCATCCCTCTCAAACCTCCATGGAGAATAATGCTGTCAGATGTAGCTCCCTTGGGTCTCTTTTGCTGAAATGTTAGTCTTTGTTATAGGCAGAGTTCAGTGTGATGGGGAACGAAAATGTGAATGACTATGATGTTAAAAAAAAAAACACCAAAGGGCATACATTTTTAAAATGGAGAGGAAAAGAGCAAACTGGAGAAAAGGAAGAGAGGAAAGATGGAAAGGTCATGGGAAATTCAGAGGTATACAAAAAGATGTATGAAATGATGTCATAATTTTGATTTTTCCTGGATGCTTAAGTGATTAAAGAATCAATAGTTTTAAAAAAAAGAAATCAATGAGTTTATCCTTGAATGACTTATCTAATATTAAGGTAACTTAGCTACAAATACAGATAGTTCCCCCTTGTGCATCACAATATGTTCCTATAAACCACACCATAAAATAGATTGTGATTTACCCACAATAACAATGTAATTAGGAAAGTATTCCTGACTCAGGACTCTGCCTGAAATAAATAAAAGATCTGATTAACAATGTATCATAAGTATAATAATACATCTATAAGTTACTATAATAATTTGAAAAGGCAAAATTAAATTACAAATTTTACAAAACACTCATAAACTATACCTACTAATCATATAACATTTCCCAATAGGCTACAACATGTGCCTATTAGTAGTTAATGAGAACTACTTACTTCTGTACTTCAACAGCTATACTATCAAATGTTTAATTTTTTTTAGACTTTAGTGGTGTTTTATTCTTGTTTTGGAAGGTGAGGAGAGGTCATTTTAATCTTTTAAGTTTCGTAGTGTTAGGAGTCTGAGTTAATGCCTTTTAAAGAGAAAGTCTCCATAAATTTTCTTACAGCGAACATAAGAGTCAGAATCAATGCACCAACCATGGACCTCCACCCCCATGGAATCATTATTCTACACACATGGCTATGGTAGCACGTACATACGTGAACTCAAGAGGGTTTTGGAGAGCAAGTCTATTGAATCCTGTTCTCTTGTTCATCACATATTTTTCGTTCCATCTACTTGCCAACACCAAGGGTAGCTTACTTCCCTCCGTGACTAAAGGGATACATAAAACTGTATAGCTACACGCCATAAGACACTTCTCTTTTGTTCCTCAGTTTTCTTCTTTCTCATGGCCTAAATTGGAGGTGGGGCGTCGTTGGGAAAGAGGGCAAGTCTTCACTAGAGGCCTGTTTCCTCATTTATATGCAATATTATATTGCTCTTCCAAAGGTTACTAGTGATCAGAATCCAGACCGCCAAAATTAAAGACCGTTGTGCCAGCCCTGATCCTCCATGATGTTACTTATCAGATACGTAGATGAGTGAAAGTTTGAGAAGTCACATGGCAGTGTAAACTGACAATAAACAACGACTCTCTGAAGCCCATAAAATCTCCACTTAATATGAAGAAGTCTGGAATTCAGGATAAATGATTACATTCTAGCTGTGTGACAGGGCAAGTCACCCAAGCCTGTCTGCTTCAGTTTCTCATCTGTAAAATGAGCTAGAGAAGGAAATAGCAAACCACACCAGTATGTCTACCAGGAAAATCCCATAATGGGTTATAAAGAGTCAGACAGGACTGAAATAATCCCAATAATAACTCCTTAGCCTACAGGAATAGGGACTAGACTTATGATTACATTGGTATAGAAAACTCCCAGGTGAGGAAATTCCCTCTTCCACTGCAGGCTGGAACCTTCTCTTCAGTTTCTCTTCTCAGAGAGTTGCCTAGGGACACTGAGAGGTTAATGAGGTTAGTTAAACTATTTGACCAGGGACACAGAGACATTACAAATTAGAGGCAGGACTTGAATCCAGGTCTTCCTGGTGCCAAGGTCAACTCTATCCACTCTACCTCTCAGGTTACAGGAATAAGCAAATAGGTTTTTGAGTGGTTGCCATAGGACTGATGGAACCTGGGTGAGGGAAGGAACCTTAAGATATCATCTAGTACTACCTCCCATTCAAGTATCACTTCTAAAGTGTTGCCTTCACTTAAATTTGTCTTCTTATAAATGTCTATTCCTTAGTCCAAGTTTCTCTCTTGATTCCCTCTTCTACATGAGAGCCCTTCAAATACTAGAAAGGAGCTCTCAGATTTCCCCTTGGCCTTGTTTTTACACACTAACTCCCTCATGGTATCGTCAGTATTTCTTTGTAAGAGTTTTCAGACACCTCAGGAATTCTTGTCCATGAAAGGTTCTTTAGTTGGCTAACATCCTCCTTAGAATATGATATCCGTATCTGAACACAACAGTCTAGATATGGTCTGATAAACATAGAGTACAGAATGATAACCTTATCTAAATAAACAAGAAATGAACACAATCAGAGAATACCCAGGATAGGTCATCAAGATTGGGCAACCAAATTTTAGGTAAATGTTTACCTATGTGAAGCTGTTAAAAAAAAAAAAAGACAATGAAAGAATTATGCTAGAGGAGGAGATGACTAGACATCAATATTACAAAGACTTTAGGCAGCTATATGTACTTATAATCTCAAACTCATTTATTTATGTTATATAAATTGATGCATTATGATAATTTTAAATGCTTTGATAAACATGTCGTTTTTCTGTACTGCATTTCTAGCTGAGAAGAGCAAATCAAATCCTGCTCAGGGTCATAGGGCAAAGTAATAGAGACAGAATTAGAATTCAGTTTCTGAGTTTCTAATCTGTGGTTTAACTGAGTCAGAGTCTCCTGAGAGAATATAAAGGGAATAATGTGCTCTAACATAATCTGGACATAAATGACTTTGGCCTATCCCCAGTAAAGTCAATAGTAACAGTGATTATTACAATGACATTAGAAGCATCTGGAAGGGAGCAGTTAGGCAGTACAGATGCTAAAACAAAGGGCTAATGAGATTAATATTAACTCCTACAAAATGACTTAGAAGATTTCTAGGTTAGCACAAACTACAAAACTTTATAAGAGTATTTTAGAGGGCAACATGCACAAGGATGCAGGATTTTTAGCCAAGAAAAAACAAGCATTGCTATAGAAAAGTATTTTCTAATTAGTTGCCATCCAGGAATCCACTTTTTATTTATTTTTTATCAAATTCATTCTGTAACCTTAAAAACACATAAGGTATGATATGAATTTGCTAGGCAATACATTTTTATCAAAAATAACTGCTTGGTTGTTTTGAGAATGCAGTATCTGTTGCCTGATGGTGCACTTACTATAAAATGTTCATATTTAACTTTATTTTAGATAAGAAAAATAGCTATGGTTCAATGGCAAGTTACATGGTTAAATTTAAATGACCCTAAACTGTGCACTGATGAGCTATTTTTAAACTGAACATCCTCAACTCCATTTCAGATTCCATCAGATATCTTACTAGTGTGTTTTCTCCACTGGAACTGTTCCAGAGCCTCATTCGATCATCCGTTCCAGTAGTCAGAAGGTGAAGCCCATCTCTTGTAAAGCACAGGCCATTAACTCTTCCATTATGGGCTGTGTTTGCTACCATGAAAAAAATAAAAACAGTTCAGTTTTTAGTAGATTCATCAATCCTAGAAAAAAGTCAATATATATTCAATTGTAAACATTATTTAGGCATATTAAAATATACTGCTGTAGAAACAATCTGAAGTGAATAAAAGCAACTATCAATAAACACTTCAGTTTTCATAAGGACGTGAACTAGAATTACGAAACACGAAAATGTTGAAGGAAAAAAGTGGGGAAAATTAAGAGAGCAAAAAAAAGATGTTAAATCCAGCATAACTGGATTTATTCAAAGAATAAAGCTTATCAAATGCTTAGATATCAAGCTTCTTTTTGCTTAGTAGTGAAAACCACTAATTTTCTCTCCCTTCAATGTTTCCATTTCTAACCATGATGATCATATTTAATGAAAATCAGCCAATATTATATATAAAAAGTGATGGAAAGAATAAATATTACATCAAAGAAAGGACAGCTGTTCTAGTCTTAAAATTAACATGACTTCAAACATATGTCTTTGTCCTGTAATAGTACTGTTCCCTTAATAATGTGATTCTACTTTTCTCTTTGAAAACTTGTTTCTAAAGGTAGCAAGTGATTTTACCATTTAATCAAATAATTAATTTCCAGTCAATTCCGAATGAAATTTCAAACTACAATCAAAATACAACTACAAAAATGCAACTAATGTACTTTGTCACCTGGATTCCTGCTGATTCATATTCAGCATAGCCTGCACTTTTTATGCTGACACAATGAATATAAAATTCTGTTATTTCTTTGCTTTACAGTGGGTCTAGTAAGTGGCACTCCCTACATTTGCAGTTCTTAAATACACTTACCCTAGACTATTATAATAGAGGCCAAAGGGAGGAAAAATAGGACAAATTGGTTGCTGGTATTGTTTTTATAATTCAAAATTGAGAGGCAGTTAGAAGTTGTCATATTGCTTATTTACTGAGTGATTTAATTTAGCTTTGCACAAACTGATCTGGGGTTTTTGATGGACACCTTTTATTCCTATCTATAAAATATGAAGTTTATTAACATACCAATATTTTTGCCATTTCAAGAAAGCTTCAAGATTTAAAAAAAAAATACCACTACTATCTTACTTGTGTATAAATACAGTCTCTTCATTACCTGCTTCAGAAGATGCTTTTGACTTTTCCCCATTGTGCTGATCAAGAGTAATCAGGCATCCTGATGCTCTCCTAATATCCCACAATTTTACTTTACTGTCAGCACTGAGAGGAAAGAAGTGTTACAATGATTTAGATGTAGACCAGAGATTCTGCCCTTCCCCCTGCTCGTCAGTCATAACATCAAGGATCATTACATTCGCACAAATGTGTGTGTACATTTGGGTCGCTGTACCTTTGCCTGTTGGCAGATGTTCAATATGCAACATTAGCATTAAAAAGTGTGTGTGTGGGGGAAGCTAAGAAAATAACCTTTCCTTTTTAGTTTACAAGGACACAACTCAACATCTGCTGCTTTTACACAGTTATTTTTAATTACATGAGCATCTCTCTCTCCCCCAAGGACTAGACAGGCTTGTAGTTTGCTCCTTAGCAATTTTCTAACTACATTTCTCCCACTACTTGTTATTCAAATACTGTCTAGACTATGCAGCAGATAAAATTTTATTTCACTTAAGCATCCAAGTTACCATACATGTGGCAGTTTTTTTCCTTTAAGAAAAGGCAAGAGTAAGATTAGCAAAAGCTAACATAATTTCGCTCGACTTAGTATACCAAAATTACTCATCTTAAGGGCTTACAGGTGACAAATTTCATGATCTAGAAATTAAACACTTGTTTTTATTTTTTTTCAGGTAACTGAATATATGCTTTAGGCATATATATAAGGAAGACAAGATTTTGTTACAAACATCAAGCTGCGCATTCACTGATGACTCCAATCGATTATTTGAAGGTGTTGGTATTGTATGGAATCAGAACCCACTACGACATATGCTGTATCCTTCCCCCACTGATTTTATGTTTTAATAAGTGTAGGAAAATTTATAAGCCTGTTTGCATGTCAGAAATGTAAAGAAGCCTGAATGATAATGTTTATTTGCCTATAACCAGGATTCTTTGTACAATTCACCATGAATCCTGTAATAGGATGAATAACAAAATACTTTCCCCATTTCCATTTCAGTTTTGTTTCTGAACTGGGATATAATTTGGGATTCTACTCTGTTCAAATGTTGGTTTGGGTATGTCTGTATCTCGATCCTGTCCTCACTGGAAGAGATATAAATGCTTGCCACATCTAGACAAGTAAATGTCTCTAGAAAATCTTCTGGAATGATAAAGATCCAAGGTTAGATCAGAGTGAACCTCTCAGGCTTACTTCTGCCTAGATCTGTACAAAAGCTATGACAGACAATAGTTTCCAGGGAAAAGGGGTGGGGCATTATATTTACCTAACTCTGTACTGTCAGTGTAAGATTCTGGATTAAAGATGCACACTTGATGCTTGACTGCAGTACGTGGCCATCCCCAAACAATTTAATTTCCAATCTTAGTATTTTGATTTTTCATATTTCAGCCATATTTAGAAAAAATATGGTATAATCACCATTTCTGGAAGAATATTATTTGCAAAATAATAATTCTTCTCCAAGGGATGGAGACAAGATGGCGAAATGAGAGCAACTACTCACCCAAGCTCTAAGACAAACTCCTTCACATACCTCTAAAAAGAGAATCTGATCAAATTTTTGAGTGGCAGAATCCAATAGGAGACAGAGTGTGGCAGATTTCCAACCCAGGACAGACTGGAAGGTCAATGGGTAGGATCTGTTGCATGGGGCTGGACAAGCACATGGTGTACAGGCTATACCAATGCAGACCGCACCATAGCAAAGCCAAGCAGAAAGTGCCAGGTGGTCTGAAGCAGCAGCCCCACTGCAAAATCTCAAACATATCAGCCCAGGATGGGAGTTCAGAGGAACTCATGGGAGAGAGAACTGCAGAACCCCAGGTAACTGCAGCAGTGCTCCTGAGACAATCCTGTAAGTCACCTACTTGAACTTCCAGGAGCTAAGATGGTGAAGTGATCAGTAAATGCTCTACCTCTATCCTTCTTGTCCTTGAAAAACCCACAGAATATTTCCCCAGGAAAAATCCTGAAACAGTGGGATCAGTGGAAGGGATAAACAGTCTCTTAGCCTGTGAGGCTAGGAAAATCGCAAAGGGGGATGCCTCTAGCTGTGGCTGAAGGGGACCAGTGCAGGACTGGAGTTGTTTCAGACAGCCCCACTTCAGTGAATCAGGAGGAGATTCTGAGCCCCAGGGGATTGGGGCCCTCCAACACAAGGACCCCAGGTGTGCCTCAGCACAGTCAGGGGAATAGGGAAGACACTAGTGCAAACAGGTTCACCAACCACTGAGCCTGCCTCTGCTCAGGAGAGGAGAACTCCTGTGGCCAGATCACCCCTCCCCCACACTTAACCCAGCTAGCTCCAGGGTAACTCCTGGGAAACTCAGAAGACTACACCTGGTTTCTGCTTTGGCACATCAGCCAGCTCAGCACCAGATAAGCTACAGCATTCTAGCTTCTAGCTGAAAGAACCAGAGGCCACAATATACAAAACCTCAAGTTCTAAACACAAAAACCGTAGGACAGAGCCCCCTGTGCACCAGAAGCAGAGATCCACTTTAAAAGTCAGGAAAAGGGTGATGATCATCATGAGCAAAAAAAAAAACAAAAAAAAAAACAGAAAAGATAAGACCACAGAATCTTTCTATGGGGACAAGGACTAAAACGAATACCAAAGAGGGAGCATTGAAACTGTACCTCCATCTAAAACTTCAGAAGGGAATATGAATGAACTGGTCTCAAGCCCAAAGAGCACTCTTGAAAGAGCTCAAGAAAGATTCTAAAAGTCATATTAGGGAAGTAGAAGAAAAACTGGCCAATGATTTTAAAAATATGAAGAAAGAAATCACATAAGAACTTAAAGGAAAATTGGGTAAATGGAAAAGGAAGTACAAAAACTAACTGAGAAAATAACTCCTTAAATGGAAAAGGAACTGCAAATGTTAATTGAAAAAAACAATTTGATAAAAATTAGAATTGGACAATTAGAAGCTAATGACTCTATGAGACATCAAGAACCAGTTACACAGAATCTAAAGAATGAAAAGATAGAAAAATATCTCATTGGAAAATTAACTGACCTGGAAAACAGATCCAGGAGAGAAAATCTAAGAATTATTAGTCTACTAGAAAGTCATGATGAAAAAAAGACCCTGGACAATCACCAAAGAATTCACTGTTCATCTCCTGAAAGGGATGCCAAACTGAAAACACCAAGGAGTACTGTTGTCAAATTCCAGAACTATCAAGTGAAGGAGAAAACACTGCAGGCAGTCAGAAAGAAACAATTCAAATATCGAGGAACTATAGTGAGGAGCACACAGAACCTTCCAGCTTCTACATTAAAAGGATGGAATGTGATATTCTATAAAGCAAAGGAGCTGGGACTACAACCAAGGATCTATTACCCAGAAAAATTGAGCATAATGTTTCAGGCAAGGAAATGGACATTCAATTAAATTAGGGACTTCCAGACCTTCCTGATGAAAAGGCCAGAGAGCTCAATAGAAAATCTGATTTTCAAACACAAGTCTCAAGAGAGGCATAAAAAGGTGAACAGGGGAAAAAAGCTTTGCTATTCAATATGGGCAAACTATTTTTCATCCCTATAAAGGAGGATGATACCTGTTAATCTTGAGAACTGTATATTTATTTTGATATATAAAAGAGGTATACATAGATAGAAGGAGTGGGTATAAATTAAATGGTGTGAAGGGACTGTAATGGGAGATGTGAAAAGGAGGAAGTAGCAAATGGTAACCTACATCACAAGAAGAGGCAAAAAAAGATATTACAGTAGAGGGAAAGAGGGAGGGAGATGAGCTTTGTTTGAAATTTACTCTTATCTGATTTGGTTCAAGGAGGGAACAACAAACTCAGGTAAGTACAGAGATCTAACTAGCTCCATAGATAGTAGGAGGGGAAAGGGGAAAGGAAAGGGAGGGAAAGCTAAAAGGGAGGGAAGAAGTAGTAAGGGAAAAGGGGAGTAAAAGGGAGTGGGGCTGAATTAAAGAAAGGAAGACTGCAGGAGATGGTGGTCAAAAATTAAAATTCTATTGCAGAGGGTAAGGGAGAACTAAAGCATAAACGGGGGAAAGAGGATGGAGGGAAAGACATAGATAGTAATCATAACTGTAAATGTGAAGGGGATGAACTCTCCCATAAAATGGAGGTGGATAGCAGAATGGATTAAAAACCATAATCCAACAATATGCTGTTCACAAGAAATACATTTGAAATGAGGGGATACACACAGGGTAAGCAGAGGTAGCAATCATAATCTCAGACAAAGCAAAAGTAGAAACAGATCTAATCAAAAGAGATAAGGAAGGAAACTAAACCCTGTTAAAAGGCATCATAGACAACAAAGCAATACCATTACTAAACATATATGCTCCAGATGGTATAGCTTCCAAATTCTTAGAGGAGAAGTTAAGGGAGTTACAGCAAGAATGAGACAGCAAAACTATACTAATTCACCTCCCCCTCTCTGAACCTGATAAATCTAATCTCAAAATAAACAAGAAAGAAGTTAAGGAGGTAAATGCTATCTATAGTCATGTGAAAATGATCTAAATCCTACTGATTAGAGAGATGCAAATCAAAACAACTATGAGGTACCACATCACACCTATCAGATTGGCTAACATGACAAAACCAGAAGATAGCAAATGTTGGAGAAGATGTGGGAAGAGTTGGAACACTAATTCATTGTTGGTGCAGCTATGACTGATCCAACCATTCTGGAGAGCAATTTGGAACTATGACCAAAGGGCTACAAAAATGTGCACACTCTTTGACCCAGCAATATCGCTTCTAGAACTGTATCCCCACAAGATCCTAAAAATGGGAAAGGGTCCCACATGTACAAAAATATTTATAGCAGTTCTCTCTGTGGTGGCCAAAAACTGGAAATCAAGGGGATGCCCATCAATTGGGGAATGGCTGAACAGGTTGTGGTATATGAATGTAATAGAATACCATTGTGCTATGAGAAAGGGTGAACAGGAAGACTTCAGAGAAGCCTGGAAAGACTTATAGGAACTGATGCTCAGTGAAGGGAAAGACTTATAGGAACTGATGCTCAGTGAAGGGAGCAGAACCAGGAGAACTTTGGACACAGAAACAAGCACAGTGTATGAGGAATTTTTTCACAGCAATGCAAGGACCTAAAAAATTCCCATTGGACTCATGAGACAAAACATCTTCCACATCCAGAGAAAGAACTATGGAATTGGATCACAGAAGGGAGCAGACTATTTTCTCATGTATATTTTGTTTTGTTGTATAGTGTCTCCCATTTTCCCATTCATTTTCTTCTATGCAACATGAATAAGGTAAAAATGTATTTAATAAGAGTATATGTATAGAATCTATATAAGACTGTGTACCATCTCAGCGAGGGAGGGGAGAGGGAAGAGAAAAATCTAAGATATATGAAAGTGATTGTAGAAAACTGAAAACAAATAAAATAATTTTTAAAGGAAAAAAAAGAAGTCTTCTCCAGGTATAAGTTAGTAGCTTTTAACCAAAAGGTAAAATAATATATCATTACATTATTCTATTGTGCCAAAATTGATGGCAATGATATAACACAACTCTCAAAATTTTCAAAGAAACCTATTATCTGTGTATATACCAAGAGGACTGGTGAATAAGAGTCATGATCTAGGGACCTATCAAATGATAACTATAAAAATCAAGGCACCTTTTGGGCTAATGAATAACCTGGAATTCTGACTTCCAATCACTTGATATTGATTTTCTTCCCTCCAAGTGGACATTTTCTGTCTGAAAATTTAGCAGCCTTTGGCAACTAGAACAACAGAAACTTGAGGATTTTACCTCAAAAGCAAGACCCCTTTCTTCTCTTTTCTCCTAGAATCATAGACAATTAGTGGAAAGGAGTTTTGATCTTCCCAACATTCTCTTGCTCAGGTTTGGGATAAGTAGAAAACTTCTGCAAGATGGGTGGCTGGAGTAAAAACTGGTGTGATGTTGAATTGGTTTACAGGTGATCTACTTGAATGTCAACTTCAGATCTCTCACTTGCTTCCATTCTAGCTCTGTCCCATCAGTGAGGTTCACAGAAGGTTACTGGCTTCCTTCCTTAGCTTTTTTCCATTTTCCCCTTCCAACCTGTCCTTCCTGATCCTACTGCTATGTGGCTTCCAACCCCCTAAATAAATCTACACAGATATAGATATATTCTTAGGTGTGAGATATTTATAAGTAGTCATTGCAATTTTGGACAAGGCAGCAATTTAAATGCGACCAAAAACCTGAAGGTAGCTCTTTAAAGTACCTAACTAGAGACCAGGGGAGAATCTGGGAAATGACACTTTTGTTACACTACAGAAAACATAGAGAAGACTGGTAGTAAATTTTCACACCATTTATTAAGTGAAAGACAAAAATAAGACCTTCCTTTATCAATATGTTACTTATTATTACAGCTTAGCAATCTAATGGAAACAATTTATTTAAGACAATTTCAGTACAATTTCAGGACTTGACAAAACTGGCTAGTTCGCAAATTCTGTGCAATTTGATCTCATGTAAATTCATCAAATGAAACTATCTGAGAAAACAGCTTATAAAGACAGCCTGGCAAGACACAAACTGGCAATATTTAGATACTTTCTAAATTATGAAATTTATTCTTCTTTAAAATCTCTAAACCTAATCAATTTTCACTGATAATCTATTTGATTGTTTCTGACTTTTTTTAACTTCAGAAGTTTAAATAATAATGTAAATAATCACGACAGTGTGGCGGCAGTATATCGTATACACACTTGATATGGAATGAGGGGCTGGGATTGGAAATCTGTTCTTACAGTTATGTAGACTGATAAATTACGTGACTACAGGAAGATCCTTTAACTTCTCTGAGATTAATTTTTTCATTTGTAAAATGGGTATATAGTAGAACTTACATTGTCTGTCCCCTAGGATCATTAGGAGCAAAGTACAAAGGAAAGATAGAAACACTCTAAGCACTACTTTATAAATGATTATTATGGTTGACATTTATAGTGTATCATATTTTAAGGGTTACCAAATGTGTAAAAGATATCAACTTACTTCATTCTTACAACAACCTCATAAGGAAGGGAAAATAGATGATAAGACCTCCACTTTACAAATGATGTAAATGACGCTTGCTGAGGGTAAGTGACTTGGACAAGGTCACTCAGCTAGTTAGTAAGACGAGGTAGGATGTGAATCCAGTTCTTCCTGAACCCAAGTTTGGGGCTCTAAATCACAAATGTAATTCAAAACTACAACTGTTCTGGGCTAGAGATACATTTTACCTGTAATAAAGTAGTTACTGTTACAGTAGTCTGGGACCAAGGATATTCTTTTATAGCTTCCTGTAATAAAGTAGTTACTGTTACAGTAGTCTGGGACCAAGGATATTCTTTTATAGCTTCAATGGAACAGTTGTTGTTTAGTCATTTCAGTTGTGTCCAACTCTATGAGATCCCATAGGGGGTTTTCTTGGCAAAGATACTTGAGAGGTCTCACATTTACTTCTCCAGCTCATTTTACAGATGAGGAAACAGAGGCAAACAGGGTTAAGTGACTTGTTCAAAGTCACACAGCTAGTAAGTATCTGAGGCCACATTTGAACTCAGGAAGATTTGAACTCCTGACTCCAGACCTGGTACTCTATCCACTGCACCTCCCAGCTGCCCAAACCTGCCACAGATGACAAAAGTGGTCCCTGTAGGATGAATGGCAGAAAGGTTGTGGAACAGTGGGCACAAATTTGCCTTGTTTCTTTACATACAAGGAAGATGAACATCCAAGGACTACCTACTCTTCATGAGGTCTTTGAAAAATTAAGGGATAAAAGAATAATTCTGCATGAGTCTAAGAGAAGAATAAAAATCAAATGTGCAGTAATTTAAACACCTGGCATTTTATTACATCAATAATTGAGATTCATGTAAAAATATAAATCTGGGTCTCAAGGGGGTACATGTTAGGACACCTGACATTTATCATGCAGTGATTGGTTCTGGGTTGAAAAGAATAACCAAAAGAAGTGGTTGGTTTTTGGTTTGTTTTTTTTTTTTAAGGACAAAGTTGTCAGACTAGATCTAATTATTAATGCACATAACACCTTTTCTACGTCCACCCTACTGACTGGGAAAACAAAGCAAAACACAACACAGAAATCCACTGGACTTCTCCAGTTCTCTTTGATTATTATTTGTTCAAGTCTCTATTTTTGGAGACTTTGTGTAATTTTCCTGTAGTAAAAGCTTGGTATGACAACACAAAGCTGTGTAGCCCTTTAGATAATAAAGAACTTGGAGCACTCAGATGTTGAATTGGGACCCTATTGTAGTTAACAAAATTTTTTTGTTTTTGCTTTGAGGCAGACTCAGGAAATTTCTAAAAATCGAGTTCTGAAAACAGCCATTTTATAACACCCTGCACTTATCTAAACACATACACGTACAACAGAAAAGTCTCTCATTTTTGTTTTCTTACAAAATTCAAGTCACAACAGATAGCTCTAGCAAGTTAAAGTGATTCAGTGGATGATACTTGTTTTCCAGTTACTACATTACTACATTTTCATTACTACACTAAATAAATAAAATTAAATGCTCATGTAAAGATGACATTATTAGGTGTACCTGAATTATTTTGTTTGTAGACTTAACAAATTGACATTCATATACCTATGAATCTCACTCATTTCTTGCTCAATACACTATATAAAAAAAGGTAAAGTTATAAGATGATTAGCTGGTTAGCAATACTGTGGACCAGAACTTATTTCAGTGTGACATATAACTAAAATTTGACAAATCTCTATAGTCCATTTTCCAACAACAGAATTATACCAAAAGAAGTCAAAACACTTAAACCATATAAATGCAGCCCTTCCAAAATGCTGATTAGCAATTATTGTTCTAACTTTTACACAAAAATTAAAATACATTTTACCTTGCCGTTGCCAAGATATATTCATAACGTGGAGACCAGGAAACTGCTAATATTTCCTGTCTGTGACCTACAAATATAAGAACATAAAAAGTTTTATGAGGTCTTTGAAGAATTAAGGGATAAAAGAATAATTCTGCATGAGTCTAAGAGAAGAATAAAAATGAAATGTGCAGTAATTTAAACAGCTGGCATTTTATTACATTAATAATTGAGATTCACGTACAAACATAAACCTGGGTCCCAAGTGGGCACATATTAGAACACCTGACATTTATCATGCAATGACTGGTTTTAGTTTGGGAAAAACAGCCAAAACAGTGGCTGTTTTTTTCTCTTAATAAGGACAAAGTTGTCAGATTAGATCAAATTACTAACGAACATAACACCTTTAAAAATCACTTAATTTGCCACAGAGAACAAACATCCTCCAAATGAGTAAAGTTATTTTTTTCATATATTCACCAAGTTAGGCTCATAGATTTAATGCTGGAAAGAACTTTTAGAGGTTAACTAGCGTGACCTCTTCAGTTTGCAGGAAAAGAAAATAGGGCCCAGGGAAGTTAAATGACAGAGGTGGCAAGTGGCAGAACTAGGTGGAGAAAACATGATTTTTCTTCATATACTTAATTTTAAAAATATATTGTCTAGTTCAAGGGTAAACTATTAAAATTCAGAAGTAAAAAAATTAATTTTTTCCAATTACATGTAAAAATAATTTTTAATCGTCTTGGGTTTTTTTTGCTTTTTTTTTTTCTCACAATTTTGAGTTCAAAATTCTCTCCCTCCCTTCAATCACTGAGAAGTCAATCAATTTGATAAAGGTTACACGTGTATAGGAAGGCAAAAAAAGGGAAAATATCTTTAAAACACTATTTTCTAGAAAGCTTAGGAACTATATCTTTCTAAAAAAATGATAGCAGAACATTTTAAAATCTGAAGTCAATAGTGATTGATTCTGGCACTGTTAATCAAATCACTTTTCCCCTGAGTGAACTACTTAGGCACTTTATTTGTCTGCCTTGTATTAACAAATTCATGAAATTTGAAAAAAAATGATCTTTCAGCAAATTTTCTTGATGTTTTATTTTAATTAATTCAAAGAAACATTAAACAAAGCATTGAAGCTTTGAGCAGAAAGAAAGGATGTCAGACTTGCATTTTACATATTTGAATAAAATCAAATATTTCCTCTCTTAAATTCCTTATTTCAGTGGTTCAGAATTCATGTTAAAACAATTCTGAATGGTTAAAATGAAAAAAAAAAAGGATGTTCACAGTTTTCCTTGTTATATTTTATCTATCTAATAAAAGTTTTCATAATCTCACTATTTAAACATGCCTTTTAACATCAGAAGTACTTTCAGAAGGGAAGAAAGATGCTTCTGGATATTACAACAAAAGTTGACAATGTAGGCAGAATGTCAGGATAACAGTTCATTTTGTTTAATTTTGACAGATTCACTTACCATTCTCATTTTGAACTTAGATATTTCAATCAAGCATAAACTGTCAAATGAAACTAGGCTGTGAGAGGTAGATCTTGCATCTTCCATGGACTCTGGCCCTTGGACATTTTCATGCCTCTTCTCAAATTCAGGAACACCAGAACAATGCACAGAAGGAGCTTTTCTCCCCTTTTAGTTTTAACAGCTAGCACAAAATACATCAGTCATGTCACTGACAAAGAATACATTGTCAGTAATGTGCCTTCACAATGAACAGTTTACTCAAAGTAGTTATTGTCTAACATTTATGCTCCAAAATGAAACGTACCCTGTAGAATGTGGGAAAAGGATCCAGATTTTAAGTCACAAAGTTGTACTTTGGGGCCTTTAGTACCAACTGCAACAATAAAAATAAAAATCCTTTAACACAATAACTTTTTCATGAAATAAAGAAGGAAAAAAAACAGCAAAGAAGTTATAGTTTTGGAAGTTATAGTCAGTCATAAGTTGAAAATTTACACTTTTTAAATGGGAATAAAGAAAATGTGATTTAGTTCCAACAATTCTTAGTAGAGTGGTTTAACTACATAAATGATATAGTTTTATATATCAGTAAGATATTAATTAAGATTAAAAGAAAGAAGCCTTCCTTTTCATGCTAATCCATCTAAAATAAGGCAGTCTCCAAAGAAAATAAAAACATTTTTGCTAAAGGAAGAAAAAATTCTCAAATTACTTAAACTGTAAAAATATAATGGGTTTTTACACATAGTTGATTTTGATAGGGGAAGAGGAGCAGTGTTATGATATAAATGGTACCAGGTACTCTCAGTGAGTCGTCTTCCCCACCAGGGCAAATCAACATCAGCTTTGCAATTCATAATCTTAGAGTTGATTAGGTCAAATTATTAGGATTTTCTGTTTATTAAAGTATTAGATCTAATCCAATTTGGGCCAGAATTTCCAGATTACACAAAGACACAGTAATTAAACCTCTGAAAGAACTGTGGTGATAGTAAAATTCATTCAGTTTTTAAAATGAAGTAAAATTACATGCTATATTCTTTTTATTTTGTCATTTAACAATTTATTTTCTCCCTTTCTTCTCTCCCTGACTAGTGAAAAAAAAAGAAAAGAATTATTTTAACAAATATATATAATCAAACAAAACTATTTACTATAATGCTCATGTAAGTATTGTGTCTCATTCTGCATCTCTGTTATGAGGTGGGTAAATGCAGTACAAATTTTTAAAACCAAACCAAACCAAAAACCCTACCATTCTTGAGCTAAACTTACCTAAAAATGCTATATGTAAAAAAAAAATTCTGATTCAGAAAAAATATATCAATTTAATTATAAGTACATACACACCTGCTATCAAACAGTGTTTGGTGGCAACTGGAGACATATGATGACTATAGACTGTTCCCTCAAAATGAAATACATCTGCAGGCTGATAATCAAAAGACAATATTTATAAAGTTTGAGCTCTGAGTAAAAGATTAATAAAAACATATTTCTTTCCTACTTATTTTAGGAACTATCTGATCATTTACAGATGAATAGACAATATATTTATGTTTCTATGTTATCTTTAGTACAAGTTCAAACAGATTTCCAATACTTTTTGGCTTCTCTTTTTTAATGTGTGAAATAATTTTCTTTAACAAAATGCAATTTTGATATATCAAGAATTTTAGTACAAGTTTATCTCATGAAAGCATCTTGGGTAATTTCAGCTAAGATGGCTGTCAGAAATGGAAGCAGACAACTCAGTTCCCACACACTTGGCCCAGCAAAAATCCAAATATTTGTACCAGACTGAAAAATGAATAAAAATTCATTGAAAAATTATTCTAAGCGACTTCATCCATGCAAGACTACATAAAATGTCAGACAGAAGTCTAAAGGCAATGAGGTTCTATCAGAAATGTCAGCACCATCACAGGCCTATGAGCTAACCAGACAAACCAGAGACACTTCTAGCCTGAATAGATCTGTATCCATGTTCACCAAGAGTGGAGGGTTTCCACAAGAAAGCCTCAGAATGGTCAGAAACTCACAGTGGACTCACTGGATGCAGCAGTCACCAATTCAGGCTTAGCAGTGCTCAGAACAGGACAGCTGAGGTCCTATAACGCCAATATTTGTAGTACTAGATTATGAAATGACAGAAAAGGTAATAAAGACCCATTAGTCTGAATCTCAAAGTTCCAAGGGATTCGAAAACCTAATAGTGCTCTTAGTATAAATAAACTCCAGGGGTGGTCAGCAGAGGAAATAAGATTTAGATCAAGAATAGCTGACTATCTCGCCTAAAATCAAAACAGAAGATGGAGAATGATCCTGGCACAAATCTCAAAATCAGAATTAGTGTAGGAGGTGTGAATAAACTGAAGAAAATATAAGCTACTTTAAAGAACAGATGCAGACACACCTAAAATTCCAACCTATAAGAGAATTAAATGGATTTTCTGCAAGAGCTATATGAGTATCTAAAAGGAAGCAAGGGAAAGAGAAATGGTAAATCTTACCTACATGACTTCCTGAAAATTAGAGTAGACCAATAAGAAATCAATGATTCCATAAGAAAGCAAGAAATGTTAGAATAAAACCAAAAGAATGAAAATTAGAAGTACGTATAAGATTATTTCCATCAAAAATAATAAGCATTAAAAATATCTCCAGGAGAGAGAATTTAAGAATCATTGAAAACTCTGAGAATCATGGCTAAAAGAAAAGCACAGGCACTGGATTTTAAGAAATCATAAATGAAAACTGTCCGAATTTTTTAGAAACACAAAGCAAAGTAAAAGAGAAAAAACATCAACTAATCACTTCTGGAAAGAAATCCCCAAAAGAAAAGTCCTAGGAATGACTATAATACAGTCATTATTATAGATAGCCACATTTATATTATGAATAACCATATTTACATTGTATTTATACTTTTATTATCTCTATCATATATATTATGTATATTATATTTATATAAACAGTCATATTTATATTAAAAATAGCCAATAAAACAGCCAAAACCCTTAGTTTCCACATAAAAGAAAAAATACTGCAAAGGATGAGGAAGGAGTTCAAATGCCATTGTACTAGGATTACATAAGACCTAGCAGAAAAATATTATATACTGCAAAAGATAAAGACTTGTAACCAAGAATAATGTATCCTGCTAAGCTGAGTATAATACTAATGTGGGGGAGAATGAACCTTTAACAGAAGAGGACTTTGAAGCATTCACAATAAAAAATAAAAGACCTGAGTAGAGACTTTGAAATACAAACAAAAGAAATATAGAAAGGTAAATTTATTTGAATAACTGGAAGGGGCTATTCTAGGGGTAGGGAACCTGTAGCCTCAATTTGTTCTGTAAAACTTGGATTCAGTCAAAAGGCTGCACCCAAGGACCTAGAAAGCCACATGTAGTCTCATGTGGGCTATGATGAGGAGCTAACATTCTAAAAGGGGAAGAAGAAACCAATGTGTTTCACAACCTTAACGTCTTCAAAAGACATTGAGGGACTCAAGACAGAGGAAGCTGGGGCATGCTGGTTCTATCCTAAGTTTTAAGAAGGGAAAGAAAAAGGAAAGTAAAAGGAATTAATTACTATAAAGAGGAGAAAAGTATGGAACCTATATTATTTGTCATAATAGGAGTGAGAAGAGTATACAAATCTGGAGCAAGGGGTGGCAAGAGCAGTTATCAGATGACTTTTACTCTGATACGAACCAAAAGAAGGTTGAATACAGTGGATGCACATTCACACACACAGTGAATAGTGCAGAAATACATCAGAGGAAAAGTTGGTGTTTATATGAAGAAGTGAATAAGAAGGTTAACAATTGTGATTACGCCCCCCAGAAGAAAAAATAAGGCCATTAAAATTTTTTTAAATGCATAGATGAGAATAGAAGGAAGCATAAAGGAAATATAATTTTGAAAGAAGGTAAATTTATTGCATACTTTAAAAATAGTAAGCTGCATGGAATAGGTTTGTGGTTTCATGTACAATCCTCTTTTTAGGCTTGACTTTATATACAGAAATGCTCACATTTTGGATTTGTGTTTAAATGCAGAATAAGCAAAATACTTTTTTTGAAAAGTACCTTAGAGTACTGTCCACAGAGCTCTGGGCTGAATGTTGCGTAATAATATTATACTGTCAAATTTGAAGCAAACCCGCAAAATGGATCATGAGGTTCTACAAAATCATATATATATATATATATATATATAATATTCTTCTTAAATTGTTAGTATAAAAATAATTGTGGGGAAGAATTTATTTCCTAGCTAAGTTAGAAGCTTCAAGTATGCATTTTTGAAGGGCTTAGATAAATTCACATCTGTTAAAACCTATATAGACTATTAAGGGAAATTAGAGATGACAGAGTACAAGTCTATCCTTGGGAGGCTCATGTCATGGAGAAAAATTATGAAATAACTTATAAATGGCACTTTTAGACATGAAGTTGCACTGGCTGAGCAGTACGCTATTTCTTGGGAAGTGAAAAAGGAAGTAAGGGAGAAGAGGAGAGAAGTTATATTGGCATTGGTATAGTGGATAGAGCATTGGACTTCAAATTAGGAAGACCTGGATTTAATTCCCACATCAGACTGTTTTTACTAGATTGGCAAGTTATAGCCTCTCTGGGTTTCAGTTTTCTCATCTGCAAAATAAAAAGGTTAGACTGAACAACTTTTAAAATCTCTTAAGGATCATAAATATATGATCTTACAATTCTCATTCATATGTGAACAGATCAAAATTGCTTCAGAGAAAGCCTAAACAGATGAGACATTAATTTCTATTCTTAAAGCACTCTATATCGGTTTTGCATTCATTTTCAATGACATTTTAAACAAATAAAAATAATTTAAAAGTAGAAAAAAGAAAATTTTCAAAATTACCCATCAAATATTTTTTAATGATTTTTTTCTTGAAGTTTAATTTAGCAAAGTTAATTGTGTTTACAGTGGTCAAAACTAGAAATAAAGTTTTTTTATTATTATATAATGTATTTTTTTATTGAGTTCTGTATTAAATACTTGTAAAGAAGTATTCAAAGTAATGTTCTGTACTAGGAAAAAAGAAAATTACAGTAATGGACACATTTTCATTTCTTTTTTTTAATGTTCTACTGTATTTTTATTTATTTATTGTATATTTAAAATTTATTTATTCTTTAACACATTTTCATTTCTTGATTGAAAAACAAGTTCCCTTTCATAACCTTCAGGTGGCAGTCACTGCTTCTTTCTCTAGAAACCTCCTTTTATTCCTTATCAAAAACATTATAAACTAAGAAAATCAAACGAAAATAACGATGCACAATCCAAGAGTAATGCCTAATAATTTTTATTAGCTAACATATATTAAACATAAATCTTTCAAGATAAAATTATGAAAAAACATTGCTTCAAAAATTATTTCAAGAATGTTTCCTTACTTTATAGAAAATTTTGCTATAGGATTTCACTGTGATTATATAGAATTGTCATTTTTGTAGAAGTTACTGAGCATTTTCCTTAGTTCTATAAATTTTTTTTTGAGAAAATGGTCAGGTTTGCCAAAAATTTAGTTGTTGTCTAGCTCTCTACACTCACCCACGTGGACAAGATTATATTTACCGTACATCAATGAAAGACAGCTCTTTAGCTAGCAGTAGCAAACCGAAAAAAACAACAATATGTAAGGATTGTTACTTTCAAGTCTTGGCACATTCCTAAATTCTATTTTTCTTGCTACTCAAGTCTATTCAAATATGGCCCAGGTCAAATTAATGCCAATAATCAAGTATTATTTAATTTTGAGCTATAAGATTGCTCACGTACTTTACTGTGCTGCCATACATTTTCCAAAAGTTCAGAATTTTAATGAACAAAGGCCATATTACTATAATGTTGACTAGTAATTTAGATTCACATTTTTATATTGATCAATATTACTTATTCTTCCAATAAGTAATTATTAACCTGCTTTGTGCCTAAGACTGTGCTAGGAGCTGTGACAGATACAGAGCACACAACAGTCATTTAGGTAAAAAGAGACTGTAATAGTCATTTAACAAGGCAAATAATAATATAAATAAAAGGTAAATTCATAGAAAAGGGAGACCTCTGTAGGTTAGATATGGCCTACATTGAATTGCCTGCCTTCCCAAAGGGAATGGGTGGGGAGGGAGGGATGGGGAGAAACTGGAACTTAAAGTTTTAGGATCAACTGTAGAGTATTTTTCTTGCTACTAGGAAATAAGAAATACAGGTAATGGGGAATAGAAAGTTATCTGGCCCTACAAGACAAAAGAGAAGATGTGGTAAGGGAAGGGAGGGATGAAAGAAGAGAGGGCAGATTGGCAATATGGGTAATTAGAATGTCCAGTGTATTGGGGAGGGGGGAGGGGACAAATGGGGAGAAAATTTTGGAACCCAAAATCTTGTGAAAATGAATGTAAAAAGTTAAATAAATTTATTTAAAAAAAAAAAAAGAAAATTCAGGAAGGAAAAAGGAATATCAATTAATATTGGAATTTAGAAAATGGAAGGGCATTCTAAGACTTGAGGCAGCCAAGTAAAGACTTACAGCCCATGATGGTCCTGCAATATTTAGAAGGAAGCAGGAGATCAACCTAGACCAGGGGTGGGGACCCTATAGCCTGAAGGCCACATGTGGCTTTCTAGGTCCTCAGGTGTGACCTTTTGACTGAGTCCAAGTTTTACAGAACCAATTCTTTTATTAAGGGGATTTATTCAGTGAAGTTTGGAGTCAAAGGGCCACACTTAAGGACCGGATCACATGTGGCCTCCAGGTTACAGGGACTTCGAGGCCACAGATTCCCCACCCCTGACAGTACTTTCGAATATCAGTTAATAAAGTTGGATTGGAGGAGAGGTGAAGTTATGGAGTTGCCATTTAAAGAGCTTATGAGATTGGGTAGGTTACTTTATCTCTAAAACCTAGCTGCATCAGCAATAAAATGGGAATGAAAAGATTTATGGTAATTACTTCACAACACGAAGGTGATCCTTCACAGGTAAGGATCAAATGAGATAATACATAAGAAAGTCCTATGCAAACTGCAAATAATATTTCAAGCATTTATAATACTGCTGCATCTCCACTGATGCAGGTCAGAGCCCCTCAACAGATTGTTTTCAAGAATCTGATGGTCAAAAAGTTCATTACTGTGGTGATGGAGCCCCACTGTACTTAGCCAGGCTCATCCTTGGATAATAAGCTTATAATCCATCCCTAATTCCCTATTCAAAGCCTTCCAAGTTTGGTAGTACCCAGAGTTGTACTCTGCGGGTAGTTTTAGGGAGACCAGAATCATTGCCCTATCACAACGAGGTACCAGAGTAGAACCTTAGTAAACGATAACGTGTTACGGAAATGTGAGCTATTATCAGTATCAGTGTAACATTAAATGCCAGATGGAGAAATTCCTTTTCTAAGTAATGATTTAAAAGGCAATTTTGGAAAAAAAAGTAATATGTTGAAGTCAGTGTTTTATGAAGACTAATCTGGTGATAGTGGAACAAACTATAGGGGGAGATAATAGAAACGGAGAAAACAGGAAGCTATTTAGGTATGGAAATGAGGGCCTAATTCAGGATGATGGCAACAGTAATGAAGATGAGATGAATGAAAAATATTTTTGAGGAAAGAATTTATAGACTTAGAGAGTGACTAAGTCTTAAGGAACAAAAGACAAGAAGAATTAAAGAAATCTGCAGAAAGAATTCCAACTTATGGTGCTTAAGAAAAGGAAATTTGAGATGTGAGAAGTCATGAGTTTTGGACATTCTGAGTTTGATGTGATGACAGAACATCCTATAAGCAAGAAGAACTAAAGACCTCCCAAACATGTGCATGCATATACATACACACATACACATGCACACACGCATGTATGTACACATATGTATACCAATTTTACTGGCTAGAGGAAATCTGGGGGTAAAGAATATCTACCAGTTCATATCAGCATCTTCAACAGTATAATTTAGAGGTGCTTCTCTCTAATTTAGTTGCCTCTCTAATTTAGAGCTATCTAGAGCACTGAAAAGTCAAATGACCTGCCCAGGGTTATGCAGTTAGTATGCGAGAGAAGTGGTTCCTGAGTCACAGTCTTGCTTTACAGTCAATTCTCTATGATGCCACATTGCCTTTCTAGCCTGTTTTTAAAGAAGGTGAGATTGTTACACATAATAGTGGTATATTTAAATGAATACACTTGTCTATAGATAAATATTAGGACTAACATTCTTTTTTCTTTTAAAAATTGGTAACTCCCCTCAACAAATAAACAAAAGTAAAAATTGGCAATAAAGATGAATAAAGTAATTTACCCAAAAGATCATGTGTATTTTCACTGTCTTGCTTACGTCTAGTAGAATGTATTAGCTTTCAATGTTGTCACAACTGGTCAACCTTACTAGCAACATCAGCAAATGGACCAAGGATTGAATTATCCTTCATCCTTTGAGTGATTTAAACAGACTTACCTGTAATGTGTTTGTGTCCCATATTTTCAGAGTTTTATCAAATGAGCTTGAGGTGAACATGCCCGTATCATGAGGATACCACTGTACTGTCTCTACACTATATTTGTGAACATCAGGATGGTTTCTACAAGCAGGAATAGACAATATTAGGTTCCGAATGTCCCAAACCAAAAATCACCAATCTGGTCTTTGACTTCATCACTCAACTTTACTTGGTCACTTCAAAATTAGCAATGATCTCTTTTTAAGTAAGCTTTCAATGATTTCTTTTTTTTTTTTTTTTAATATCACCATAATTTCCCACAGTATCATCCCCTTCCACCACCCAGGGAGCCATCTCATATAACACATAGTATTTTTTAAGGACAATAAAAAAATCAGCCTCAATGACCAACAAATCTAAAAACATGTACGAAGTTCAACTCTAGCTCTCTCACCTCTGCAAAGGCTAAGGGAGAAGTATCTCCTCCCATGTTTTCTTTTGATCCATTACTCTTTATGATTTCACAACATAAACTTTTGATTTTTGAGTACAATTTTTCTTTTCTTTTACATTGTTGTATATTGCTATATTATCTTCTTGGCTCTGCTTACTCACTGCCCATCACTTCATGTAACTCTTTCCCTGCTTCTTTGTATTCATCATTTTGTAAAGCATTCATCATTTTGTAAAGCACAGAAATATTACAGTCAAGGATCACAATTTGTTCAGTATCATAACATTTTCCAATTGATGGGCATATAATTTGTTTCCTGTTCTTTGCTATCAGAAAAAGTGTTGCTATAAATATGACGTATATGGTGACTTTCTTCTTATCAACAGTTGCTTTGGGGTACAATCATGACAATGGAACCTCTGGGTCACAGGGGGCATTTTTGTCACATTATTTGCATAATTCCAAATCTTTTTTTCAAAATGGTTGTACTGATTCACAGTTCTAGTAACAATGCACCAGTGTACCATCTTCCTACAATGCCTTCTATACTGAATGTTCTCATCTTTTTCATCTGTGTCAATTTGTAAGGTGTGAGGTGAAACCTTAGGATTCCTTTGATTTGCATTTCTATTAATATTAATGATTTGGGATTTTTTATGTTGATATTTTTAGTCTGCAATTCTTTTGAGAATTATTTGTTCATATCCTTTGACCACTTATCTACTGGGGCTGTTTTTTGGTTTTATATCTAAGTGTATGTTAATTGTTTATTTATCTTGAATATCTATATATCAGAGAAATTTGATACAATGATTATTTTCCACTTGACTGCTTTCCTTTTTAGCCTAGTACATTAATTTTGTCTATGCAGAAATTTTTCAGTTTCATGTAATCAAAGTTACCTATTTTATCTTCTGTAATTGCCTTTGTCCCTTATTTGGTTCAAACATTTCATACCTATAGATGTGAAAGGTACATACTTTTTTTATAGTATGATCTTTAAAATTAAGGTCATGTTTCCATTCAGAATATACTGTGGAATGTAGTGTAAGTGCTGGTCTAAGCCTACTTTCTGCCAGACTTCTCTCCAATTTTCCCAGTAGTTTAAATCAAATAGAGTTCTTTCCTAAGTAATTTGTTTTCTGATTTATTGAGTTTTATGGTTTCTAATTCTCCTAAGTTTGTTTCACAATCTACCTCTCTGTTTTTTAACCATTATCAGAAGGTTTAGATTATTGCTACTTTATAAAATAGTCTAAGGTCTAGAAATGCTATTCTCCCTTTGCCTCTATCTCGTTTCACAATTTCCCTTGATATTCTAAATCTTCTGCAGTTTCCAAATGAAATGCTATTTTATCAATTCTTATAAAATACTGATTTGACAATCTGATCTGTGTAACATTAAAAATATAAGCTAACTTGGTAGAACTGTAATTTTTATTATATTCATACAGCCTAGCCATGAATATTGAATAGTCTTCCACTTTTAAAGGTGCTCTTTATTTCTTTAATATTTTGTAATAAAGTCTATACCTGTGATTGGGTAGATTAATGCCTAGACATTTTACCTATTTTCTAATTATCTGAAATGGAATTTCCCTTTCTATTACTGCCTCTTGATTTTGCTGTTACATAGAAATGCAGTTGATTTTTGAGGTTTTATTTTGTAGCCTACAACTTTGCTAAAATTATTTCAGTTAGTATTTCTGTGGATTCTCTAGATTTTCCCAAGTAAATTACCATATCATCAGCAAATAAGGATAGTTTTTCTCTTCTCTTTAGTTATTTTTATGCCCTCAATATCTTTCTCTTGTCTTATGACTGCTGCTAGCATTTCTAGAACTGTATCAAATAATAGTGGGGAAACTGGGCATCCTTGCTTTACTTCTATAACCTTTGAATTGCAGATCTGATGGTCTTTTATCACTCCTAATCCTTCTCAACCTCTCTCCTTCTAGATGCTCAATCCTCTTGGGGTTTTTATAACACTACTCTCTCTTGGTTTGCCTACTACCTGTCTGACTGCTCCTCAGCCTACCTTGCTGAATCATCACCCACATTATGTCCCTTAACTCAGGGTTTTCTGAAAGATTCATCTTTTCTTACTCCTCTATTCATTCCTTGGCAACCCCATCAGTTCCCATGGGTTTAACTATCAAATCAATACAAATGATTCCCCGATCTTTACATCTAGCCCTACTGTCTTCTTTAAACCTCAGTCTTTTAGTGACAACTGACTACTGAACAATTTAAAAAGGAAGGCCCAGAGACATCTTAAAAACAGAAGGTCCAACTACAATGTCATTTTTGTCCCCCGTCTTCTAAACTTTCCTGTTTCTGTAGAAGGCACCAATTTCATTCTAGTCTTGAGCTCATGATCTCAACACTATCCTGGACTCTTTCATTTTGTCCTCACCACACATCCAACTGGCTGCCAAATCTTCTCATTTCTACCTTTACAATATCTCTCACATCTAACCCTTTTTTCTCTCTACTTATATAGCTAACATCTTAGTTAAGGTATTTGTCTATTACTAGTCTCCAAAATGCTTTATTCTCCACTCAAATGCCAATTTATATTTCCAAGATAAGGGACTGACCTTGATACTCTTCTGCTTAAAATTCTTTGTTGCTTTGTAGGGCCTCTAGGATGACATGCCATATCTCTTCAGTCTAGCATTTGAAACACTCCACAATCTGGCTGTGTCCCATCTTTGGAAAATTATATTATTCCCCCTCATGTATTGTGTAATCTAATCAAAACAGCTTACTAGCTGTTCCTCAGATGCAGATACATTTTCTCCTCACCCTCTCAGGTTCAGGTCAAATGGCAGCTCCTATTCTAAGCCTTTCCTGATTCCCTGCACCTCCCTCCCCAGTTGTTCCTGCTTTCTCTCTCCTGAAATGATCTTATATTCATTTCTCTGTGTATATATTGTTTTCCTGAGGAGACTGTAAGCTCCTTGAGGACAAGGTTTCATTTCTGTCTATGTATCCCTATAGCACAGCATAGTGCCTTTACATATGCTAAGTGCTTAAATGTTTAGGGATTCATTTTGGTCTGCAGTTGTGGTTTAGTGTAGAGAACTAGTGAGGAAACACCTTCTATCAATTAAGTTCATTAATTGTTTTACATCTTATAGCCTAAGATAATTACCTGGTGCACTCAAAGCCAAAATGTATCAGAGGTCAGACTCAAACCCAGATCTTCCTGACAGAGGTTCGCTCTATGTGACTCTGCTTACAACTGTTCACTAAATTCAATTTAATAAGTATCAGAGTAGCACTTTAGTACAGGATAAGGATAATATACATTAAATAAATAATGAATTAACAATAATTTGCTTTTCCTTCTTATAATTTAGATGATCTTTTGGGGGATGATTTCTTAAGAAACACTCTCTGAGGAAATATGAATTAATGATTCTATAAATTTCCCTAGTAACTGGAAGAGGGCAATGATTTTAGTACAGCCTCACAGGCTAATCCAGCATTTTTTCCTTTACTTTTCTTGCTTCTTCACCTCTGTATGGGATATGATGAAACATAGGTGACCAAGATAAAAAGCACAAGGTTTCAGAGCTTCAAACTCCAGCAACATCAGAAGCCAGGTACAGATACTGGATCTATCAATCAAGAGCTAGCTACGTGATCTTGGGTAATTCAAAAAAATCATCAATCTTTAGTTTCTCCAACCATAAACTAGGGATGATATCACTTATACTACTTACCTTACAGGGATATTACAGAGATCGAATAAGACAAAATGAAGCATTTTGCTATTTTTAAAGCCTATATAAATATAAGTAGTTAAATCACAAAGTAATTATCACAGCCTCATGGTCTTGAAGACATTCTCAAAGAATTGTAAAAACATGGATGAGACATTACATCTTGTCTAACTGGCTTGCTTGCTGTGATATTAAATGAAACTATTTAATGTACAGATAAAATGAGGAACTGAGGTATGGGTGCTAATGAGGTAGCTTTGAATGAGCACAGCAGTGAAAAATGTGGCCTGCCTGATTACTTCTCTAGTCACCCAAATGTTTTCCCTAAAATGTCATCAACAATCAGGTTTAACTCTATATTTTTTTCAATCTAGAGAAGATGATTCAAACACTATAATGAGTTAAGTACAACTCAGTTCATTAAACATTTATTCAATACCTACTGTGTACAAAGTGTATCCTATTGAGAGAAGAAAGTGGAGGTAGGAAGACTAGGAGGCTGCAGTCAAAAAGTTCTCATAGGTGGTAATGACAGGCTGAAATGAGAACCACTAGAAAGTAGATTTAAAAGAATTTGTCAAATGATTAGATATGGGAGGTGAGAAAGACAAAGAAATAATGTACTATTAGCTACAAATTCATATCTCTAATGAGAGTCATAAGCCCTGTATATTAAGAATATAAACTCATATGAGAAGCAGACCTGAACTCAAACCCTCACCTCTGACATCTTTTAGCTGCATGCTTATGGAGAAGTCATTTAACTTCTCTGTTAAATCTCTTTCGAGTCTTATGAAAATCTATGAGAGAGGACTAACAGGTAAGAAACTAGAGGATTTAGAGGTTATGTGACTTGGATACAAGGTTTCTAAGTATCACGGGCAAGATCTAAGCCTTGAACTCTCTCTCTATCCCATGCTGCTCCTCCCTTGCAAGAAGGTTCACAGTGGCCTGGAATTAGGTATCATCATCCTTTGTATGCAACAGGTTATAAAAGAAGGACCTGGATATTTTCTTGAGGCTGGGCCTTGGTACAGAAGAAAGTGTTATAAAACTGGCACCTGGAAGTATGTAATATTGGAGCTATTAAGAATATGCTGAGAACAGAGTGGGTAGAGAGAGAGGTATGACTACAGTTTCAGGAATGGAGATGGTGCAAAGGAAAGTGTTGTGATTCAGAACCTGAGAAAGAATGCAGGATGTGATCAGGGACCCTGGGTATTCAGGTAAGGATCCTTGGGCAGTTTGAGAATGCCTTGGGTGCAGGTCCCTGGCAGTTCTGTGGTGTCTCAATAAAGAAACCCAAAAGACTGGGGTTGCCTTAGAGAAAAGCTTGCCTTACGGAAGCTCAGGAAAATGGAGGATCAAAATATTGAATGAAAGCAAGAAATTCCAGTCCCCATGTCCAGCTGAAAAGATTTGATGCATGCAGGTCATAGCGCACTCATCATAGTGTGATTCCGTCTTTGAGGACAGTGATGACAGAACCTTGTGAGATGCGCTTGTTGAATGGAACAATTCAGTAGTCTCTATCCAGAATAAGAGATATGTGAAGCTACATCCAATACATAAGTTAAAAAAAAAATTCAGTTGCACAAGTAGAAGATAAAAGGAAACATGGCTATAGAACAATATGTGTGAAACAGAAATGAGAATTTTACTGAGACAGACTCAATGTGATTCAACAATGTGACATGGCATCCTAAGGGCCCAAGGTAAGATTAAGCAAAATCAACAGAAACAGAAAAGAAGCCAAGAAAGACTCCAGAAAGAGCTCTGACCATCTGACTAAAGGTTAACTTCTGGCATGATGACCACCTAGGGCACATGCAGAAAAGGATGGTTAGAATTGTGAGAAGGCTGGATATGATGCCTTATTTGGATTAATTAAGAGAAACAGAGATACAGCTGTTTTGTAGTAATGGAAGCGCTGCCACGTGGAAGCAGGACCAAACTTGATCCACTTAACTTCAGACGATGGATATAGGGCAAGAGGTGAAAACTGCAGAGGAAGATTTAGAATTGACACAAGAAAAAACTTACGAAGAGAATGGGCTATACCAGGAAGAGGTTGGTTACTTGCTGTAAGCTTTAAAACAGGGGCCAGATGACAATTTGTGGGCAATGCTGTAGTGCAGAATCTTGTTACAGATACAACTTGAACTGGATGATCTCTCAAGTTATTTTCTCCTCAGCAATACAAAGAGAATGTAGAGTCAAACACTTACCAAAGTTGTGCAGATGGGACTATGAAAAGAGTGGTATGTGCCACTGAAGAAAGTGGGGGCAAGGGTTTTGTTTGTTTGAGTTTTATTTTTGTTCTCTGTTTTTTGGAGAAAGAAAGGATTAATTTTTGTCAAGTTGAATTTGAGGTACTAGTAAGACATTCAGATGATAAGTCTGGAGGGAGAGGATCAGCAGAGAAGTCCAAAAGGATGAGTACTGAGAAAATGCAATCAGATTTAACAATTAAACAATTACTGATAACTTTGGACAGACCAGTTTTAGAAAAATGATGAAAATGAAAGAAAGGTTTAAAGGGTTAACGAGTTGGAGGAAAGTAGAGGAAATGAATGTAGACAGTTTTTTTCTAGGTGTTTAGGGGAACTGTAAGATCTATTGAAGGATTTTTTTAAGGAGGAAGAGGCTGTAGTGTATTTGTTTCCTGTAGAGAAAGAACCAGTAGATAAGGAGAAACTGGAGATTAATGGGAAAAATCTGAATAAGATGAGAGGTGATGAGATCAAGGGAAAATGTAAGGGGTGGTGGCCTTTGTAATTAGAAGAAACAAACTGAATTTATCACAATTCATCACAAGCTGAAATTAGAAGAAGGGAATGGAGGATGATGTCAAGGTATTCTAAGATACAGAAAAAGGGAAAAAAGGGAGCTCTTGTTGAACAGTCTTTATTTTTGTATGTGTGTGAAGTGTGAGTTCCTCAGCTGAGTAATTGGGGAAAAGGATTAGTGTGGGTGATCTGAAGGGGAAAGGGAGGTCTGAAATATCCTCTCTCTAGGGGATGGAATAACAAATAAATTAGGTAAAAGTTAAAGGATTGACTTCTTGTAATGAGGGCTCAGTTGAAATTAAAGAACATTAATTGGTAGTGGACTCAGTTGGTCATGTTGTGGGATTTCTTTCAGTTCTATTCAGTCCCACATGAGTAGAAGCAAAAGAGGTAGATGGTGGGAGTAACTTCTAACTGAAAGAACAAGGATGAAGAAATAGGAGGATTAGTTGAGAGGTAGAAATGGTGGCAGATCTCAGAAACCAAGTAATGAGAATAAACTGAATGCAGAGATGGTAAATGGTAAAGATGCAGAAGGATCAAAAAGGATAGGGACTGAGAAAAAGTATTTGGAAATTCAAATCATTGGTGACCTTTAAGATACTGGTTTCAAGACATGGTGAGAAGGTCATCTACAACAGATGCTTCCACTTTCTTCCCTCCCACTCTCTCCTTAACCCCTTACAATCCAGCTTCTGACCTTATCATTCCACTGAATGCTCTCTCCAAAGTCACCATGATGTCTTGGTATCCAAATACAAAGGCCTTTTCTCTGTCCTGTCTCCTTGACCTCTCTGCAGCCTTTGTACTCACCCTTCATATTCTCTTCTCTCTAGGTTTTCAGGACACTTCTCTCTTCTGGTTCTCTTGCCTATCTAACCATTTCTATGAATCCCTTGGTAGATCCAGATCATGCCCTCTAATATAGGTGTCCCACAGGATTCACTGATGGGCATCATCTCCCATGGATATAATTACCATCTTTATGCTGATAATTCTCAAATCTACCAAATTCTCTGATGATCTCCAATTACCTTTTAGACATCTCAAACTCAATGTCTAGTAGACACCTAAAACTCAATATGTTAAAAACAGAACTCATTACCTTTTTCCCTAAACCCTTCCCTTACTCTCTACCTTCCTTATTACTGTAGAGGACAATACCATCTTCCCAGTCCCTCAGGTTTGAAACCTAGGAGTCATACTGGATTTCTCAATAACTCCCCCTTTCTCCCAATCTGCTGCCAAGGCCTGTCAGTGTCACCTCTGCAACATCTCTTGAATACACTCCCTTCTCTCCTCTGACACTATAATCACTCTAGTCCAGGCTCTCATCATCTCATGTGGGGACTACTGCAATAGCCTGCTGATCGGTCTGCCTCCCTCTAGTTTCTCCCCACTCCAATCCATCCTCCATTCAGCCACCAAAGTGATCTTCCTAAAGCACAGGTCTGATCATGTCATTTGCCTACTTAATAAACTCCCGTGGTGTTCTATTGTCTCTAAGAACAAATACTTTGACATTCAAAGTCCATCATAACCTAGCCCTCTCTAACTTTCCAATATGTACTCTTTGATCCAGTGACACTGATCTCCTGTTCTATAAAAAAGAAACTTCATCTCTCAGTTTCAGGTATTTTCTCTAGCTGTCCTCCATGCTTGGAATGCTCTCCCTCCTGGCTTCCCTGACTGCCTTCAAATCCCTACTTCCTGCATTCTAAAACCCCTCTTCAATTCTAGTGCCTTTCTCTCGCCTAATTATTTCCTATTTATTCTGTGTATATTTGTTTGTTTTTATCTCTTCTTCTAGATTGTGAGCTCCTTGAGGGTAGAGATTATTTTTTTTGTAAAAACAAAGTGCCAGCACATACTAAGTGTTTAAATTTTCTTGACTAACTGACATGGAGTCAGACTGACAGATGGTTAAGGATCACGAGTGGATGGATGGAAATTGGAACTACCTAATAGAGGCTACTTTTTTTTTTTTAAGAAATATGATTTTGATGGAGAAAATGACAAGGGACAGTATGAAAAGGAATAAGAAAAGGCATTTTTGTTTCATTTTATATCAGATTAATAAATAAAGCTTTTCTCTCAGCTTACATTAAGAACTTCAAGTCTGAAAAGGGATATGGCCTTCTTATTCAGTCCAGAGAGCAAAAATACTATATGCATGTTTTCATTTAAACTCCACCAGAGAGAATATACTTCTGTTATGTAGAATCAATAGCTAAATGGCCAGAGACTGGATATACAGAGTAATCAATTAAGTCCTTATTAATGGATGGGTAATTTTTGCAGGAAAATAAAAAGCAAATGGAAAAAGAAAAATTGAAGTTGTAGAAGACAAAATAGATAATTGCTTGAGTAAATCAGGAGATGAGAACAATGACACAAGCAGGGATCAGACATAAATAGGGAAAGAGACAATGCTTCTCTTGAGACTGGAGGGAAGGAGAAAATGGTCAAGAATACCAAGAAGTTTCAGGGAATCAAAGAAGGCAGCAGTTGAGAAAGCTCATCAGATGTGTTGAATCTCAAAGTAACAAGAGGCAAGATAATGTGCTTTTAAGTATGGAAAGCTAAAGGTTGAGGACTTCTAGAGAAAAGGTCTTAAAACTGCCATGACAGGAAAAAGAAAGTAAAGAAGAAGAGAGAATGAAGAGCAGGGAGGGTCCAGTTGAGAATGAGCACTACAAATTTATGTAGTGGGTGAAATCAGTGTGAAATTCACAAATTTATTCACTGTTTTTTGTAATTACAAAGGGAAAGGAGAGAAAACAGATGATGGGGTTACCTAGGATGTGAATTATCAAAAGTTAAAGCTGGAAGGTCAAGGGAAGTGAAAGGTTCTAGTATGGTATATAGGAAATCATAAAGTGGAAGATCGTAACAGAGTCAAAACTAGTTTGGAAGCCAATTGAGGCCAGAGCAAGGGTGGTAAGTCATCAAGAGGTTGGAGAAAAGATGGACATGTGAATTACTGAAAATCTAGGATAAAATGCAAACAAAGAAAACATGCTAAAGATATTTATAAATTCCCATTTTAAAAGGTACACTCTGAGGTCTTTTGGAGAGTAATATATAAAAGTCAACTACGCTTATATTTTTGCTAACTTTTTGAAATGTTGGAGGATTCGCAGGTAATTATTATGTGCTTTCTGAACATAATTTTATCTTTTCATTTAATTACTGCTATTCTAAAATTTGTATTTATACCAGTAAATATTTATATTACCTTTCTGTAACTAATCATACTTTGAATACATACCTGCCCACAGAACAAATAGCTTTGCATGTGTAATGAACATTTCTGCTGAAGTTTTCAAGGTCATAAAGTGCAATGATGCCATCTGAACCACCTGATAACATGCTGTAAAAAAAAAGACACTTTTTTATTTTATATAATCAATTTATTAATGAAAACTGACAGCTTACTTCCATCCAAGGGATTAAGTTTCAAATAACTGAAATGTAATAAGCAGTTAAATGTTAAATTCTTATTTAGACTACTAATTGATGATAATTTGATTTGGAACAAAATGGGGCATTAACCATAAAGACATGATTTGCTAGCAAATCACAAAGAATTTTGTAGAGGTCACATTGAACCATCTTAGGAGAACAATTTGGTTTTTAGGACTTAAGCATATCAATTTTATGCCAAGCAAAAGTATTATGTGTAGCAGAAGGAGTACTAGACTGGAATAAGATCTGAATTTGAATTCTAGGTCCATCACAAGTCATGTGACTATAATCTCTGTGAACTCCAGCTTCCTCAACTGTAAAATGGGTAAATACTATTTGCAAAGCCTATTCTATGAGGCTTATGAGGCCCAAATGGTATAATGCCTGTAAAGAGCATTGTCAGTCTTCAAGGGCTGTAGAAACATAAACTCATCAACTCAGATGGTGGTGCTAATATTGGCTAACCCGTCAGTAAAGCCAGTTGTGCAGGCTCTTTACTCGCCAATATATACTTAGCTTTTGCTCACATATGGAAAATTACATTTTAAAAATCCCAACAATTTAGCTTTTTTTTTTTAACCATTTCAAGACTGGGCAACTTTATGGGCTTATATTTATTTAACAAAGAAATTCTATAAAATTAACAAAATGAACTTACTATCTCCCCTCAACAGGTTCAATATCAAGGGTGTTGACGCCATTGCCATGTATTCTTTCCACATCTCGGTCTTTATTTAATTCCAGTTTTAAGACCCTTTAGGAAAAACATAAAAATTAGAAATAAAAAGGAATAAATTAAAAGTGATTTAAGAATGTGGAGGTTTTTAATTTCAGTAAAGTCGGAACTCTGAAAAATAGTGCTTTATGGTTCACATTTTTCCCTTCCTCACCTTCATACTTAGAGCAGAGATCTAGTATAATTATGCTAATTAAATTAAATAAAAAAGGTGTTTTGCTTAAAAACACAGAAAAACATTTTCTGAAGTTCTGTAGATTCACAGATTTGGAATTGGAGAGAGATTTTTCATAAATTTAAACACTAAAAATATTCTTATAGCTGAGTTGAAAGACTTGAATGTGAATCCCAACTTGGCTACTGACTAATGAACTTTATGTCTAAAGGCAAATCATCTCTCTGGGCCTTGGTTTTCTCCCTTGAAAAAATTAAAGTGCTGGACCAGATGATCATTTGTCAGTAACTTTGAATAAAATAAAGCTATTAAGTGGACACTTTTACCTAAGACTTAATTCTCAAGTAGCTGCTTCTCCATGTTATCTCTGAATTACATTTTCAAAATTCAGAAAAACAGAGATTTTTTTAAAAGTCTAACCACAGTCCTAGATTCACTTCAGGTTTCCTAGGAGAGGGTACCAGTCCCCAAGCTCCATTTTGTTAAAAAACCAAAAGTTCAGTGACAATGATCTCAAGAACCTTTGTGCCTTACTGACAGTAGCATTAATCAATGCACAATGTGCTTCCCTCTCAATAATGCAGAAAACTTACTCCATGCAGAAAACTTATCTGGATCCCTATCATTGGAAACATTCATGAAATAATGGGGAACCAAATAATGGGAAGTCACTTTGCAAGAATGTTGCAGAGGGAATCCTGTAGCAAGCTGGTTGGACTAGAGGACCTCTAAGGTTCATGCCAGACTGAAGAATCTAGTGTTCTAAAAGTTCAGTCAAGGAAATTTTTAAAAAGCAACTCTAAGCTTTTAATACACAATGAAAGGAAATTTAATTCAATAGCTATTAAGCATTTATAGCTTACTTTTACATCAGTGCTGTCTCCCCCATGGAAGTAAGGATTGTTTCATGAATTGTTATTTGTATCCTAGTGGCTAGTACAGAGCCCAGCACACAACAGGCACTTAATGCTTTTTCATTGATTACTCCTATAGGTTAGCCACTGTGAATATGCATCTATAAACACATGTGAACACACATGCTTACACAAGCGTGAACAGGGGAGCACACACAGGTTTGAACATGTGTATATAGAAAGTTGTGAACGTGTGTGCATAGGTGTGAAAATGTGAGTTTACACATGTGTGTGTGAGAAGAAAGTTATAGATGCGCATGTACAGGCACCTGTGAAGACAGTACAAAGATATTGGTGAACATGCATGTGTGCGCAGGTATGAACGTGCATGTGTGAACATATATGTACAGACACCTGTGTATGCATCCATGTTCATACCTTTAGATGCACACGCACTCACATTTTGTGCATACATATTCACACGTGTGTATACATAAGCGCTCAGACCTCTGCATTCTCCTGCTTCCCCACCTGTATATTCATGCACGTTCACATGTTTATAGATGTGTGTTCATGCTGGTGTATACATGCACATTCATACCTGTCAATTTGCATGTGTTCACACCTGTGCAGAGCCGTGTCTTCACGCATGAAAATGCATGTGCATTCTTGCCTGTGTATACACACACATTCCTACCTGTCTACATGTATGTTCACACCTGTGTATACACGTGCGTTTACACATGAGGGAGAGTGATGTGTAGCCACCTTGGAAAGGCAGATTGGAGTCATACTGTGAAGAGTTTAGATAACAAATGGGTATTTTGTATTTTCCCTTTGAGGCAACTGGGAGTCACTGAAATTTTCTGTGCAGAAAGGGAAGTAAAACAGGCAGGCTTGTGTTTTAGACTGATTTGCAGGAAGCATTGGTGAAGGGAATGAGTGGAAACAGGGACATCACAAACTAAGAGGCCAGTGCCAAAAAAAAATCAAAGGCTAGTGCGATTGCCCAAGTGAGAAGTGAAGCCACTGGGCTGAAAGAGGAGAAGGATGTGAAGAACAGTGTGCTGGTAAAACGAACAAGACTTGGGACGTATTTGGGGTGTAAGGAAGAAAGATGAATTAAAAATGATTCCTGGGTTGCTGACTTCTGTGAATGTTGCCTTTAAGCAGAATTAAAAGAATTTAAGAGAATTCTTTGTGCCTTACTGACACATTGTGCTTCCCTCTCAATAATGCAGAAAACTTACTCCATGGGTGTTATCTGGATCCCTATCATGGGAAACATTCATGAAATAATGGGGAACCAAATAATGGGAAGCCACTTTGCCTTTAAGAGAATTCAGGAAGTTAGGAGTGGATGGGTTTGGGAGGAAAGATGAGCTTTGCTTTGGATACTGTAACTCAAGGACAGAGATGAGGTCTAGATAACTAGTTTTCTCAGAATTGGGTTATACCCACAACCAGGATGGGACAGGGACAATGATCCTGTAAAGGAAATTTAGAAAGTACAGTTAAGATTGGAAGGAGAATTAGAAAACAGTGTCACAAAAGCCCAGTGTCAAATGCTACACAACTGTCACGAAGAATTAAGCACTCAAAAAAGGCCACTGAATTTATCAATAAGAGATCACCATTAACTGTGAAGAAAAGTTTCAACTCAGACAACAGATGTAGACAGTTTTTTGCATAAGTTTGACTGTCAGAGGGAAGAGAGACATAGGAAAAATTGTAAATACATATTGTAATAGAAAAGAGAAAACATTGAGGAAAATATCTGTTTTCTTTAAAACTAGTCAACTTAAGTATTTATCAGTTATTGGGGAGGCAGCCTGGTGTAGTAGTAGAAAGAGTATTGGCTCTGCAGCTAGAGGTCTTGGGTTCAAATCCTAGCTCTGATACTTATTTTTTGTGTGATCTTAGGCACCTCTATTGTCTCAATACGATGATCTATAAAATAACCGTGTGTGGGTCAGTTAGACTACATGGCTTCTGAGGACCCTTTCAGAATAAGATCCGATCCTGTTTTGAATCTTTAAGATAAGCAATGACTATATTAATTCTCTATTAATTCAGATTTTCCTCTACCAAAGTTTAACTCCTTATTGTGGCATGGAAAAGTCTTGGGTTCTTAAAGACTATATTGATAGAACACAATCTATGGAGTTTGTTATCAAGATAGGAAGACTTTGGGTATGGATATGGAGGTAGGATACAACACACTTGTCTCCAAAAACCAACATAATTACGTTCAAAGAGGTTCATCACCAGGCTGGCCATCAGGTGATTAATTTGGACGCAATAACTCATAAATATCATCTATTAAGGATGTATGTATTATAATGTATCAAGGTGTAGAAAGTACCCACACAAAATGAAATCATGAATCCTTTAAAACTCTATAGCATGAGACTATTTCAATTTTGTCTATCACCAATATTTTGCACAAAGAAAGCACTTAATACATATTTTTAGATTTGGTTTTTGAAATTATTCAGATTTTAATAAATTTTCAGATTTTACCAATAACTTAAAGGAATTATCATGATATTTACTGTTTCATAGACTACATTTATTTTTGTTTTGTTAGACTATTAACTCAATGAGAACACTTTTGGAAAATTGGAAATTTTACATTACCATAGTTTTATTAGGATATTCACAGATAATCAACTCTGAGGATATATAATATCTTCAAATTAACTTTGAGGATACACAATAATCTATTTGAAAAATGGAATCCTATTCAAATATTTCATAAATTATTTTATAAATTACCTTAGCATACTGAATTATAAAAACATAATACATAATGGCATGTGTAATGAGGAAAGGGAGGTGAAGAATCTACTCTTTCTTATATGGTAACCTACCTATACAACAAGAAACAGGCTATGGAACAGACAAAAAATATTGGTATCTCAGGAAGGTGATAGTTTAAATAGTAAAGGAAGTAAAAAGTATATGGAAGTAAAAAGCAGAGCAGGTTAATAGAAAGATAATTGTTGAAGAAAGCAGCTTAAATTCCTGTCCTTTTTGGGAGTTGTTAAACAGTAAAAGTAAAGGTGCCTTCTGAGACTCTTCTCAAAAGAAGTGAAGCAGCATGTGGGCATGAATCAGTTCAGGAACAAGCACTACTACATCCTGGACAATGGAATCCAGGTAAAGGATGCAGACAATGAACCTTATTTATAGGTGCTAGCTAGGCAATGAAAAGAAAGAGAGATGACAGTCAATAACTTTAAAAGATGGCAGGGTCAAGCAAAGTTTTTTCTGGGAAGCCCTGAGCATGTTTGTAGGCAGTAAAGGAAAGAATTATTTCACAGAGAAATACTGAATCAATAAGGATTTATTAAAGACTTAGCTCATGCCAGGCCTTGCTAGGTATTGGCAATAGAAAATACACAGGCTGACACAATCCCTATTATCAACAAGCATTAGTTAAGCATGCACTCATGTAGCAGCAGCCTGTTACTAATGATCTCTTAATTGCCAAATCAATGGCCTTTTCTCCAGCCTCATTCTTCTTGATCTCCTTGAAGTTTCTGACACTGTCCATTACCTTCTTCAGAAACTCTCCTGTCTTTAGGTTTTCAGGACACTAACCTCTTCTACTTATCTGACCACTCCTTCTTAGTATCCTTTGCTGGATCTTTGTCCAAGGCACACTGCAGGGCTCTGCCCTGGCCTTGGTCTCTTTCTGCCTCTGTATCACTTCACTTGGAGATCTTATTGGCTTCCATGGGTCCAATTATTCTGTCTGATGATTCTCAGAGCTACTTATCCAGCTCTAATATCTCTTCCAACTCCAGGCTAGCATCTCTTGAATTGAATTTTCTATGGATATCTTAAACAAAACTTGTCCAAAATGGAACTCAATTTTACTCTCTCTCAACCCCTGGCCAAAGCCTGTTGATTTTACCCTCACTTGACACTGCTGCCACCCTGGGGCTGGGCCTCTTTTCCCAATGCACTGTAATGGCCTGTTGGTTGGTCAGCCTACCACAAGTGTCTCTTTTTCTCAAACCCATCCTCAAAGCTGTCAAAGTGATCTGTAAATCTGACCATCTTACCCTTCTCCTACTCCACTCAATCCCACCGGCTCCTTCGGACCTTCAGGCTTGTTTGGCTTTCTAAAGCTTTCCTAACCTGCCTCCTGCACCTCAGTTTTCCAGGCTTGTCACACCTAATCCCCAGGTACACCACGATTCTGTGGCACCGGACTTCCCAGCTCTGCCATGCTCATGCTCCCTGGTGTCCTCCAGGTACACCACGATCCAGTGGCACAGGACTCCCGAGCTCTGCCATGCTCCCTGGTGTCCTCCAGGTACACCACGATCCAGTGGCACAGGACTCCCGAGCTCTGCCATGCTCCCTGGGGCCCTCCAGGTACATCACGATCCCGTGGCACCGGACTCCCGAGCTCTGCCATGCTCCCTGGTGTCCTCCAGGTACACCACGATCCCGTGGCACAGGCCTCCCGAGCTCTGTCATGCTCCCTGGTGTTCTCCAGGTACATCACGATCCCGTGGCACAGGCCTCCCGAGCTCTGCCATGATCCCTGGGGCCCTCCAGGTACACCACGATCCCGTGGCACAGAACTCCCGAGCTCTGCCATGATCCCTGGGGCCCTCCAGGTACATCACGATCCCGTGGCACAGGACTCCCGAGCTCTGCCATGCTCCCTGGGGCCCTCCAGGTACATCACGATCCCGTGGCACAGGACTCCCGAGCTCTGCCATGCTCCCTGGGGCCCTCCAGGTACATCACGAT
>CM053769.1:645586514-645598132 GCA_028658325.1 Potorous gilbertii | reverse complement strand
ACAAATGGGGAGAAAATTTTGAAACCCAAAATCTTGTGAAAATGAATGTAAAAATTTAAATAAATTTATTAATAAAAAAAAGAACACTATAAGCAACTTACCCATAGTCACAAAGATACTAAGTGGCATACCTCTGATTCCAGAGCCAAGCATTCTTTCTGTTCCGCTATGCAGCCCAATGAGTAACCACGACTTGTTCAATTTACCTTCAATCACATCAATAACATCTGTCCTCTTCTCTCCAATCACAAGACCACTACTCACACCCTAATCTAAGTCATTTACATCTCTCACCTGACACAGAGTCTCTCTGACTTCAGATCTTCCCTTCTATAAACCATATTCCACAAAGATGCAGAAATCATCTTCCTAAATCATTGGTCTGATTTTCATCTGCCTGCTCAAGAAGCTTCAGTGACTCCATATTACCACTAACAGAATATATGTGGGTCATTAAAGTCCTTTACAATCTGGCTTTAGGTTACTTTCCAGACTTACTCAACATTATTTCCTTTCACATACTCCCCAGTATAACCAAACTGACTTACCTTTTCCTTGCAGAAAACAACCTATCTTTGTAATTTTGCTCAAGTTGCTGCCTACGCATGAGACATTTTCCCTCCTCACTTCCACCTCTTGAAATCTCTAACCCCTTCAAGTCTCAGTTAAGTTCCACTTCCAACTCAAAGCTTAAATAAAACAACAAGAAAACCCTCTTGCAGTTTAGTCATGTACTCTGAAATTGTCTCTGTACAGGACCCTAGTAACTTTACCCCATCAAAACCCTGACTGCTCCCTCAGACTTGCTTCTTTCCTTATAGTGTACATGGACCCTGCCACAGTCAATTAAGTCCCATCCCACCAAGTTTCAGTGATAATTGTTAGAAAAAACCTCCACCTTTCCTTTCTCATCAAGTAAATTTCAAATTATTTTATCACCATGTTGTGAAAACTCATTTTCTTAATTCAATTTTCATTTTAAATCCTCTGGACATCAGATTCATTTATTTGAACTTTCATGAATTTTATGTTTTCTGAAAGCACAAGACTTAGCACCCTTTGTCTTTACAGAAATGAAGTAGTAGGAGCCTCAGACTCAATTTGTATAGAAAACCTCAGGCCAGAAGAGATAGGAAAGGAAGGACATATGGAAAATTGAGATTTGTCACAAAATGAGAAGTGTCTAAAGAAATCAGTGTGGACACACAGAGAACTTAACTATCAACTTAGATTGTAAAGGAACAAGTGGTAAAAATGGAAGCAAAGGCAAGTAAATAGATTAAATACCAAAGTATGGAACATTAATAAAAGAAGAATATGAGTTCTAAAATAAACAATAAACTCATGCTGATGAAGAAGGCAAAGGACAACAAAAACAGTTTTTTCTTGTCTCTACTGGGGAGAAAATGAGAAACAAAGAAGGGACAGAGCAAGATCAAAATGGATAGGATGATGATAACCAATGAAATAGATAGGAAGGCAGAAATGTTCAAGTCTTATTTGTTTCTTTTTTTCTCCACACAGAATAATGGCTGAAGGAGACAGAACAAAAATGGCTAATAAGAAATTCATAACCCAGCTAAATAGGGAGACTAAAAAAAGTGCCCAGCTTCCTTAATGAATTCAAATCACAAGGTCCAAACGAATGACATAGTAAGGTCTGAAATGAACTGACCTACACAGCCACCATGCAGAAAGGGATAAATACTGTAGGACTACCATAGAAAGACACATAGTGTCTCAATTTTCAAAAAGGAAAGAAAAATAAATCTGCAAAACACAGGCCAATGAGTGTGGTTTCAGTTCCTGGCAAAATTATAGTATGTATTATTAAAGACATGATTAATGAATTTCTATCTATAGAAGGAAAAAGTGATCATAAAGAACTTCATCAAGAACAGGTCAGGCTACATACCCAATGAAATCAATGACAAAAGAAAGGCCTTACATATACCAAATAGTTACAGCAGCACTATTTGTAGTAGCAAAAAACAAAATAAATGCTCATCAACTGAGAACTGGCTAAACAAACTGGTAACTGTGCTGGAATATTACTAGGCTGTAAGAAACAATGAATAAATAGCTAGGTAGTGGAAAACATGAAATGACGCCAAGGGAAGGGTGCAGAATGACAAAAACAATACACAAAATGACCAGAAAGAAATATGTGAAAAGAAAACTATTCCCAATACAACTGCAACAAATGCTGGAAATTATAACGATCAAAGTTAAATAGCAAGAAGACGTCTGCTTCTTAGGGGAAGAGAGACTAATGATGGTAGCTGTGCAACCTTACATTTGGTTAATACTAGATAGTCTCAGTACGATGATTAGGTTAGTTGGTTAAACTCCTTTTCCTTTTTTCTCTCTTTTTTTTTTTAGTACCTTTACCTCATCTCAATGATTTTAAAGCACAGCTGCCAAGGTACAAAGAAAAAATTAAACTTACAGAAACTTGAGAATACTCAACAATGCAATGACCAACCAAGATTCCAGGAGATTGACAATGAAACAAACTAACCTTTTCTTTTTCCAGTTCTATTTCTTTTTTTTTAATGTTCTACAATCACTACCATAAAACTTAGATTTTTACCACCCCACTACCTCCCTCCCTCCCCAAGACAGCATACAATTCTATACAGGATTTACATGTACTTTCCTATTGAATACATTTTCACTATAGTCATGCTATGTAGACAAACTAAAATAAATGGAAGAAATCATATAACAAACAAAAACATAACACATACACATACACACACACACACACACACACACACACACACACACACACACACACCACACAAACATGATCTGCTACATTCTGCGAATGAATTCCATAGTTCTTTCTCTGAGTATGGAAGGCATTTTGCCTTAGAAAACCATAGGGAATTTTTTTAAGGTCTTGCGCTATTACAAAGTTCCAAGTCTACCAGAAAAAACTCTCGCACACTGCGGTCATTGCTGTGCGCAAAGTTTTCCTGGTTCTGCTCCTTTTGCTCAGCATCAGATCACATAAGTCCTTCCAGGCCTCCCTGAAGTCTTCTTGTTCATCATTTCTTATAGCACAATAGTACTCCATTCCATTCATATACCATACTTTATTCAGCCATTCCCCAATTGATGGGCATCCCCTTAATTTCCAGTTTTTGGCAACTACAAAGAGTGCTGCTGTAAATATTTTTGTACATGTGGGACCCTTTCCCATTTTTATGCTCTCTTGGGGATACAGTTCTAGAAGCGATATTGCTGGGTCAAAGGGTACACACATTTTTGTAGCCCTTTGGGCATAATTCCAAACAACTCTCCAGAATGGTTGGATGAGTTCACAGCTCCACCAACAATGAATTACACTATCCATTTCTTTACAGAAGTAACAGACTCAAGATACAGAATACATCATACATTTTCAGATACTAGCATTATGGGAAGTTCTTTGGCTTGACTATGAATAATTGTTGGGGGACTTGCTTTTCTCTCCACCTCCCTCCAGACACACACCGGACTCTTCCATTCTCCACTATCCACATCTGTCCAAGTTCATGTTCATTTTTTCCACGACACTATCTATCTTCCCCTCTGCTGTCCTTTTCTCCTTTTGCCTTCAATCTTTTCCAACATCAGGGTCTTTTCCAGTGAGTCCTGTATTCTCATTATGTGGCCAAAGTATTTAAGACGCAGCTTCAGGTGGACAGTCTGATGGATCTCCTTGCTGCCCAAGGGATTCTCAAAAGCTTTTTGCGGCACAATTTGGAAGGGTCAGTTTGACAGCTTCAGCCTTCCTTACAGCTCTCACATACATGCTGTTATCATTCCCAATTACAGGTGAGGAAGCTAAAACACTCACAAGTTACGTGATTTGCCCGGGAGTGCGTCGCTAAGAAGTAGCCAAGTCTGAATCGGAACTCATATTTTTCTGACTCCGGTGCTTTACCCAATGTCTTTATCTAATATCTTACACGGATGCCTGACAGAGATAGAGACAGATAAAAAAAATACACAAAAGAGGAACTTTGCTGCATCTGTTTAAAAAAGAACATGGAAGAAAACAGAAGATCAGAAAGAATTACAGACAAGCCAAACAGCTTTGAAAGCTCCTGGTTGAATTTATTCTAAATTTTAAAAAAAAGTAAACCACATATAAGAGATCCACAGTTTCATATACAATCTTCCTTTTCTGTTCTACTACATATAAGAAAATGCCCACTTTATTTGGTGTTTTACGTTCAAAATAAAAAAAATTAAAAGTATGGAACAAAGGAGTAAATAAAATAAGATCCACTATAGAAACAATAGATTCTAATTCCGCAAAAAAGTTTGTTTTTTCTTTAAGTCAATGGTACAAGCACAGGATTACATAAAGCTGGCTGAATAGCTGTTAATGTGAAAAAAAAACTGACATATTTCCCCGACTAAAAACTTAATGTGACTCAATATTGCAATGTTGTCAAAAAAAAAAAGAATACAATATAATCTTAGATTGCATCAACATCAACTTAATATATTCATTCTAAGAATATTTATTAAACACTTACTATATTTTAGATACCAGGGATAAAGACAGAAATGAAACAGCTTCTACTCTTAAAGTGCTCCCATTCTCCTGGGAGAAAACAACATGTTACATAGATGTTGTGCTTGTCCTTCATTGCTGAAGAAGACAATGCCTTCAGAGAAATGATGACATGACTTGCCCTTGACTTTGTTCTGAGGGAGGGAGGGCTGTGCAGGTCACCAGCCTCACTTCTCCTCCAGAGCCATCAGAATCCAGTTACCAGATATTCATCAGGATGACTGGAGATGACCCAGGATGCACTGGGAGACCTTGGGCCCTTTAGGCCAAGGTCTTTGCAGGTACTCACTTAGGGTGAGACAACACCCACTCACTGAATAGGAGTGTTTAAGAAGTAGCCAGGGCATGGCCCCTTTAATGAGGCCAAGAAAAAGAAAGACATTAGGCTGGGAGGGAAACAGCAACAATTACTATAGACAGATAAATACTACATGTGTGTATATGTGTACATATAGCATTTATCTATAGTATGTGCATGTGTCTAAGTCTGTATAAAAGACTTACAGCCAAGATGGATGTCTGCACAGAGGGAGGCAAGCAGCTAAATTCCCCCACACCTTCCCCAGAAAAAAACTCAGTGTTAGCAGATTGTATAATGATCAAGAAATCCAGAGGGAGAGGATTCTGGGAAGATAGTGGAGTAGGTCGAAAAATTCCAAGCTCTCAAGATTTTCCCCCACAAAAGAGTTAAAAATAGCACCTTAGGACAGACAAAGTGTGAGCAGAGGCACATAAGAATAGGGACACAACAGGGATCTTCCCAGGGCAATTTGAGAAAGATAAATTCCAAGACCAGGTTTGGTCCTGGTGAAGAGTAAATACCTTCAGGATAGATTCTGTTTTAACAAGCTGCAAGCCACTTGGGGTTAGCTGGGCCCCAGCCACAGGAACCTTCACCCCCAGGGATGGCGGGAGGAGTTGGATTTTTGAGCCCAAGAAGATTGAGGGAGCACCAGACCCAGCTGTGCTGCAAAGAGCCGCAGGAGAAAAGGATCCAGTATAGGCCCGCTGTGTGCAGAAGCAGTGGGGCAGCAAGCCTCTGGCTGTGGGCATTTACAGGAGGTTGGAGATTTGACTTTGGTTCCAGGCTAGTGGGAAGAACTGAAGACATGGGATGAGAGGCACCACTTCCCATATTCCAGGGATAGAGGTAATGACAAAAATTAAGCTATTACCATAAGAACATGCACAAGCAAAGAAGAAAGAATCTAAGCACAGGAAACTATTATGGGAATATAGATGACTGGGGATTGTCTTCAGAGGAGGCTACTGAAGCAATGTCAAATGTTTACCTGCCCAAAAAGAATTTACAGATCTTAAAAAAGACTTTAAAAGTCAAATGACAGAGATAGAGGGAAAAAAAAGAATAATACAAGAAAAACAAGAAGGTTATGAAAGAAAAGTCAACCAATTAGAAAAGAAGATTCAGAATCCTAATGAAGAAAATGACACCTTGAAAATTAGAATTGGGCGAAGTGAAGGCAGCAAAATTATAAGAGATCAATAAATAATTAAACAAAATATGAAAAATAGAAGAGAAAGTAAAACACCTTTTAAGAAAAGCAACAGATTTGGAGACTAGATCAAGAAGAGAAAATATAAAAAATAACTGAACTTAAAGTTATGATCAAAAAAAGAATCTTGATACAATAATACAAGAAATAATTAAAGAAAACTGTCCCGAAGCATTAGAACAAAGGAGGGGAAGTAGAAATAGAAAAAATCCATCTATCACCACTTAAAAAAGAAACTATGAGGACAACTCATAGGAATATCATAGTCAAATTTCAAATCCCCAGCTCAAGGATAAAATATTAAAAACATCCAGAATAAAACAATTTAAATATGATGGAGCCACAATTAGAATTACACAAGACCTAGCAGCAGAGACATTAAAGAACTGTAGGTCTTGGAACACAATATATCAAAGAATGAAAAGAACTGGGGCTCTGGCCAAAAATATCATACCCTACAAAGTTAAATATTATTCTGAATGAAAAAAAGACATTTAATAAACTCTCAGACTTTCAAGACTTGGTTAAAAAAAAAAACCTGAACTTAATAGACGATTCAACATGTAAGAACCGAGAACCTTAAAGACCTGTAGGACTTGGAACACAATATATCAAAGAGCAAAAAGAACTGGGTCTCTGGCCAAAAATATCATACCCTACAAAGTTAAGTATTATTCTGAATGGGAAAAAATGGACATTTAATAAACTCTCAGACTTTCGAGACTTTGTTAAAAAATCCTGAACTTAATAGACGATTTGACATACAAGAACAGAGAAAAATATAAGGTATATACCAAAGACTGAGTATAAGGATTCATAAAGACAGACTGTTTACTTTTAAATATATAAAACGTATGGCTCAGATTCATTAACAATCGGGTAGCTCAAAACAAAGATTGGGGTAAGCCCAAGTATGATATTAGTTTTAAAAGTAAAACCATTTAGGAATAGCTAAAAAAAGTTCATTATTTTAATACAGATGAATTATAGGGGAGGAAGGCTGGTAGTTCTGGTAACTTATTTTCATTAGGAATGGATTTAAGAGGGAACAATACATATATTTAGAAGAATATAAAAAATCTTCCAAATTCAGAGGAAATGAAACGGGAGCAGCACGGGGAAGTGAGGAGAGGACAAGGGAGGGATCTTTAGGGAAAGGGGAAGGAATAATTTGTAAAAGGAGGGTATAGAAGGATGGTTAGATTTATGGGAATGAGAGGACAGGGGAGGGATCTTTGGAGAGGGGTAGGCAAGTAATAGGAGGGCTAGGTAGGAGGTAGAAGTTAAGTAGAGGAGGTGGGAGGGATAGGAAACAAGAGATATGTACAAACATAAAAACCAAAGATCAGGTGTAGAATAGGTTTGGGAAAACATATGTCTATATATGTATGTATATGTCTATGTTTATGTTTGCATTTCTGGTTATAGAGACACATATCTAAACTTCATCATAGCCTTATGAGGGGGTGGGGAAAGGAGAAAAAAGAACCAAGCAAAAAAGTGCACAGCAAAGAACCAAAGAACTCACAAGGAAGCAAGGATGAACACTTTTCAACACAAGTATTATTTATCATAGTCTTTCTTGAAATAAAAACATATCGTTACATAATTTGAATCCTCTCATGCTCTGCTATGCACATGTTTTTGTTTTTTTTAACTTTGTATTTAAGTTCCAATGTGTAGGATATGCTTTTGTTTCTTTACTCTGTATTTGTGTTCTGGCATTTAAGTCTAAAAAAAAAAAAAAAGGAAATCCAGTGAGATTTTACATTAAGTGACTTAGTTCTCCAACCCCATCTAGTTAGCCAGAAACCTTTCGTTGTTGTGTTCGTCCTTCGTTGCCAAAGAAGACCACACCATCAGACAAATGATGACATGATTTGCACTTGACTTTGCTTTGAGGGAGGGGGAGGCAGACAGGAGAGGAGGAGTTGAGTTCCCCTCCTAGCTTTAGAGTGATTATCAATAGTAACAACCAGAAACCTATGGGCAATAGAAAGGGGGCTAGCAACCAGACAAGCACCAGAGCAAGCAGACTGGCTGGCTCCCAGTGAGCCTACAGATATTTGTATTTTAAAAGTTCTGTGACCAGAAGCAAACTGAGCAGAGAAAGCCTCAGGGTGATCAAAAAACTCAAATGGGAAAAACCATTAAGTTTGTCAGATGCACTGGGGAGGGCATCACATTGAACAGCATAGCATCATAAAGGAAAAGTAAATTGAATTCAAATTACCAACAGACAGTCAACACACATTTATTAATTACTACTTTTTGTCACTGAACTGTCTCAGTCGTGTCCAACGGCTCCCTTTCAGGGTTTTCTTGGCAAAGACACTGCAGTGGTTGCCATTTCCTTCCCCAGTTGGCTTTACAGATGAAGAACTGAGGAAACATGATTTGCCCAATCAGGCGAGATTTGAATTCAGGTCCTCCTGATTCCAGGGCCAGAACTCTATCCACCTCACCACCTAGCTGCCTTACATCATGTACTTACTGTGTGCCAAGCACCACGCTAAGCATTCAGTGGGGATACGAATCAAAGCAAAAACAAAAGATAATCTCTGCCCTCATGGAGCTTACATTCTAGCTGGGGAAGACAATACATAAAAAGGAGCTGAAAAGGTGAGAAGAAAAGCATGGTGGAAAAGTCTAAACAGCTTAGAGAAAAGAGAGTTTCTAGGCAGAATTCACCAAAAAGTGGATGGGGCCACAAGGCCAAAGAGAGGAGGCGGCTGATGCATGGCAGCAAGGTCTAAAGAGAAAGTGAAATATGGCTGCTCTAGGCCATTCCTCAAAATGGATAGTAAAACTATACTTCAATATAGCTCTTTCAGAATTAAAAAAAAATCTAAGAAAAAGATAGATAAGAAGTTAAGGACCTGAACAGGATTTTATAAATACTAGAGAATCATCTGCTCTCTGGCAATTACTGAATAGGAAGAGAAAAGAGCTTATATATTTCTCAGCTTATACTTGAAATTATTGTCTTTTGGGGTTAAAACCTCACAAAAAGTGACCACAATGCAATAAAAAATTGTATTCAACAAAGCATGACAGAATGGACAGAGCACTGGTCTTTACATCAGAAAAACTTGGGTTTAAGTCCAGCCCCTGATAAATATCTATGTAACTGGTAAAGTTATTAAACTTTTAACGCTCACTCTTTTCCAGGCAGCACTCGGTGATTAACTGTTCCCATAACTCCCTCCTCAACCTCTTTTCAGCTCTATGTAAGCTCCATGAGGGCCCAGACTTTCTTCCTACTTGTATTTGTATTCCCTTCACTTAGCATATATAACAGGAGTTAAAAATCTGGCCCATTGACAGGCCTCAGGTGGGGCTCTGGAGGGAGGCTTGTTTCCCAGGAAGGAACATACCTTTAGTTGATGCTAATGAGGCTCCGAGGTCATGCTCTATGGCTCTGAAAAGAGTATGTATTTTCTGAGGTGAGGTTTTGTTTTGGGGTTTAGTTTTTCGAAGAAGATTCCTGTGCCAAATGAGACTCTGGGCAGTCGTTTTAAGAAGCCCCCTGGCTTTGAAAACCCAGATGTTGGTGCTTCTGTCTCTGACAATGATGTACGTATTGCCTATGATCAGACAGTTGGAAGCCCTGTCTGTTGGTATATGTTATTAAAATAAGATTATTTACCCTGCTTAAAGTTGCTTTCCTTTTAGAAAAGACGATCTAAGAACCTGTGCAGAAGGCACTTCTGGGTGCCAGGGTACTTTCTGATACAGTATAGTGTCAGGCATATAGTAGGAACTTACTAAATGCTTGTAGATTGACTAAACAGCAACCCAGCAATTCTTAAAAATTTGTTAACCGAATAGTTGCTGATCTGTACGTGTGGAAAAATCACAGGTCCAATAAAAAACATAGGTAATTTTGGGGAGAAAGTTAAGAAAATTGGATTAAAAAGTAATTTCATCTTTCACGGCCACAGTAGCTGTCAATGGACACTGACAATGGTTATGCAGGCAACTAACTACAGGCAGTCCTCTGGTCTGCCAATTTCTATGGAAAATTGATTATCTTGTTAATAAACTCTAAGTATTTCATAGTTTAATTATAGCCACCTTCTTAAACTTTAGCATTTTCTGTACAAGTAAATTGATCCGTACTCTTAATTTATATCTAAACTGTATGACAGCGTAAGTTTAAAGTTTGTTCTTATGCTTTGTATCAAGTTACTTGTAAAACTTTTTTAGCATGTAGCTTATGAAGAAAAGTAAGGGAGTGAAGGAGGCAAGCATTTATTATTGGCTGAAGTCTTTCTGAAGACAATGAGATTCCAACAGAGTGGTCAATGGAGAAGTTTGGAATGTTGTGAATAAGTTCATTTACCTTGGTAGCTTATTTTCTAGGGATGTACACATTTGTAATGAGGTTGATGCACACACTACCAGTGTTTGGGAGGCTGTGGGAGAGTAGAAGTATAAGACTGACTACCAAAATGAAGGTCTGCAGAGCCACTGCGTATGCCTATGAAATCTGAACAGTATGTCAGTGTCATACCAGGTAACAGAATTGCTTCCATTTGAACTGCCTTAGGAAGATTCTGAAGATCACCTAGCTGGATAAGATACCAGACACTGAGGTCCTTTCTCGACCCAAACTGACAAGCATTCAAACTCTGCTTCAGGGAGTACAACTACAATGGGCTGGCTGCGTTGTTCGAATGCAAAACATGCACTTGCCGAAAAGACTATTTTATGGAGAACTAGCATGGGACAGGCAATCACATGGTGGCCAGAAGAAGCGATACAAGAATACTCCCAAAGTCTCTCTCAAAAACTTTGGATTTGACTGTGCAACATGGGAGACACTGGCACAGGACTGCTCAGCATGGCATGCTTGCATCAGATAGGGTGTTGTGGAGAACTGGGAGAGAGCAAGTGTTCACATGGTGGTCAGAGAAAAGTGACATATAAGGACACTCTCAGCATCTCTTGTAAGAACTTTGGAAAAGACTGTGTACCATGGGAGACACTGGCTCAGCCTGGCATGCCCATATCAGAGAGAATACTGTGCTATATGAGCAAAGCAAAAGTGAAGACGCTCGAAAGAAATGTGAGATGTGCAAATTTAGAGAATCCACCCCAAATGTTCACATGGATTATTTTTCTGATCAGCCACCATGGGACACAAGGTACTTGACTCAAGCACAGTGATGTCATTTTAATCCTCTTTCAGAAGGAAGGACAACAACCAATGAAATTGTGAAACTAACATGAGCCCCTCCAACCTTGGCACATGGGCTGGACAATGGAATCAAATCTCTAAGCTAACGACCCTTTCCCGCTTATCCCTGATTACTTCATTTCCCTGCCCACAGGGTGTGTTTCCTCTATACGAATCCCTAGATCTTCATGGTTAGGGGGTGTCTCCCTTAAGGGGCTGCTACCTCCCCTAAGGAAAAGCCTGCTTGGTGTCTGCGGGAACAAATGCCTGTACCGGATTGGAGATGGTCTGAGTGGACTTTTTTGGACGACACACTCCCAACACACAACCCTTACACCTCAATATTTTG
>CM053769.1:645578302-645586014 GCA_028658325.1 Potorous gilbertii | reverse complement strand
CAAATGGGGAGAAAATTTTGGAACCCCAAGTCTTGTGAAAAATGAATGTAAATAGTTAAATAAATAAATTTATATTAAAAAAAAGAATTGTTGTGAAGGTATGTCATAAATCTTAAAGTGCAATAATAGGTATTAATTTTTACTGTTGTTAAAATATGGTACAGAGACTTTAATCCAGTATTCTACATGTAGTTTAATTAGAACTCTAATCTCCTATTCTTAATGCTGTACCGGCATTAATTCAGTATTACATTAACACTGTTTTTGTGTTGTTATTTTTGTGTTTGTTGTTTTTGTTTTTGTCCTTTGTTCTCGAAGAGGACCATGAAATCTAGATGGTTACATAACTTGCAGTTGGCTTTGGTTTGAATTAAAGAGGGCTGTCCAAGGTCACCAACCTCACTTTCTTCTCCTGGGCCATCTGGGTCCAGTGGCGTAATATTCTTCAGGACCCTGGCCCTTTCAGGCTAAGTTCTTGTCACATTCTTACTCTGAATGAGATACACCCATTCAATGAATAGGCTTCTTTAAGTTACTCAGGGGATGGCCCCTTTAATAAAACTGGGAGAGGAAGACCTTCAGGATTCCTGGGTAAAAGAGAAACAATTACTATTTAGTTATCACATCCACTCCGTGCTAGGGAGGTGAGGACTTGTCCAGTCTATGAGCTCCAGAGTGAATTGGGTTTAAGGCTTGATCTTTGAGCAATACATGTAACCAGTAAACCCAAAGGCAAAAAGGTAGCTTTTGGCCATGGATTGTACCTTCCCCTGGCTAGAACATCGGAGAGGAGAGGAGTTGCTACTCACTCACAGGTTCGAAGAGGACCATGACATCAAGATGATACATGACTTGCAGGTGCCTTGGATTTGAGGGAGGGATGTGCAGTCACCAACCTCACTTTATTCTCCTGAACCATCCCCATGGGGAGTAATCGCATTAATTGCATTGACACACATTGTTTTGGGATGGGGTGGTGGGGAGCGGGGAGGGAGACTAAGACTAAGTTACTAAGGGTGACTGCTAGTCTGATGCTTAGAACCTTATCAGTAAGACTATATAAAACTTTGTGCTTACTGTATTGGTCTGGATGAAGACTATACCTTTCCCCAACATTTTGTTTTTGTTTTCTTTTTACAAAGTCTGAGTTCAACTGCAATCCCTGTGTGACTTTTGTCCTCTCTGCCACTAGCTTCATGGTAAGAGTTGGGAATCCTACATCCAGTAAATGTGAATTGATTTTTCAAGTTTAGCTGGAAAGAGGAGGGTGGACAAAGTGAAAATATGAGAGTATGTATATGTACATGTGTATGTATATATATATGTACATATATGTATATGTGTATATATGTACATATATGTGTATATTTGTGTGTATATATATATATATACATATATACACAAGATGTATATTAGATAAAAATAATAAAAAACCAAAAGGCACTAACATTAAAGGAGATTACAAAAATCTTATAAAAGATAAGATTTTAGCTTGAAAGCGACCAGGAGGTGAAGAAGACAAGAAGAGAAAATATCCAGACCTGAGAAACACCAGCGAAAATGCCTGGGTTCTGAAGGAGGAGTGTGTTTTTGAGGAACAGCAAGGCCAGTGCCACTTCCTCACCAAGTATGTGATAGAGGTGGTAGAAGTAAGATGTAAGAGGACTGGAGAGATAGGAAGGGTTGAAGTTATGAAAGCCTTTGAATACCAAATAGAGGATTTTATATTTAATCTTGGAGGTGACAGGTAGCCATTCAGTTTCTTGAACTGGCAGGGAGCAGGGATGATATGATCAGAACTCCCCTTCAGAAAAATCACTTCAGTGACTGAATGGAAGATGGATTGGAATAGAGACTTGAGGCAGGCAGAATCACCAGGATGCTATTGCAGTAATGTAGGCAATGATAATAAAGTCCTGTACTACAGTGGTGGAAGTGTCAGATGATAAAGATGCAGCAAAAAAAAAAAACAGTGAAGTAGTAAGACAGGTAGGAAAAACAAAGAATGGAATTACAAAAACTTAGCAATGAGACAGTATACAAGAGGGGAAGTTAGTCAACAATGTCACATGCTACAGAGAGGTCAAGAAGATTGACGATTGAGAACAGACCATTAAATTTTGAAACTGAGAAGTCAGTGGTAACTTTGGAGAAAGCAATTTCAGTTGAATGATGAAATTTTAAGCCAAATGTCTGAGAGAAGAAAGTGAAATGAAGCCAGCAATTGTAGAATAAAAAAAGAGGAGCACTATAGGTCAGTAACTTGCAAGAAGGGTAAAATCAAATGGTTGTTTTTAAGGATGGGAGATACTTGTGCCTTTTTGTAGTTAACAGGGCAAATTTGTGTTTTCAAGTGCCATTCTAGTCCCTTTCCACACACTGGACACTCCGACAGTGGTAGGACTTTTTTCTGCTTTCCTGTCCCTCCAGCAGGCAGGTCCAGAACTTCATTGATAATTAGAATAGACTTCCATAGACCTTGCTAGAGGCCTTTTATTCCTGTGGATCGAATGCAGTGCTCTGGCATTGGTTGGAAGCAGTTGCCCTTTATGGACAGCACTATGAATCATCCATACTTTCTTTTTGGGCTTTCAGGATTTCTGTACCAGTGCAGATTCTTTGTGAAATCCAGCACCTAGGAGTCTCCATATCCCTGACCAGGCTGTCCTTAATGGTATCCTACTTAGTAGTACTAGCTGCCCACTGAACCATAACCTACTTCATGGGAAATAGGGAGCTCTCTATAGAATTATCTGAAGCAGTTCTTTTAGGAGTTCTGACCTTTGACATTCCTTGAAGATGTGAGATATCCAGCCAGTGGATTCACCAACTCTGGCAGTGGTAAGAGACTGTTATAGAGAAAACATCACTTCTAAGACCCTAAGTCAAGATATGACACAGACCACTCCTACCCTTGTTGATCAGTTTTTAAAAGTCTCAAAAATGTACACCCAAAATGAAATAGACCAGTTGGGCGTGAGTATCAACTATTTTTATCTGACTGTGGGTATGTCTCAAGTCCTGCCTATCTGATCATGTATATGTGTCAAATCATGCCTTTGCCCACCATCCTGGGCCATCTTTAGTCATCATGATGAATATCTGGTCACTGGATCCGGATGGCTAGGAAAAGAAAGTGAAGTTGGTGACCTTGCACAGCCCTCCCTCACTCAAATCAAAGTCAACTGCAAGTTACATCATCATTTTCCTGTTGTCATAGTCCTTTTTGAAAACAAAGGACAGGGGCAGAGCCAAGATGATGGAGTAGAAAGATGCACCTCTAGCTCTTCCCCCACAGCCCATAAAGTACTGGTAAAAAATGCTTCTAAACAAAGTCAGCGGAAGCTACAAAACAACAGAGTGAAAGAAATTTCCACCCCAAGATAGTCTGGAAAGCCTAAAGGAAAGGTCTATCGCACAGGGTATAGAGTGAAGCGCAGCCCAAAGAGCCTAGCCCAGCCTTGGCCACTCGGCACTAGCAGGAATAGGACTGGAAAAGGCCTCAGGGGTGGAATCCCCAGCAGCAGCGGCAGTTCTCAGATCCCTCAACCCACAAGCACCAAAAAAAGTTTCAAAGGTAGTGAGAAAGCTTTTTTGTCTGGGAAAGGGAACTCAGTCTGACCCCACCAGCAGCAACTGCTAAAGCAGCTTTGTCCATTGTTGGAGCTCTTCACCCAAAAAGCCCCTGGGGGAACTGAGCAACTGATTGGAATCTCAACCCAGAGCTGGGCCCTAGGGTGAGGAGGAGCACAGGGAGGGAATTCTACTATTCACAGATTCTAGGCAGAAAAGTTTTTGGTTGCTCCCAGACCAGTGTGCAGGCCAGGAGAAGAGTAACCTAATCACCCTTGATTGGACTACCTTGGAGGAACTGAGAACTTTCAGGTCCCCAGAGTATACCCTCCTCTTGAGAAAGGATTCAAAAGTCAAGTAACTGGATGGAAAAATTTCCAAAAGACTATAGAAGGTTACTTTCTTGGTAAACAGGCATTTTCTTCCATCCTTTTGGATGAGGAAGAACAATGCATACTGTCAGAGGAAGTCAAGGCTTCTGCATCCAGTACCTCCAAAATGAATATGCAGTGCTCTCAGGCCATGGAAGATCTTGAAAAGTGAGTCAACAGCTTGCTAAAGAAGACCCAAAAAAATGCTGAAGAAAATAACATCTTTCAAAATAGGCCAACTCAATTGGCAGAAGAGGTCCAAAAGTCAGTGAGGAGAAGAATGCTTTAAAAAGTAGAATTAGCCAACTGGAAAGGAAGATTCAAAAGCTCACTGAAGAAAATAATTCTTTAAAAATTTGAATGGAGCAGATGGAAGCTAATGACTTTATGAGAAACCAAGAAATTACAAAACAAAAACAAAAGAATGAAAAAAATAGAAGACAGTGTGAAAAGCTCATTGGAAAAACAACTGACCTTGAAAATAGATCCAGGAGAGACAATTTAAAAATTATGGGACTTCCTGAAAGCCATGATTAAAAAAAGACCCTAGACATCATCTTGCATAAAACTATCAAGGAAAATTGCCCTGATATCCTAGAACCAGAGGGCAAGATAAATATTGAAAGAATTCACCAGTCACTTCCTGAAAGAGATCTGAAAAGAGAAACTCCTAGGAATATTGTAGCCAAATTCTAGAGTCTCCAGGTCAAGGAGAAAATATTGCAAGCATCTAGAAAGAAGCTATTCAACTATTATGGAAATATAGTCAGAATGACACAAGAGCTAGCAGCTTCTACATTAAGGAATCAAAGGGCTTAGAATATGATATTCCAGAAGTCAAAGGAACTAGGATTAAAAAACAGGAGTCACCTACCCAGCAAAAATGAGTATAATACTTCAGGGGAAAAAATGGTCATTCAGTGAAATAGAGGACTTTCAAGCATTCTTGATGAAAAGAACAGAGCTGAAGAGAAAATTTGACTTTCAAACACAGGAATCAAGAGAAGCATGAAAAGTTAAACAGGAAAGAGAAATCATAAGGGACCTTCTAAAGTTGAACTGTTTACATTCCTACATGGAAAGATAACATTTTGTAACTCTTGAGACTTTTCTCAATATTTGGGTAGTTGGAGGGATTATGCACATACACATACACACACATACATATATATATATATATATATACACATATGTATGTAGACAGAGTACAGTATGAACTGAATAAGAAGGGATGATGTGTAAAAAAATAAAATTAGGGGGTCAGAGAGGAATATACTGGGAGGAGAATGGCACAAATGGAATGGGGCAAATTATCTCTCATAAAAGAAACAAGAAAAAGATTTTACAGTGGAGAAGAAAAGGGAGGAGATGAGAGGGAAAAGGTGAAGCTTATTATCTTCACATTCGACTTAAGAAGGGAATTTGTTACACTTACAGTTACACTACAGGAAAGTAGGGGAGAAGGGGACAAGTATGATTGGGGGGTTGATAGAAGAGAGGGCAAATGGGGAGCAGAGTAAGATGGAGGGAAAGGTAGTCTTACACAACATGACTATTATGGAAGTCTTTTGCAAAACTACATGTATATAGCTTAGAGTAAGTTGCTTACCTCCTCAGTGGGGGATGGGTGGGGAAGGGAGGAAGGGAGAGATCTTGGAACTCAAAGTTTTAGGAACGAATGTTGAAAATTGTTTTTGCATACAGCTAGGAAATAAGTAATACAGGTAATGAATTACAGAAATTTATCTTGCCCTCCAAGAAAAGAGAGAAGGTTCGGATAAATGAAGGGAGGGCACATTGGTGGAAGGGGCAGTCTGCATGCAAGCCATTATGGGGTTGGGGGAGGGGAGAGATGAGGAGAAAACTTGGAACTCAAAATTAATAACTAAAAATAAATAAGCAGTAAAAAAAAAAAAAGAAAGAAAAGAAAACGAAGGACCGACACCACAACAATGATTTTGGCCATAACTAAAATTGTAGGGCTCTTCCAGCATTCTTCCACAAGAAATGTCTTGCATAGCATGTTAGAAGTCAGTGTAGCTTTTGGGATACTAGGTCCATCCCAGTCCTCTTGCCTGTCCTTGGAGTTCCAACAGGACAGGGAGACAAACCACCCACATGTAGACCTGCTTACTACCATTCCTCACATCAACCAGTGTTCATATCACATCCCACAGTCTGTCTCTTCCTCACCCTCAAAATCAAACTTCTCATCAGTAATGTAAGTCTTGACCAATGTCCCCTCAGGATTCTCTGTAAAGTGTATGAACTTGGTATTCTGACCATGAGTGAACAAGTACAAATAATAATCAAAACACAGCTGGGTCAGAAGAAAGCATAGCAGACCTGACCTCTGAATGTACTTGACAGGCTTGCAAAATTGGGGTAGGAAATACATCATGCCATGTTAGGCCAAAACTTTGGAGAATAAGATGGTGTTGGAAAGCTATTTCATCAATACTCCTATTAGCATGTTTCTGATCTAGTGCACGCTTCTATCTTGAAATGTCTCTTTCTGGTCCCCACCTTTTCCAATTCCTTCTCATCCATTGGATTTAACATTCTGAGAAGTCCCTGCTCCTGGTCCAGTCTGATCTCTGGTCTACCCTTCTTTGGATCTTTTCCTTAGCCCATATGGTTGCCTCCTGGAATTTATCAGTTCTGTAGAGATACAGTGAGCCAACTTATAACTACTAACCCAAAATTTCTATTTCTTCCTGCTTTTGTTTCTTGCCTGTTGGCAAACTGCTAGTGAAAGAGTCTTATGCATTCCTTAGGGCTGTGTAATCTGTAGGCTTCTTGCTCCCAGAGCTAGCTGCCTTGGTTTTCTTCACTTCTCCCTCCCCGCCTCCCCCTCCACACACACACAGTAAAATATGGTACAGATATACATTTCAAAACAGTAACCATCAGACACAAAATTCTTGTATGTTATATACATGATATTATCTTTTTTTATAGGCAGCTAGGTGGCACAGTGGATAGAGTGCTGGGTCTGAAGTTGTTCCTGAGTTTAAATCTGACCTGACACTTACTATCTGTGTGACCATGGACAAATAAATCATTTAACCCTGATTGCCTCAGTTTCCTCATCTATAAGATGAGCTGGAGAAGGAAATGGCAAATCATTCTAGTATCTGTGCCAAGGAAGCCCTAAATGGGATCACAAAGTGTCAGAAACAACTAAACAATAACAAAGTCATTTCTTTAGGAGCTAAGTTCCACACTTAGGACAACTACCTACAGCCCCATACTTCCAATATAGGCCAAAAACAAGGGGTCAAGAATAATTGATACAGTGGGTGGCCCCAGTTGAATAGTTATATAAATTAAATATGATTTAATCCCTCCATAAAGTTTCTAAAGGAAGAGGAATGCTAGCTTTCATATCTAATCAGTGGTTGAAAAAAAATCTGGAAATTGTTCCTGAAAGTAAGAGAAGATTTATATGGAGTTCTTTGTCAACAAAAAACCAAATTATTACAATAGTTCATAGGAAGGGAAGAAGCAGTGGGCTGAAAGAGATGACAGTATTCATTCAGACAGTGTTAATTTCAGAGCAGCTTCAGAGAAATCAATATTACAGAACAAAAAATAGTTGAATGTCTAAAATCCCTAACCGTTCATGATCTCTATATAAAGGTGTGTGTCACAATTCCTACACAAACATAGAGAAACTATTGCTGTTTCCTGCTAGTGGTGATGATGGATTACTTATTATCCTTTTTTTTCCTTGTACACCATTGAACAGGAACCTAAATCTAAATA
>CM053769.1:645533302-645573302 GCA_028658325.1 Potorous gilbertii | reverse complement strand
CATGTATATTAGTTGATTTGTTTTATTGAAGCACCACCTGTAGAACAATTAATAACTTTTGCTTTATGATTGGTTCATTTTAGTAGCATTTGGGAATTTAATAATTAAATTGGCTCAAGTTCAAAGAAAAAAAACTGTATGCCAAAAATCTTTTGCCAGCAAAGAATATAAACAAAACTTACAATTACCCCCTCAAATAACAAGAGATTAGTTTGTTGTTGATAGAAATGTTTTGAAAAAATGCAGGACACAAGAAAGCATGTCAAAATAACAAAACACAGTCCACATTTTAATTATTGCAATTGTTCTAAGGGTGTTTTCAATAGAAGTGAATGTGAATAAATTAAACATGACATTGATTTGGCAGAGATCTGTAGTTGATTGGCAAGAACACATAGTAGGAACAGCTTTTGCTAAAGTTGGCTGCTTGTCATTGTACTTGATTTCTTAGCAGCCCCAGTTCTATCTCATAACATAAGTTACCCTTCTATACTAGCTCTCATTTATTTAACCTTTTTAGTGCCTGTTCCCTTCTTGGCAAAATTAAATTCACTTTTATTTACTAATCTACCAGGAGTTGCCTTACGTGAGAACGTTTAGTGTTTGTCTGGGAAACCGCCACCTCTATTTTTCTCCTTTCTCACAGTGACAAGTTGACCTAATATCATAACATTTCATATTGGCAATTTAACTGGTAGAATGAGAAAATGCAGTTTAATTCTAGGCTTTGGCAACATTTTCAAAAATTTGCATCACCTAAGTACTTGATAGGCTTTGTCTCAGCTGTGTAAGAAACTCACATTGTCAATCAGTATTCAACTTTAATATTTAAAAACAAGATTATACCACAAACTTGCTCTAATCCTCCTATGAAGAGACGTACCTGATGACTGAGGCCCAGAATAAACACACCTTTTGACAAATTCTACTTTGTGTAGCAAGGAGTGCTATGGTGAATTTGTAGTCTGTGAGTCCTTTTCTATTTTACCAAATAGTTAATCTATTACAATTGTACTTATCCAAAAATAGGCACAGACAAATTCTGGAGTTGTTTGATATGGTGTTTATTTCTTTTAATAATAGTTAAATGTGATACCTTTAACTGAAAATTGCCTATGAGTGCATATACATTAAATCATCCAAACAAAATGGTGAAATTCTGCCAAATCATATGCAGTAGAAATTATATAACATATTTGGTGGCACAAGAGAAGATGTGAATTTGTGATACATCTTTATTAATTAAAATAATATTGAAGAAGGATGAGTTTCTTCAAGAGCAAAGCATTTATAGTACCATTTTCTTCAATGGATTTCCATAAATATTCTGGATTTCATTGATGTGAATATTTTTTCCACTGAAACAGATGGCAGCCTTGTTGACTTAATAGATAGATAGTCTTAAGAATTGTAATGGCCAAGAAATTCATCACCCTATCACCAACCTTAATGAGTCTCTGTGAACTAAGCCAAGCTAGTTCTCAGATAAAATATATTTCCTTTGTCACTGTACTTATGCTTGAAGTGTTTCAGTCAATCAAGAAGTATTTAATAAGTACCTGTCATATATCAAGTACCATGTTAGGGAAAAGTGAGATAGCTCCCACCTTCATGGATCTTACATTCTGTCGGAGGAGACAACATGTGCATGTATAGTACCGAATAAATGCAAAATAAATAAGATAGTTTAGAGTGAGCGAGTACTAACATTTGGGGCAATCAGGAAAAGCTTTGTTTAGGTGATACCTGAGTTACAGTGTGAAGGGAGGAGTTTCTTTGAGGCAGAGGGGAGACGGCCAATACAAAGGTGTGGAAATGGATCTGCCACATATAAGGAATTAAGCCTATTTGACTAGAATATAGTTTGAGAAGGGAGATAATATAGAAGGAGGCTGTAAAGATAAGTTGGGAACAAGTAGTGAAGGAATTTAGAAGCCAAGCAAAGGAATTTATATTCTATCTTAGAAACAGCAGGAAGCCACTGGAAATTATTGAGTAGAGAATTGACATGGTCAGATCTGTACTCTAGTATAATCATTTTATTGTCTGGATTGGAGTTGGGAGAGACTTGAGGAAAGACCAAATTAGAAAGTCATCTAATTGTCCAGGAGAAGGGTTACGTGGTTCTTTTGGTAGTAAGAGGGGGACAGATGCAAGAGATGAAGATGTGAAGTAGGAACAACTTTTATTACATATGGAATGAGGGGAAAGTCAGCTGAAGTATAACACTGAGATTTCACATCCGAGAGGCTGAAAGCAGTGTCCTCTCATGAAAATAGGGAAGTTCAGAAGAGATTCGATTAGGTTTGAGGAAAAAGATGAGTTGTTTTGGACTTGTTGATTTTGAGGTGTCTGTGGGACATCTGGTTCAAAATATTCAGTAGTCATTTGGTAATAGGGGACCTGGAATTCAGTAGAGAAACTAAACTGGATATACATATGTACATCAGGAAATCACACACAGAGCTCAGACTCTGACGACATAGCCTTCAAATACCAAAGGTCATCTCCATGCTCCAACAGAACAATGCAATAGGATTTTTATAAAGGTCTAGTTCTGATACCTATTGCATTTTTTTTTAATCTAGTCCTCTAATTTCATAAGTGAAAGGAATTCCCAATATGGAAGTTGCCTTTCCATTATGGATCAAGTGATTCTGTCATGACTTGTGTTCTTAAACAATTTTAGAGGATGCTGAGACGTCTGGCTTCTGCCTCTGCATCTTCCTACATGTGTGACCTTGGGCAAATCACTGAACTCCTCTCTGCCTCAGTGTCCTTATTAGGAAAATGAGGGTATCCAAATACTAAAGGACCTCTAAGTGACTTAGCAGCTAAACACCTTCATAGGAGCATTTATTAAGAGCCTACTGTGTGCCAGGCACTGTGCTAAGCTCTACAGATACAAATAAAAGCAGAAGATAGCTCCTACTGTCAAGGAGCTCACCAATTTAATGAAATCATAGCTTTAGAGCTGGAAGGGACTTCAAAGGCTATCTATGCTGTTCCTCCCAGTTTACAAATGAGGAAATTGTGATCCAGAAATGTTAAGTGACTTGCTCAATCTATGATCCTGTGATCTGTGGTTGTTTAGCTAGTATGTCGGAAATAGAACTGGAACCTAGATCTTCCTGGCTCCAAAATCTGCTTGTTCACCTAATTACCAAATATTTTATAATGCTCAAATTGTACTGATTTTTCTAGTCCTAGTTTCCATTTTCAATAATGTTAGTAAGACTTTATTTTATGCCCTAATTCTGTGAAATAATGAGTTTTAATTTCTTCCAAAAATATTAAGGAACTTTATTGCCATGTCATAATTTTGGCTTTAGCTCAATATCTTTGGCTCCCCACCTTAACTCATCTCTAAAATACAATTTATTATAAGCTATGCATTTAAATGGAGGGTATTAATTTGTTAAATGAAAAACATGAATAAATATTCATTTATATTTGGTTTTGAGACATGTTTTGCACTTATATTTGAACGTGGATATCCATAGAATTCCAAAACCATATTTTAAGTCAAGCAGTGAAGCCACATTGTAAATATCCAATATAAAGAAATAGAAAATTGTATTATTTTCCCATTCCATTTGTACTTCACTGCATGCTGGTGGTTAGCATTATATCTCATTAACAAAGCCCCTCCCTAGAACCAAATTGACCTCGGAAGCCTCATCTCCCCATTCTTCTCCCCCAACTAAAAAAAAGAAAGAAATGTGTTCACCTTCCTTAGGTACTAGGGGTATAGGAATGAAGGACTTAAAAATTAAGTGTTTTGATTGAAAATACCTTTTCATTCTGGTGTCTGCTGAACTATAAGTGAGAGTAAATAGAAATGATGACAACAACAAAAAGTTAGAGAGGAAGTAGAAATAGAAACAATATGGTGAAAGTTAAGGAGAAATTATCATTTTTTTTGTTAATGAAGTGGTCCCCCCTTGTCTCACTTTTCTCAAAAAATTTTTTTGAAATACATTTCATCCATCTTCAGTAGTCAAAATTATATCACTAACAATAGGATTATTCATCCTGTTCTGGTCAACAGAGCAGAAAAGTATGGGGTAAGAGGGTAAAAAGAAGAGACAAAGCATGCACAAATGTGTTCTCTATTATGTATTGTATCATGATATAGGCTAGAATGGTGCCATTTGATAGCTGAAAAGGACCTTAGGATTGTTTTGTCCAACATAATCATAGAGAGATGAAGTAGCTTATCCCAGGTACATACCTGGTTTAGAGCAGATTCAGGAACATATCCAGGTCTTTCTGAATCCTACGCTGCTCGAGGGTTTCTGTACAGCTTAGGTTTGGGAAGGAAATGACCCCTTTCACTGAGCTCTTTATAGTCTTCTGTGTTGCTGTCTTAGAGCGAGAATACCTGGTTTGGAGTCTGAAGATGACCTCTAGAAAGGCATACTAATTTAACCTATCGAAGTTTCATCACTAAAATAGAGCTGATCATGTGTGCCCTGTGGAGGTTGCAGGGTTATGAAAATACCTCCTAACTTAAAACAGCCCAAGTCTCCCTTCCTACCACACACAGAGTTCAGAAAATAAGCCTTGCATAATTATATAGACTACCTTCCAAATCAAAGCAGTAATACAAAAAGTAGAAAAGCTAGAGGGGAGATATCGCTCTCTCTCTCGCTTTCTTTCTCTCTCTCTCTCTCTCTCTCACTCACTCTCACTCTTTTTCTCTCTCTCACTCTCTCTCTCTCTTTCTCACACACACACACACACACACACACTCACTCCCTATTTCCCTGCTGGATTTTAAGCACTTTCTTTCATTAGCTAAGTCATCACAAAGAAGTTGGGCATCGGCTGTATCCAGTTTCAAGACCTGCTTTTATTTTATTAATAATTTCTCAGAAAATAATTCTTAGAATGCATTATAATGGGATTTTATTGTACATGGATAGAACATCATCAATATAATTTGCATTTCCTAAGTGCCTGTTATGTGCCACTGATGATACAAAGAATGAAACAATTCCTGTTCATGTGGAAATTGAGTACATTCCATGGGCATGTATGTGGTATGGTTAGTACAAAAGAGTAGAAATGGATTTTTGTGTGAGGAACAGAGAGAAGGCTGGTTTGGCTGAATTGGAGAGTGCAGAATGGTGAGTAATATCCAGTGGTGCTAGAAAGGTAAGTTGGGGCCAGGTTATGTAGGGCTTTAAAAGCCATTCAGAGAGTTTACATTGAATGCTAAGGGAGATAGGAAATCATTGGAGTTTATTGAGTAGGGAATTAACAGGGTCAGATTTGTGATTAAGGTAAATTACAATGACATAAGGGTATAAGATAGACTAGGACCTCTAATTAAGAGGCTGTTGAAATAATGTAGGCAAGAGGTGAGGAGGCTCTGAAATGTGTCCATAGAAAGAACCAATATATGTGCTATACATATATAAAAGATAGAGTCTCTCAGTGGATTGTCATTTAGCTTATCTGGTATGTTGAATCTGGATTGACATCTTTATCCTCAATTCAGTGCAACAAATACTTATTAAACACTAACTGTGCTATATGCTAGATAATTGGGACAAGTGTGAACACGTTCAGGATCCCTACCCTCAACAAATTTATGTTCTATTAGTTTTTTCTAAACCAGTTTTTTTTGAGTTTGGATGCTCTGAATAAGTTGACCAAAATGTTACAGTCAACCTTCTTTACCTGGAAAGCTACTAAGATTCAGAAATTCCTTGAGGGTTGGCCTAAAGTAAGCAGCCCACCCACACCCTTCATATTATGGTATTCACTTTTAATATTTTGTCTTTTGCCTAATCTTTTTGCCTTTTTTTTGAAACTAGGCTTACATTTTTACAGGGAAAGATAGAAATTTTCTGTTTATAACAATATGTACTTTGGCAATGGTAGTATCTTTCTGTATAGAATAGATAATCAAAATTAGTATTGAGTGATTTATGATATAAAATATTCTTCAAATAAACATGTTCTTTACATTTTTAAATTTTTATTTATATGTTTTGTTTTTACATCATATTCATTTTTAATATGTTCTTCCTTCCCCAACCCTATCAAAAATAAATTTGTTAAAGCATAAAAAGGTATATCTGCATAACCAACTAGCTTATCAATTAAACATTTCTTCAAATTCTTAACATTTACCTAGTTTAAGAGCTGTTTTGAAACCACAAAGTTATTTCACTGCTCTGAGACAAAACATAAACTAGAAAAAATTCAGAGATGGGGATTAAAAATATTGGATGTCACTGTCACTAAGATTAATCTTCTAACCACTTATTTACCAGTATCAATTTTTTTTTTAATTTTTAAAATTCCACTTTGATCTCTTTCACCTTTAGTTGTGTAGTTATTGCCAGGAGGATAAAAAAAAGCATTTCAGTAGTGTTGGAGCATGGATTTAGAGCCGCTAAAGCATCATCTAGTTCAGTGGTTCTCAAAAGGTGTGCCTTGGCAGACTGCCCAGAGTTTCACTAAGTGTGCTGTGAGTTGTATGGAATTTCCACTTGCAGTCATAAATGCATGAGTCTCCCGACTGTCCCATGGTGTGCCCCAGTTCCTCAGACAAAAGAATTATACTAGGCAGTGTGCAAAAAATAAAAAAAAAAGTTTGAGGAACAGCCATCTTGTCCAGCTCTTTCATTTAACAGAGGAGGAGGCTGGATTCCCCTGGGGTAAGTACCTTGTTTGAATTCAGACTGATAACCTTTAATTCCAAACCCAACACTCCCTCCATTGTACCAGGCTGCCTCCTGGTTAAGGACAGAAATGAGAATAACACCTAGGAAACAGTTATCAGTAATACAGAATACTTCAAGAATTCCCTGATGAAAACAGCTTAATAAATAATCCATTCTGATGAGAACAGAAATGTCACACAGTCTGCTGCTGTGCCGATCTTTGATGGCCGTAAGAGAAATCAGTTGATTTTAACCACAATCTGTTTACCACATCCATGTATACATACGTTATTTTGTTGTCGTTATTGCTCTGTGGTTTTCTTGGTTTAGGGAACGCCAGGGATGCGGATGAGCAGTTCTTTTGTAATTTACTGCCTCTGTCGCCTGAGGCACAGAGAGGTTGGTGGTGGTCACACATCTAGTATGAGTCAGGTGCAGGGCTGGAAACGCATGTGTTCCGACCAAGGCCAGCACTGTATCTGCTTTGACATGCTGCCTCTCATATAGCATCTCATTTTGGTGAATACCTATAATATCCAATCCAGCACAGTGAGCTTATGTCTACATCTGACTACCTGCCCATAAAAACACTGCTTTCTGGATATAGATAAAATCCCTTATTTTGAATGAGAATTTCGATGTTCACACATAAATTCTTAACCTTTGCCATCTCACTAATAGTCTAATGAAGCGTTGTATTTTGATATAATAAGTTTAGATGGAGCTAACATAAGATCACATCATCTCAAATAAATCTCCAGTAATTTTTTTTTATAGATGGTAAGTGAGTGGCATTCTATGGGTATAGTATAATTTGATTCTAGCAAATTATATAATGTAACCCATAGTCAAGTGAATTCATAGCACTCAATGAGTGTTGACTAATAGATTTGTATCAAACTAGTACATGGGCCACAGGACTTGTCCTCATTTCTTTATTTGTAATTTTGGAGACATAGATGGCATACTTATCAATTTTCAGATAACATAAAGCTGGGAGGAGGATACTTTATGTAATAACAATCAAGATAGAATTATGTGGCTGAATTAAGAAAATGATATATAATAGATATAAAGGGAAAAACCCCACCTTAGTTTTGAAAATTCAAGTTTAATAAAATGTAGAATGAAAAAAGACATATTACAACGGCTCAAGTTTAAATAAACAAAAACCAAACAAAATACAGCAACTAATGAGTTTTAGTTGACTCCAAGCTTCATTTGGGCCTCCAGTGTGATATAGATGCCAAAAAGTGCTGATTGTGGTCCCATTCAGTTTTGATAGCACAGCATCCACAGCAACTGAATTAATAATTTTAGTGCACCTGTACTTGTCAGGCTACATCTGAACTCTTATATCCTGCTACATTTTAAAAGACGGTGGCAGAATAGTGTAAAGTACTGGACTTTGAGTCAGGAAGACCTACCTAGATTCAGACCTCTTCTGACACTTACTATCTTTGTGACTGTGGGTTACAATAATTTAATCTCTGTTTCTACAGAACCTTTCTAAGTCATAGACTTGTCATAATCTGGGTAGAAATCACAGGTCTGACTAATGACAAGTCTGACACAGATCCTTTATGTATTTGCACATTGATAAAAGAGCACCCAAAGGAACGTAACCAGGATAGTGGCAGATTGGAAATGAAGCTACCTAAGGAAATGATTGAAGGCAATGGAGATATTTAGGTCAGAGAAGAAAGGTGGAGGGGTGTGGGGGGAGCAACCTGTAATTTCATTGGTGTAGGAAATTCATGGGTGAGGAAACTCCCCCCATCCATATATCACCTTCTCAGCTATTACAGTCTTAAAAGAGAGCACTGAGATGTTGTGGCTCACTGGTCACGAGTGCAAACTTGAACCCCGGTCTTGGGGGGAATGGCTGTCTTCACATATTTTAAGGTTTATCATTCTAATAGTTTATATTTACATTGCATATTGATGTTTAGAGAGGACTTTACTCACAACATTCCTACACAATTGAAAAAGGCATTGAAAATATTCTCATTTTCAGATGAGAAATTTGAGCTCAGAATTTTGGTCGAGTTATTTCAGTAGACCTTAAACACATATCTTCTTAATCTCAAACTAGTATTCTTTCCACTACCTCATATTGCTTAAAATATGGAAAAGGGATTCAGTTTCTTATCTGTAGTTCCAGAGGACAGAAATAGTACCAACTGACAGAAATTATAGGGCGGTTGGTTTTGGTTCAATGTAAGGAAGAATTTTATAGCAATTAGAACTGTACAAAAATGAAGTGAATTACTTTGGGAAATATTGAGTTTCCCATCACTGAAAATTTTTCAGAAGAAAATGAATGACTATATGTCATAATATTGTTGAAAGAATTACTGCATTGGTGGGGTTTGGACTGGATGAATTCTAAGGTACTTTCCAACAAGATTCCTTAGTTCTAATGCTTTTGTGGTTTCAAACATTAAGATAATGTGGTATTTTCCAAATTTGGTGAGATAATTTGATTTAGTGGACAGGAAAGGATAATATGTTGGTTAAGAGTATTAAAGAATTGTGAACTAACATATAATAGTTGAAAGCTTCACCATGGTAATTTATACAGCAAATTGTCATTCACTGTTATTCTGTGTGCAGCTAGATGTGGGCTCCCTTGAGAGTTTGCCCAGCATTTCCTGAATTCCCAGGAATTCAGCAATTTGACTATAGTTTAAATACCATATACCAAGGGTCATAAAACCCTCTACCAGTAGCTGTGTGTCATTTTCTCCACCCCACCCCTATGCCCAATACATTTTGAAGAAGGTCCAAGTATATTCAGACTATTTTATGCCACATTCTCTCTGCTCTATAGCTTCTAAGTTGACTTAGAGCAGAAAGAATAAAATATATATGTATTTCTCATAGTTACCCTCTCAGGTGCCACTCTGAATTAGAAAACATCTCCCCCAACCTCACCACGTTTATAACTGTTCTGTATATCCTCAACATTTTACTTACTTTAAACCAATTAAAAACAGTGCCTCCATATCTGTAACAGTATAGTTCCATTTTCAGTCAGTTTAGAAATAGTGGCATTTTTTTACAACCTGATCAAGCCTGCTAAAATAGATGTTTTTATATATACTTATATGTGCAGACCCATGAATGAGTCAAGTACATATTTATTCTAATCGCTCTTTTAAAAGCATCAATATTGGCATCTTAAATAAAATTTTACCTACTCCCTAAAATTTTTGCCTACTTGAATCTGGAGTGGCTGGCCAATCCTGGGACCATCTTGGGCACTTGAATTTTTTAAAAGCTGAACTCAATTTTACTCACTTTAAATTTAAAGGAAAAAAAAAGGCCACAGGGATTCAAGGTACCTTGACTTAGACAAAACAAAAGCAAGACTCTGTGTCTAGTCACATCATTGACCTAAAGATATAATCACCTTCTACTGCATAGTCCTTTAAGAACTCAATAGCAGTGCTTAATATTTATTTATGTACATACTGAGATTTAATATTTTATATCTGATAAAATATGAGGGAAATTCCTTGACTTTTTTTAGCACTTTAAAACTGATTTTTTGACAGACTACTTCTGTTTATCTTTAATTATATAAATTGCTCTTTTCTTAACCTTACTATAACTCCCTTCATCTTGACTATTACAAATATTTATAAAACTAGGTCCCCTTACATAAATGATTTATGTTCTGTTTAGTTTTCCTGGACGACGTCAGCAGAGGTCTGGTGGTAATTAGTTTGAAAAAGAAAGAAGGAAAATTCTTCTCCCCCAAAATGAAAGGTTTTCTTTTTTTAAAAATTTTTTTAAACAACTCTCAAAGTTTTTTAACCCATATGTCTTCATGGAAAGGTGACCAGCTCATATGATCTTCTTGTGGTGATCACTGTGGTCTTTCAGCACAGCTCTTGGCAGAAATGCTAACCATCATAGAGGAAGGGCTGACTTGGTAGACCAGTGACAGAGAAATTACATAGATGGAGGGTGGGGGAAGGGAGCCTACTCATGTTCTCCATTTTCTTTCAGAGTAGATACATAGGTTCTGAAGCTGTTAGCCTGTGAGTTTAGAGCTTATGTGCTAATGATCCACCTCTGGCCATACACCTCCTTTAGAGAGAATGGATAAAGCAGTTTCTCATCAGCTGTGACATGGCAGCACAGCTTCCAAGTTAGATCTTCCAATTAATCTTCATGTCCTTCCCCAAAAATCATATCAGAAGGCAAAGTAGCATGGGCTCATACCAAAAGAGGGAATAAAGCACTCTCCCCTACTATTCATTATCTCCACTTTCATCAAAACGTTTTATTTGTAATATTCTTATTTCTATAGTCACCTTTTATGTGAGCCTTCTAAGAGAAAAGGAATAACAGACCTTTTTAGTCACTGTTGCTCACCTACCATTGTCCTACCATGAACCCAGTGTTCATAGATCCCCAAAAGAGTCCATTGATAGATTCAGGGGGTCTGTGACCTTGGATGGGAAAAAGTTACATCTTTATTTCCACTAATTTCTAACTGAAGTATAACATTTCTTTTAATTATTTAAAAAAACATCATTCTAAGAAGTAGTCCATACTGCCAAAAGGGTCTATGACACATACAAAAAAGGTTAAGAACTCCTGCCTTGTGTGCCTTAAGTGAGTCAGTACATAAATGTGTGGATCTGTAGATCAGGACTAGGTTATGGAAAAGCCTCTGCTAAATTTGTTTTTTAAAAATTCTGATTTATTTAAGTTTTCAACATTCTTTCAAGATTTTGAGTTCCAAATTTTCTCTCCATCTTTCCCCTCTGCCCGTCCCAAAACAATGTGCATTCTGATTACCCCTTCCCCTAATCTGCCCTCCCTTCTATCACACCCTTCCCTTCTCTTATCCCTATCCCCTCTATTTTCTTGGAGGACAAGATAGATTTCTATACCCCATTGCCTGTATATCTTATTTCCCAGTTGCATGTAAAAACAATTTTTAAAATTTATTTTTCAAACTTTGAACTCCAACTTCTTTCCCTCCCTCCCTCCCTACCCATCCCCACTGAGAAGACAAGCAGTTTGATATATGTTATACATGTGAAGTTATGCAAAAGACTTCCATGAAAGTCATGTTGTGGAAGACTAACTGTATTTTTCTCCATCCTGTCCTGCCCATTTATTCTGTTCTCTCTTTTGACCCTGTCCCTCCTCAAAAGTATTTACTTCTAATTATGCCCTCCTTCCATTTGCCCTCCCTTCTATCATCCCCCGTACACCACTCCCATTTATCTTCTTCTCCCCTACTTTCCTGTAATGTAAGATAGAGTTTCATATCTAATTGAGTATGCATGTTATTACCTCCTTAAGCCAAATGTAATGAGAGTAAGGTTCACTTTTTCCCTCTCACCTTCCTTCCCTTCCATTGAAAAAAGCTTTTTCTTGCCTCTCTTATGTGAGAGATAATTTGCCCCATTCTGTTTTTCCTTTTCTCCTCCCAATATATTCTTCTGTTACCCCTTAAGTTTATTTTTTTAGGTATCATCCCTTCCTATTCAACTCACCCTGTGCCTTTTGTCTATATGTATATAATCCCTCCAACTGCCCAGATGCTGATAACAGTCTCAAGAGTTACAAGTATCATCTTTCCATGTAGGAATGTAAACAGTTCAACTTCAGTAAGTCCCTTTTGGTTTCTCTTTTCTGTTTACCTTTTCATGCTTTTCTTGATTCTTGTGATTGAAAGTCAGATTTTCTATTCAGCTTTAGCCTTTTCATCAAGAATGCTTGAAAGTCCTCTATTTCAATGAATGATCATTTTTTCCCCTAAAGCATTATATTCAGTTTTGCTGGGTAGGTGATTCTTGGTTTTAATCCTAGTTCCTTTGACTTTTGGAATGTCATATTCCAAGTCTTTTGATCCCTTAATGTAGCAGCTGCTAGATCTCGAGTTATCCTGATTGTTTTTCTACAATACTTGAATTGTTTCTTTCTAGCTGCTTTCAATATTTTCTTCTTGACCTGGGAACTCTGGAATTTGGCTACAGTGTTCGTGGGAGTTTTCCTTTGGGGATCTCTTTCAGGAGGCGATCAGTGGATTCTTTCAATATTTATTTTACCCTTTGGTTCTAGAATATCAGGGCAATTTTCTTTGATAATTTCATGAAAGATGATGTCTAGGCTCTTTTTTTGATCATGGCTTTCAGGTAGTCCCATATATTTTAAATTGTGTCTCCTGGATCTGTTTTCCAGGTCAGTTGTTTTTCCAGTGAGATATTTTACATTGTCTGCTATTTTTTCATTCTTTTGGTTTGGTTTTGTAATTTCCTGATTTTTCATAAAGTTATTAGCTTCCACCTGCTCCATTATAATCTTTAAGGAATTATTTTCTTCAGTGAGCTTTTGAGCCTCCTTTTCCATCTGGCCAATTCTGCTTTTTTAGGGCATTCTTCTCTTCGTTGACTTTTTGGATCTCTTTTGTCATTTGGGTTAGTCTATTTTTTACAGTGTTATTTTCTTCAGTATTTTTGAGGGTTCTCCTTTAGCAAGCAGTTGAATTGTTTTTTCATAATTTTCTTGCATCACTCTCATTTCTCTTCACAATTTTTGCTATACTTCTCTTAATTGATTTTCAGAATCCTTTTTGAGCTCTTCCATGACCTGAGATCAATTCTTGGAGGCTTAGGATGGAGGACCTTTGACTTTGTTGTCTTCTGTTTGCATGTTTTGGTCTTTCTTGTTACCAAAGTAAGATTCTATAGTCTGATTCTTTTTTGGGGTTTTGCTCATTTCCACAGTCATTTACTTGATTTTTGAGCTCTTTGTCAAGGTAGATCTATGCTTCCAATGGGAGTGGGGGATATACTGTCAGCCATTTGATTCCCCCACATTCTGCAGGCCTAGAGGTCCAGAAACAGTCACTTTCTCTGCCCCAGCAACTGATGTGAGTGCCATAGGTTTCTCCATCCCTGTTCTCCCTCTGCTGCCCTTGGGGCTAGAGCCAGACCACTCCACTCTCCCACACTGGTACCACAGGCCTTTTCCACTGACCTTCCAATTTGTCCTCAATGTTCTGGAAACTGCCACAGCCGCGAGAGATTCAGTCTCCCCAAGACCTGCACAGGTCCTGTCTGTGCTGGTTGGACTGGGCCCTACCCTAACTCTGGCGTGATAGACACTTCCCAGCAACTTTCCAGGTTGTCCTGGGCTGCAGATTTGCTTCACTCCATTGTTCTGTGGGTTCTGCAGCTCCAGACTTTGTTTAGAGCCATTTTTTACAGGTATTTGGTTGGACTTAGCATAGCACTCTAGAAAGTATGTGCTGTTACTCCACCATCTTGCCCCCCCTCCACCTTTTCATAACAGTCTTCTGTGCCAAGAGGTCCCAGGTCTTGTTTCACTGGCACCTCTATTGCATCCTCACTGGTCCCACTTTCTCAATACCTTAGTATCCATCTGCCCTATGAAGAAAGAACAGACTCCATCTTAATTGCTCGCTGAGAGTTCCCTTATCTCTCCTCATCATCACCTCATGTCATCATGATGTCCATATCTTCTTCACACCTGTCTCACATGAAGAGCTTGTTCTTCTCGTTTCCAGGACAAACACCTCTATGAATACACCAGTGATTCCATTCAGTCCCATCTTCAGCAGATTGGCCTCTCCATCATTCCCACTCTCATTTACATTCACTCTCTCCTTGTCTGCTGGTTACTTCCCTACTGCCATAAATATGCCCATGTCTCACCACTCCTCAGAAAACCCCACTGGATCCATCCTTCCCCATATCATCCCATATCTCTTCTCTCAAAGCTATCTTTAATGGATACTCCCACTTCTTTTCTTCCCACTCTCTTCTGCCCTCATTATTCCACACGAACTGCTTTCTCCAGAGTTACCAATGATCTCTTAATTGCCAAATCTAATGGCCTTTTTTTTTCTTCATTCTTCTTGACCTCCATGCAGCCTGACACAGTCACTTACCATCTTTCTCCTTGATACTCTAAATTTCCATGACAGTTTCCTGGTTCTCATACCTTTCTTTACAGGATCTTCATCTGTGTTAGACATCTCAAACTGTATGTCTAGTAGACATCTTAAATTCAGTATGTCCAAAAGTGAACTAATTTTCTTTTCCCCCAATGTCCACCCCACCTTTATATTTTTCCATTACTATTAAGGGCTTTTACCTAGGTTTGAACCTAGGTGTCATCCTCAACTTTTCACCCTCTTTCACCTCCCATATCCAGTCTATTACTAAGTCCTCTTGATTTTACTGTCATAAAACTTCTCCTATCCAACCTCATCTCTCCTCTGAGGCTGCCACCGTTCTGGTACAGGCCTTATCACCTCACAGTCACCTTGCAAGGTATGTGCTCTTACTATTCCCATCTTGCAGGTGAGAAAACTGAAACAAACAGGTTAAGTGACCTGTCCAGGTGACACAGCTAGTACGTAAGTGTCTAAGGCTGAATTTGAACTCAGGTCTCCCTAACGCCAGGCCCACTTTACCACCAGCTATCTCTATATTTATTAAGCGTCTGCTGTGTGCCAGGTACTGTGCTAAGGCCTTTTACAAATATTATCTCCTCTGATCCTCACAACAACCTTGTGAGTTAGGGTATATTATTCCTATTTTACAGTTAATGAAACTGAGGCATACGGATTAGGTGACTTGTCCAAATTCACACAGTTAATAAATGTCTGAGGCCAGATTTTACCTCAAGTCTGCCTGACTTTAGGCCCAGCTCCCTATCCCATGTACCACCTCACTGCCTCTCAGTTCCTTAGCACCAATTCACTATATGTGTTTTCTTCCCTTTCAGATGCAATATACTTAAAAAAGGCACTGGCTCCCTTTTGTATTTGTATTCCAAGACTTTACTAGACTGTTTGGTACAAACTAAATACTTTAAAAACACTCTTTTGTTCATTAATTCACTTCCATTCAAAATACTACTAGGAAAAGTATGAGAGGATAGAAAGATGTTTAATAACTGATAAAGAATAAAATTTTTAAATTATAAACATTATTATGCATTAAATTTAATGTGACCATGGACAAGTCACTAAGATTCCATAGGCATCAGTTTCCTTACCTGTAAAATGAAAAGATTGGACTAGATGCCCTCTAAAGTCCTTCAGTTCTGGATCAATGATCCTGTAATCCGAAGTACCAACTGCAAGAAAACAGACCTTGTCCTCCTTTCCCCTAGTGACTAATTGCTTTCTGTCAAGTTCTGTTCTTGATGCTGGTTAGGTCGCTTCTAGCTTTCTTGCTGATGAATATCGTTGGAAAGGCTGGTGAATAGTTTGTTGTTTTTTTTTTTTAATTTGCCTATAAGTCTCAAGTATGGAAAACTTGGGGAAAAACAGTCTGTCAGTGCTTAGTCTTATTCTTATCAGCTTCAGTTCTCCAAAACATATAGGTGTTTGCATCACCTAGATTCACTGACTTTAGATTTGGAGAGTCCCTTCCCCCTTTTATTTTTCCTAGCTCCCATCAGGACCAATGAGAAAGTGATATTCATACTTCTTTCCTTTATTGTTAGCTTTCTTTCATGTCTCCACAAGCCTGTCCCAGGGCTGTGAGTTCAGGCCACTCCCCTAAGGAGTAGAATTTCAAGTTTTAGAGTAATTAAAACCAAAGTGTTATCCATACAGTACATAGCATCATTCTATTCCTCATACCCCAAATAACCGGCCACAGACATAGCAAAACAGTTTTCTGCATTCTTAGTATCTCAAAGATCTTGTTGAAAATTATAATATAGCAAATGTATTTATAAAAGGAATTCCTGCTTTGAATGGAAAGTTAAATTAAATGACTTCCAATTCTGTTCAGCAGAAGTTTTTTTAATATATCCAGTTCTTTCAGCTTCAACACATTATTTTTCAGTGTCCCTGTAAAAGACGGTTTTTTTGAATTTTCAAAAACTATAAGCATTTAGCTTATTATAGATACAGTATGATTCCTACAACACCCTTCTCATTTAACATAAACCTAGCTTTCCCCTTGAGAATACCACATCCCTAGAAACCCTCTCCACAGAAAGCCACATCCCTCAAATTGTAAGGCCAGAGGAGGTATCGGTATAACTCTTCTCTGCTACTGTCCTTCAGTAATTTTCCTCTAAAATCCATTGCATGTGATTATACAGCCTTCCGGACCTTGTTACTGTCCTTTCCCTGCTGAATCCCACTTTCCAGCCTTCCCAGTGACTTCAGCACCTAGTTCACAATCGTCCTATCAGCTTCTTTCCATTTCCTGCCATCCTCCTCAGGACCTTCATTACTCATGTTAACTTATCAAAAATTCTATTTACATAATTCCTCAACTTCTTCATCTCCAGTGCCTCTCTTTTTTCTCCTGCATATATAATGGATTCACATTTGATTTTACCATGATAGAACTGTACTGTCTCCAAGACCCTGAACTTTTAAATTCCATTTTGCAAATACAACTTACTGTCATTCCACTTCAACATTTCATTCATACCCTGACTGTGACCTGAAGTCCTTGATTCTCCCTGTCCCTCCATTCTTTCATCTCCCACACGTTGACTTTCCTAACTTCCCTACCTGTCCTCTTTGTCACCACCCTTGTCCACCTCCACAAATGTCCTCTATCACAAAATAATTCTCAGACAGTAAATAACAATAATAGCAGCAACAAGAGAATTTATAGTACTTTAAGGTCTGCAGAGTGTTTTATAAATATCCTGTTTCATCCTCACAGCAACTCTGGGAGGAAGGTGCTGAAACTGAAGCAGATGCTTAAGAGTCTTGCCCTGGTCACACAGTAAGCGTTTGAGACTGTGTTTGAAATCAGGTCTTCCTGAATACAAGTCTGGTGCTCCATCCAATCCACCACCTACCTGTTTTTTTCTTCTGCTGTGTCTGAGTATGGCTGGAGAAAGTCAGGTGTTTGTGCTGATTTCACCTACTACAAATTTGTAATACAGAACCTCAGATGGTCCCTCACTGCTATGCACTGATCTTTTTCTTTTAGTCTAATCCCTGTCTCATTCCCCACAGCAGCTGTTTCAGACTTCCTTTTTGTCCCTTTCTCCTGGCCCCCATCCAACTAACAGATGATGGACCCTACTTATTTAAATGGTAAAAAAAAAATAATAATAATTTGACCAAAGCTTCTTGAATGGTTTTCTTCTGTTCCTCAAAATTTTTGAGTATCTTTCTATTCCCCTTTCCTTCTCTCCTGTCTCAAAAGGTTTTAATTCCCTCTACTTATACTTTTAATTCTGTTTCCTTTTCACTTCTCCTGAACCTTGCTGCAGCAATTACTCCCCATCATAATCTTCACGAATCCCTCCCTCCACTCTCCTTCTAATCTGTCCCCATATTTATTCAAGTATCCCCAAAGCTAAAAATGCCCTTCTTCAACCCTTAACCCAGATCCATCTGACTCATCCCTCCTGGAAAAGTTGCCTAAAACCTGTGTCTTTACTTGTGTCCCTCACTTTCATCCTGAACTTTAAGTCAAACCTGCTTCCTCAGAAGTCACTGGAGATATCCTAATAAACAAATACAATAGCTATTTTTAAAAAGCCCTTGAACTCCTTGCCTTCTCTAAGGAATGTGACGTTATTTACCACACCCTCTTTCTTTTATGCTTTCTCTCCCATTAGCTTCTGATATAGTGGCCTCTATATCAGCCTATCTCTTTACTTGCTCTTGTCTTGTCCTTCCCTGTTTCCTCTTCCTCTTTCAAAATAAATTATATGTTCAAGGTTCTGCCCTGGACCCACTTTTCTTCTTTATCTATCCTGTCTCCTTTGACATTATTCACTCATATCCTTTCTGTGCAGCCAACCCACAAATCCATGTCTCCAGTTATACCTTATCCTATCAGCTATAAACTTGCATTTTGAACTACCTATAGGATATCCCCATTTGTCCAATTGACATTTCATACTGAATTTCTCCAAAATCCAACTTAATATCTTTCCCAAAAAGTCCATTTCCCCTGACTTCATTATTTCTGTCAATGAAATTATAACCCATTCACCCAGACTCCCATAATCAAACTTTGGTTCCTTCCTGTCTTCTCATATCTTGCCATTTTCTAAGTCCTATATAATCTACCTTTGAGTACTTCACAGTACCATCCCTCTTCTCTGTTCCTACCACCCCCAGCATGACCCCTCATTACTGTACCTATTGCTGTATCCTCCTGACACCTCCATCTCCTTCTTCCTTCCATCCGTTCTTCATGTTATTTATTTGTTGAAGTTTTTCAAATGGTGATTCCCTGGAATAGGAGGGTCATTGCATATCTACTTATATTTGCACTAACATGTAATCTTAAATAGAGGAGAAGCAGTGGAAAGTATTTAAAGTTTACTGTTGATCCCATGATGCTCGAACTTTGACCTTTCTTTAGGAGAGGAGGGAAAGAGTACTGCAGTGTTCTGGTTCCTTCCTTCTCCTGTATCTGCCTAACCCTGAAGCCACCAGCCACTAGTTTTCACTTCTTCTGTGGTAGATTTAAGCAATAACTAGTCACCAAAAAGAAAATAAGCAAAAAGTTCAAAGAGTGTCCATGAGATTAACTTTACCTGTCCTAGCCTATGTTCATGATTACTTGAATTTCTTATGATCAAATTGTTTCATTTTGTTTTGAATATTTCTATCTAATAATAGTCCTCCATTTTTTTATTTCATATTAAACAAAAAGGTGGAACAGTTTAATTAATATTCTAATTTAATGATAAGATGTAGTATTCATTCCACACTTAAGACTAATTAGAACTAATTAGTTCACTCAATGTGAACAGGCATTATATATGATTGTAATACAAATTTTCTTAAGAATTAATAAAAATTATCTTAAGAAAAGTGTATCTTTAAGTTCATGCTTGTTTTTTCTTTTTATAACAACAAATTCATATCTAATGGGATTTTTCATGTCCTCCATTACTGTGTATTCATGCAGGAAATAATGAAGAATGAGAAAGATAAAGAAGATGGTAAAATAAAAATCGAAGACATTTCTGAAAAAGAAAACCTTCAAATCACAGAGAGCAAGGAAATGCTTGCTCTTTCACCAATTCAAACTAAAATTAAAGGACATGCATCAGCTCCTGACTTTGGAAAGAGTGACCCATCAGAAAATCCCACTAGCACTGGTAAAACCTTCCAGCCAGGGTCCTGGCTGCCTCCAGAAAGCAATAACCAAAATAAATGAACACATTTGCTATGGGTAAAATCCTTTCAATTAAGTGGATGTGATTATTTCAACAACTAAATAAAAATAAAGGCAGATGTAAAAAACTGAATCACTTTGTATTTTCTAGATGTACAGTAGAACTACATTCCATTAGGCTTAATTGTTCTTTTTAGGAACCATTTTAGAAAAATTGAATTTGATGGAGCCATAAAGTTAGAAACACATTAAATATGTGTGCTTAAATTTTTACTGTGTTTTAGTGCATTGATTTACTTTTGTATAGTCCCCACTAAGTGCTACCCTGCTTGAGGGAAATGCCAAACATAGAAGCATGGATACTCACCAAGCTGTGGCTTGTGATGACCATTCAGGAATCTTCCACAAATATTCCCAGATAGAAATAGTAATAGTGAGTGAAGTAGCCCTGGGATTTGGGGGAGAGGAGATTTCTAAGAGCTAAAAGAAAATAAAAATTTAAAAAAAGACTAAACTAGAAACAAAGAATAGTTGATAAGAAACGTCAGTTCTGGGTCACATGATCAACATGATGGCAGACTAGACATATTCTCTGATCCCCACCACCTCTCAAACTTCTATAAAACATAAATTATATACCAGAGATAAAGGAACTGCAGCCATCTCCATGGTCTAGGACTCAATCCAAAAAAAAAGGTTTAAAAAGACAGAATATCATCTGACATATACCTGGAGTTCACGCAGCACTCTTCCCCCACCTCCCACATTACTAGCAGCGATACTGCTCTAGTTAACCTGTGAACTGGATACATTGCTTGCAACAAAACTCAATCTCCCACCTCACTTTCTCTCCCTCCCTCACTCCTTTTCCAGTGCCATGGAGATCCTTGCTCCAGACTACAGAACTTGGCTTGGCCTCAACAGAGAGCCAGTGCTCTGGCAGTACTCCAGGAGCAGAACCTTACAGGGGTCACAGTAGCCAGCCCCACAGTGGGCAGAGGTCTGCACTGCACAAAATCTCTGTATGAGAGCAGAAGGACATGGAAGAATGGACAAGATGAGTGTCTGGATAGAAATAGAACTGTACACCACACCCATTGCCCCCCTCAAAGAGCCCTGGATACCCACACTACAGAAATCAACCCCATAGTACCAGTGCAGCAAAAACTTCCAAGCCAGTCCAGAAGATTGAAAAATAGAAGGAGCAGGACAGGACACTGTGTTTAGGGGGACTATGTAGCACTTTACTAAGCCTGAGGCAAAGAGCTCAACAGCCAGTTGGGGCCAGTTCTGTCTCCCCAAAAAATCATTTAGGGCAGAAACATATGCCGGTGAACTATCAGTTGCCAGGTATTAGAAGAAGCTGAGGCACTTTGAGATCCATACTCCAAAAAATGCCATCAACAGGAAGGAGTCTGACTGAGCAATAGGGAAAAATATCTTGGGCATTGGGGAGACAGAAGTTAACAGAGATGTCCAGAAGATAATGACAAAAATAATATTTAGGAGGTATAACATTTCTGCTATAGGGACACTATTCATGATCTTAATGAAAGTAGTTCCATTGACTAAGAAGCTGGCTAGAAGCTGGGAACAGGGCCTAAGGAAGGAAATTAGAGATAGGAAAAAACCTAGGAATTTTAAAGAAAAGCAAAGGATAGCACCAATAGATGAGAAGAGATAAAATAAAGCTTCTTCAGAATGAGTGTAGAATTGGACATGGGAAAGGAAAGGGGGAAAGGAATAAGCATTTCTTTGACACTACAGACTCTATATATGGGGGAGAGGAGATTTCTTTTCATTTGATTCTCACTACAACCCTGCAAAGGAGATGCTGTTACTATCCCCATTTTACAGTGGAGAAAACTGAGACAAATAGCTTTAAGAGATTTGCTCAGGGTAATACAACTAGGAAGTATCTGGGGCCAGATTTGAACACAGGTGTTTCTGACTTTATCCCCAGTGCTCTATCCTAGCTAGAGATTTTTAGTAAGACATTTAGAGAAATTTAGAGAGTAAGACATTAGTAATAAGAATAGAAGACAAAGAAGGAGAACTTCTATCAGGCAGAGCTGAAAAAACGGTAAAGGCATTTCATTAGGCATCTCTTAAATATGCAGGACAAGTCAGAAAAAGCTTTGTAAATGGAATGTGGTGGTTATATCTATAAACATCTCTAGATAAACTTTCATTCAACAAACATTAAGTACCTACTATGTGCATGGCATTGTGCTAGGTACTGGAGACAGAAATAGCTCCTGCTCTCAAAAAGGTTATGATGTACAGGTACTAGGAAGCAACAATATGTGCACAGATAAATTTAATACAGTATAGTTTGAGGAGTATATTTGGAGTATCCAGCAAGATTTCCTAGAGGAAGCAGCACCTAGAAAGATCCTTGAAGGAAAAGGAGTCTCTAGGACTGAGATGATCCGTGAGCCAAGCGTGAGGGGATAGCTCAGGCTTGTCCATGAGGTTAGAAAGGGGACTGTCATAGCCAAAGCACAGCTATTAGCACAGTGTGATTGAAGCAGAAAGTACATGAAAATTATTTTGAAATAAGGTTAGGTTGGACTAAAGAGGGATTGAAATGCAAGGTAAAAGAGTTTGTAGTTTCATGGTAACAGTAACATTATGCAACAAGCAAGTGACAAACTTTTAAGTCTTCTCAGAATTACAAGGATCTAAGACAATTCCAAAAGACTCATGATGGAAAATACTGTCCACATCCAGAGAAAGAACTATGAAATCTGAACGCAGATCCAACAGCATACTATTTTCTCTCTTTTTGTTTGTTTCTTCTTTCTCATGTTTTTTTTTCTTCCCTTTGGTTCTAATTCTTTACAGCATGACTACAAGGGGTCCAGCAGAAAGCTCTGACATACAACTCTAAGGGCAACATTTTGAGGAGTCCAGCAAAAGTTCTTCCAAGAAACCACATGTGCTCTAAAGTTAAGCGCACATTCTCCTACTTTATGTATTCTTGTAAAAGAGTGTGCCTCTACATTGGAGGGATGCTTTATGCCAGCTTTTACATATTTAATAAAAACTTATTTCTCAAAGCTCATTGTCTGAATGACTAATTGCTATCAACTGATACTCAGTGGGTGGAAATACATTTTGGACACTTCTGAGCCGTAGCATTAGAAACCCAACCTCAGTCCCTCCAAGTTTCCACACTCTAAGGACCCAATCTGCCAGTGCAAGTAGAAGCTGGATAAGTAGCTCCAGAAACTGCACTACACAGTTAAGAACAAAAAAGAAGACTGTATATGAAACCATCAATTTCCATTATGGACAGCTTGGTGCTTTTTTTTATATTTCAAATTTAACTTGGTAATTTCAATACGGCTTTGCTTGCTTGTGTCCTCTTATGAACTTTTCTACTGTTCTTTTTTTTTAGTAATTCTTTAACACTTTTCTTTCTTCTCTTCCATTTTTCAGTCTCGCCGTTATTATTTCCCAATTGAAAATGGTCAAAAGATGTGGACAGTTTTCCAAGGAAGAAATCCAAGCTATGAATGACCATGAGAAAGAAAATGCCATGAATCATGTAAGAATTAGAGAAATGCTATTTAAGTTTCCACCTCCCACTTTATCAGATTGGCAAAATTGACCAAAAAAGGGGGAAAGTAGGCATATCAATTCCTTGTTAGTGGAGCTGTGAATTGGTAGCCATTCTGGCAAGCAATTTAGAACCATGCCTCCCAAAGTTGCTAAACTGTGTGTACCCTTTGATCCAGTGAAACCTATCCCTCAAAGAGATCAAAGAAAGAGGAAAAGAACCCATATGTACCAAAAATTTTTGAAGCAACTCTTTTTGTGGTAGCAAAGAACTGGTAATTAAGATTTTGCCCATCAATTGGGAAATGGCTGAACAAATTATGGAATAGGAATGTAATGGAATAACATAAAAAGTGACGAAAGGATGGCTTCAAAGAGACTTGTTTGAACTGATACAGATGGAAGCAATCAGAACCAGAAAACAATTTATACAATAAAAACATTGTATAAAAAAATTACTTTGAAAGCCATAATAATTTTATCAATACAGTGACTATGAAAAGGATTGATAAAACAAATATATGCTTTCACCTCCTGACTAAAAAGAGATGGACCAGGGTACAGAATAAGAACACACACAAGTATGTATGTGTGTGTGCATGTATGTATATGTGTATGTACGTATGTATATGTGTATTTGGACATGGTCATAATGGAAATTTTTACTTAAGCAAATATATACTTTAAAAAAAACAAACCAAAGATTGTGTTTTCCTTTTCCTCTTTATCAGTGTTAAAGGGTTAGGAAGGAGGGAAAATTTATCTTTTTTCATTAAAAAATAAAATCTAATTTAAAAAAAAAAGTATCACTTTTCATTACCCACTCCTTGCCCCCACAATAAGCCTTAAGCTTTCAAAATAAACCTCTGGCTTCGTTTCACTCACTGGGACAAAGCCTTCATTCCTTCTACAACTATTACCTCTATTGCAGAAGAAAGATGGGGAATGAGGGGGTGGGGAGAGGGGAGGAAGCTCATCTTAAGTACACCATCATCTACTTCTCTCAAGATATTAAAGAAAAGGGGGAAAATCCAATAGAAAAATGTGAAGGGGGGAAGCTTATCTGACAGACAAATCAGAGAAAACCTCTGACTCTAAAGAAATTCTGCAATAAAAAGGAACCAAAGGGAGAAAAAAAAACAATGAATACGGAAATGCAAGCTGAATCAGCACCGAAGTGATAGATGAATACTAAAAGATAAATGAGGTAATAAATGCATTAAAGGGAGATTCTCATTCAGAAAAAAGGCAAGGAGAGAAAGAAAGAAGCTAGAAAGCAAATAGAAATTACAGCACATGGACACCCCCACTCCCAAGGATAGATGTCAATAGATTTTTGTGGGCCTGTGAACTTGAGTGAGAAAAGAATTAACATCTTTATTTCCACTAATTTTTTTCTTTGTAACACTATGTACTTTATTTTAAATCTCTTATTCTGAGATGGCATCTGAAGACTTCAACAGACTTCCAAAAGGGTCCTTGACACTAAAGAGGTTAAAAACTCCTATTTAAAGCATAATGCAAATCACTGATTTATGTGAACCTTAAAAAAAAAATTACACACAACACCCCTTTGAGATAGGTAGAGCAAAGATTATTGTCCCCATTTTATAGATGAGAAAATTGAATCTCAAAGATTGTTATTTTCCCATGAGCACACAACTAATAAGTATAAGGGCCAAGATTTTAACCTAGGTCTCCTGACTCCAATTCCAGTCTGCTGTCCTCTACCTGTCCCAGTCACGGCTTCATGTCTGGTGCAACGGACCATTCAGAGTCCAACGGTTCAGATGAGCAATATTTTTCATAAAAACATATCCCAAAACCTCCACATCAAAGCATTCCCCAAGGCAGTGAAAAAATAGCTTAAGAAGAAAAAAGTAAGTAAACACCACTGAAGAGGAGATTAAAGAGAGTCAACTATGAAGTTTTCTGGGGTTTCAGGAGTTCTTCCCCTACCACACCTCCAGATCCCTAAAATTGATATCTTCCTTGACCAAAGGACTCACAGCCAGATCCAAAGACAGTCTCCCTACTAATAAAGTTAACTCAAACTACCCCAGGTCTGTTCTACAGAGTCTCATTGGTCTAGTGGGAGTATGGCCATTAACTTGACCCTCCTCAGTTCCACTAATGCCCTGGCCCGCAATACAATTCATTGTCTTTCATCAACATAAATAACAGCAACAACATAAATGCCATCCATCAAGGGTCATTGAATAATTAGAATAAAATCAAAATACCTAGAATGTATAGAATTCCCAAACTTTTTAAAATTAATAACAGTATAACAGAATTGGAAGCAAAAAACCAGACTAGAATAATACATTTACTGGGGAAAATTCTGATGATATTAAAAATAAATCTGAAAAATGTACTTAAATTTTTTTAAATTTATATGCACCCAAAAGATCTGCCATTCAAACCGCCTCAGAAAATACTAGTGCACAAAGTCCCTCTAACCAATACAGATTAAAATTATGTAAGTCATAGTTATTTGGTTGAACCACATGAGGTAAAATGTCTTGCCCAGGGTCACACAACTAATATGTAGAAACTGAGATTTGAACCCACATCTTCCTGACAATACTCCCTAGTATCCTAACCATTATGCCATGCTTCTTGTATAGGTATGAAAAAATGTGGGGGCAGGGAAGGGAAGGAGAACATGGAGAATGGGAAAAAATAGAAGAAAACAGAGAAAGAAATGGATACCTTCCTCAAAGGCAATTGAGACCATATCAATAACTTCCAAACTATGTGCCTATCTTCTCATTTTTATAGAATATTTATAAGAATGATCTGCAAGTATATATTAGATATACTCAGTGAAAATGAGAAGTGAACAGATTCATCATCTCTTCTGTACAGCAGATCACATTTTTATGGTTAAAATTGACTGCGAGGTACAGAAAACACAAAACTGTGCTGAAAGTTTTTGTTTACTGATTATGAAAAAAAAATCCTGACCAAACCAAACAAAATAGAAGACTCTCCTTGAACAAGGCGTCTTGTACATACCTTGTAATCAAGGAAGATCTGTGGATAAAATGAATTCAAATGCAAAAGTGACTCTGTTTAGTGACCCTTAGATTACTAAAATGGAAGGAGACATAAAATAGAAACATATATGTTTACTAAAAATATTTGGCATTGTCACATACAATGTCTTGTGCAAGATCTAAATGGAAGAGGTTTCCCATATTCATGAGATAGTCCTTTTTGTGGATGCTATTGTACTCATCCTATCAAATCCCAGGACATCAATAAAATTCTTAAGTATTCAAAAGAGATCAGTTTAATAATCCATACAAGAAAAACCAAGAGGTTAGAGGATGCCTATTGCTTAGCTTATGACATAAAGTTTGACTGCCAGTCCATTAAATTATTACATCAGTATATATCTTAGACAGTCACTGCAGATTGGCAATTAGTTGATTCCAGTATTAAAGAGAAAAAGTGGACTGGGTTGAATTTATGAAACCATATAATGATTTTAATAATTCAGACTTTCTCCATGGAGCAAAAGATCCATGTTTTAAAATAAATGTTTTCTTTGTGATGTAGTATGTTTTGTTATCTTGGAACACATAATCTCCAAAGAATCAAAGTTGTGTGCTACCCAAAAGACAGTGGAGGGAAGAGGCATGGTAGATGTGATAATATTACAACTTATTTCCAGTGATGACCCAAATGCAAGAAATGGAGTATAAAATGTCATTCAGCAAATATATGATTGAAAAAGGAGATGCATTAGTCATACAGTAAGAGGAAAGGACAACAGATAGACAGACAAAGTGGTTGACTAATAATCATGAAATGTAAAAGGATCTAGAGGAAGGCTTCTAGGGGATTGGATGGAACCTCTGTGGAGAATCCATCAACAATCATGAACGAGAACAACTCAGGATAAGAACACATGGATAGTTTGTGATCTGTACTGATGAAAGGAATGCCCATATCATTGAGCTCCCCAAGCCATTGAACTATACAAACAGGTAAGTAAAAGAAGCTGCAAGTACACATTTTTAAAAAGTGGACACAGACCACTCACAAAAATTACTTACTTAAGCACTAAGATGCCCCAGGTAATTCAGAAAGTCAGAAATTAGATAGACTATGTTAACTTAGTGCAATAAAATTAGAAATAAATTAACAACAACATGAGTAGGGGTATATGACCATGATGAAACAAACAAAAATCTATTGAACAATAAGTGGATTAAAGGATGATTTAAAATAACAGATGGCACCAATGTATCATTTAACAGTGTCTTTGGAATCCTACTAGTAAAGTTATTACAGCATTATTGATTTAGATGTGGAAGGAACTTCAGAGGTCATCTCATCCAACCCCCTTATTTTACAGATGAGGAACCTAAGACTAGGAAAAGATGGAGTGACATGCCCAAGGTCATGTGGGTAGCAAGTGGCCAAGCCAGGACTTGAAACAAGGTTGACTGACTCTAATCCCATCCTTTTTTCCTTTGAACTACTCTTCTTTCTTTCTTAAATGTATAACATGATATTTTGTACATAAATAAGAAATAAAGAGACTAATAAATAAATTCATTCTTCACCTAAAGACAGAAAAAGAACAAAGTAATGGTGCAAAGCAAAAGAGAAAAGGAGAGATGATGAGGAAAACACATAGACTAGAAATTTTTAAAAGTGAATTAATAAAGCCAAAAACTATTTTTGAAAATACCAGTAAAATTAATAAGCCATAAGAAAATAGAAAACCCGAGAGGAGATCAAAATGAATCTTTAAAATTAGAAATGCAAAATGATCCTAACAATCAATCAAGCATTTACTGAGCACCTGCTACGTGCCAGGCACCATGCTAGGCACTGGGGATAAAACTTCCAAGAATGAAATAATCCCTACACTTAAGGAGCTAACAAATACAAAATAAATTGACTATCATTAGACAAGTCATTAATACTAATGTAAAGTGAATATATGAGAAACCATGCAAAACCAAACATCTGGTGCAACGAGTTGGAGGTCTTTCCTGGTCCCCTTCAGCTGCTTTGCTTCTGTCTCCTGCACTTCCCCTGCATCACCCCTCCTCCCAGTCCAATTCCTAGTATATTTCTTATGTATTTTGTATATATCTGCATGTATATGCATGTTTTCTCCCTCACTGGAAGGAATATAAAGCTCTGTGAAAGCCGGGGAGGACTAAATCTCTTCTGTCTTTCTATTCCCAGATCCCAGCATTGTACCTGGAATGTAGCGGGCTCTTAAATATTTGTTAGTCCATTCATTGGTTGATAGGTTCACAGATTTATTTTTCCAAACCTTTAAAGAACAAATAATCTCCACTTTATGTAGATCATTTTTAAATATAAAGAAAGGAGTTCTAGTTTTTTTTTAATGGAGCAAATGTGGTCTTGAAACTGGTCTTAAAAAAAAAACACTTGAAAATTGTAGGCCATCAAAGGTTTCATTAATGAATACATATGTGAAATAATAAATAATATATTTACTACTCATATTTTTAAAAAAATCTTTCTTCAAGAGAATGACATAAAAGACTTTCAAAGACAGTTCACAATTAGTAGTAAAAATATAGTTCATCATACATAAGTAGATGCATCAATGGATCTGTGCCCTCATTGGTGTCTGGATCACAAGACCTCCATGTCTTCCAATCCTGTGTGATTTTTCATTCACATCTTTCCATGGAACTTCCATAGAGTATCCATCTACATGCTGGTGGCTTCCTTTGGTGCAGTTTCTGACTGGGATATCTCCAGCCTTCCTGTCCCCCAGGTTCAAAACCTAGAAGCCATTCGTTATCAACTCTTAACTCGAACTCACTCCCCAACATTGACCCAATTTCCAAGTCTTGTCAATTTTACCTCAACAGTTCTTGCATTCGTTTACTCCATTCACATCACAACCACTCAGGTCAGACCCTCAACATCAAATGATATAATATTTGTAAAACACTTAGCACAGTACCTGGCACATAGTAGGTGTTTAATAAATTCCTGTTCCCTTCCCTTCCTTGTAGCCCAGTCTTCTAATTGGTGTTCTTGCATCTACCCTCTCCCGATCTCCAATACATTCTCTGCTTGGCTGCTAAATTGAAATGCCTAAAGCACAGGTCTGAAATCTGGGGATCTCTTGTTGTCCTGTGATTTTCACAGGATAAAACATAAATTCCTCTGTTTGACACTTAAAATCTTTCACAATTTTTCCAGGCTAATTACATGTTATTCTCCTCCATATATTCTATATTCCAGCCAAGCTCCCTCGATACAATGTTCCGTCTTCTGCCTTTAGGGAGGTAAGTAGTGGAATGCTGAACCTAGAGCAAAGAAGAGAAATTTAATTCTGGCCTCAAACATTTGCATGAAATGTTTAAGTTAGTATAATAAAAATGGCAATACTCCCTAAATTAAGTAGCATTTAAGGTAATATTAACAAAAATAACGCTGGTTTCTTTGCAAAGCTAAATAAAGAACTCATATGTTTATATAGGAAAATAGGAAAGAATAATAAGGGTTCATTTGATTTTCTTTTCTTTAAAAGGTTTATCATCCCAGATTTTATAAAGTAGGTGCCACTAATTTATAGTGGAACAGAACAGACATCACAAAAAATGAATTAAATACAGGCAAAAAATTATTGTTGGATAAATCTTTAAGAAATAAAAATTGGGGAAAGAATTCATTATTTAATAGATTTCAGAAAAGCTGTGTGACAATATGGAAAAAAATTATATCTTTATCTCATATCATATGCCATTAATAATTCCCAGATGGATCGTAGATATGCAGAAAAGCAGATTAAAAATTTAAAGAAAATGGGATGCTATATTTTTATCAACTATGGAAATTGAACAAACTGACAAAAATTACTGGAGATGAAGTAATTTCTGCACAATAAATGATATAACAAAGATATAAAATAATGTAGGGGGAAATATGTGTAACAAATAGAATTAGAATTAAGGAGCATGATGTACTGAATAAAGAACTAGCTTCAGAATTAGGAAAACCTACATTCAAAGTCCCTTCTCTGATATACACTGAGTATATACTGCTGGGCAAATCATCTCACTTCTCAGTGCTCTAGGAGCACTGGCAGAGATCAGGCTTAAACAGCCTGCAGAACTCCAACAGCAGCCTGAATCAGAATGAAATGTAATTGGGAAATATTTAACAAAATAAATAAAAATATAATACAACAGAGATAATGTTAATTTGTGGTTTTCCGAGTCAATATACTGTCCACAAGGTTCCTTTCTATTTGAATTTGCTCTAGGTAACTTTCTAAGACTATATATTGCAGAGAAGATGACAACCTGAATTGATAGAGGGAGTTTCTGCCCCTAAGTATTCCCTAAAAAGTAACAGAATTGATAGGGGGAAAAAAAGGCTGCCTATTATAGAGATAATTGTGGTAGATTTACAGGCTCTACCTCCAACCCTTCAGTGTTTCTAAAGCTATCTTAAAAGCTCCACTGTGTCTCAGGGAATTCGTCCTTGTCACCAGGTTTGGGAAAGGAGAATGGGAAAGGAATAAACATTTGTACAGAAGCTGCTGTGTACGAAGTATTATCCCAAACATCTTACAAATATCTCACTTGATCCTCAAAACAACTCTGCAAGGGAGGTGCAGTTACTATCTTCCTTTTACAACTAAGGCAGATAGAGGTTAAATGACTTGCCCAGTGTCCCACAGTTAGTATCTGAAACTGAATTTGAATTCGTGTCTTACTGGTCTATAAAGGTCACACACCCTGTTCCTTTAGACATTGAAGTGAACTGTCTGCAAAACCGTCCTAGACTCTGGGATCGTGGGACACTGGAGTGTTAGGATATTTAACTCCTTCGTGTAAAACAGAAAAGAACAAATGAATATAGACCGAGTGGCTTCAGAGAGGGTAGAACAACACTGTATTTCGCTGGACACTTTCAATGAAAGAGTCAAAGATACACACCAAGATCAAGCATCTCAAAGAAAAAATGACTCTCTGAAGTTACTAATCTTTTTGAATGCCTTTGCAGCCAAAGAGCCTTCTATTCAATAGCCAGCATTGACACAGCACTTTAAAGTTTATAAAGCATTATACATATTTTATCTCAATTGATCTTCATAACAGTCCTGTGAGGGAGGTGCCGGTACTGTCCCCATTTTACAGAAGAAATTGATGAAAAAAGGATTTGCCTGGGGTCACATAGGTACTGTATCTGAGCTGGGAATCAAGATATCTCCCTAAATCCAAGGCAACCATAACCAGTTATAGGATGCTCCAACAACACTCCAAGGCATTTCCATGACTCATCATCATGACTACCTGAAGCAGGCTGCCATCAGAGAAATGCTGTACATGTGCCAATTCTTGCTTGTGCTCTCTCTCTCTGACACACACATGTGCATGCCCATTTCTATATTAATATCTACATTTTATTGATATAGCAAAATTTATTCAACAATTCACAAATATTAAACAATTGTTTCTAGCTCTTTTCAATGAAAGATAATACCATGCTCTCTTTCTCTACAGATGTGTGTATATATATATATATATATATATATATATATATATATATATATATATATAAAATTATATGGACAAATAATACTGATCTCTACATAGGTACATGCACATACTATATAAGTATGGCAATTTCTCTAGTTATTCATATACATATAATGTAACAGCTTGTGATTTTTTTATTCACTCTGAATCTCCTCTCAGTATTTGCATATACTTTTTTTCATTTTATACATCATACTTAAGTGGGTCTCTTTATTGTTCTTCCAACTATTATTTCTTTGCTTGGCATTACTTCATATAACTTTTCAAATTCCTTTATATGCTCTGTATTTATCATTTTAATTGCCTAATGCTATTAAATTTTATTGATATACCATAGTTTATTCAGACATTCACAAGTGTGGGACATTTGTATTGTTTCTCTTTTCAGTGACATAATGCAGATCAATATATACATATATATATATATATATATATATATATCATCTATGCTTCATATAACTTTCCAAATTTCTTTATACTCCCTATATTTGACATTAAATTGCATTTTATTGATTCATCAGTTTATTTAATCATTCACTAATATTGGACATTTGAGGAGGTACAGATTAGATATACATATATGTAGGGAGAGAGAGAGGGAAGGGGCGAAACAGACAGAAACAGAGAAAGGGAGGGGAGGGAAAGAAAGCATCATTGTTGTTGGAAATATCTAGAAATAATCCAAATGTCCAGCATTAATGAAGAGCACAATTATGGTATATCAATAGAATTCATATGATAAAATTATAAATATGGGGAACAAAAAAATTCGGAATGATGTAAGAAGCGCTGCCAAAAAAAAAATAACCAGAACACTATACATACACACTATGCCATATGAAAGGAAAAGTGTGTACGCAAATATAGATATGAATAGATAAATAGTGAGAAGAGGACACAGGGTGGCTAATAAGCTGTTACAGATATTTTTTATGTTGTGGTAACATTAGAAAGGGAACTTCTCCAAGAAGTGTACAAGATGGCAACAGAATATGACCATTTGTCTCACAGAGAGCCAGGAAGTATATATGTATGTGTGTGCATATGTGCATGTGTGTGCATAATATATGTATATATAATAAATAATATAAATATAAATAAAATAATAAATAAGAAAAAATACCAATAGAGGAAAGGCACTAGCTTTAAGGAAGATTAGTACAAGTTTTCTATAGAAAGTTAGATTTTGGTTGGGACTTGGAGGAAGCCAAGAGACAGAGTGGAAGAGGCAGAGCATTCCAGGAATGGGAGATGGCCAGAAAAAACATCTGGAAGCAGGAGTTTGGAGTGTCCTCTGTTCAAGGAACAGTAAGGAAGCCAGTGTCACCACATTGTGATCATGGGAGTGGAGGTGAGGCTAAGGTATAAGACTGGAAAACTAGGAAGGGTCCAGGTTATGAAGGACTTTAAAGGCCAAACACAGGATTTTTTTCATCCTGGCAATAACAGGGAGCCACTGGGTCTTATTGAAAAGGAGAGGTGACATAGTTGGACTTGCACTTTAGGTCTGTATCCAAAAAATGAAGTGGTTAAAAATGATGGTCTCTAAAAGTTTTTCCTCACTGTAAAGTTATGATCCTACATTCCTCCTTCTTTTTACAGTTAAGTAAGGTTATTTACATGCAGGGTCTCCACTTCCGTACCCCTCTCCCCCTTACAATCAGGGTTCTGACCCCAGCACTCAAGTGAAATTGCTGTTTCCAAGTTCTCTTAGCTACTAAGCCTTCTGTCCTTTATGTCCTTATGTCGTACTTGACCTCTCTGTAACTTTTGTGTCAAGGGCACCCTGCTGGATCTGTCTTCCCATAGCTTCTGTAGAAGTGCTTCTCCTCCCTGGAGTGTTGCTCCTTCTCAGGCTCCTGTTTACTGAGTCTGGGTGTTCCCCAAAACTCTATCCTGAACCCTCTTCTCTTTTCCTTTAGTGTTCCTTTGATGATCTCATGGTCTTAATTATCTCTATTCTGATGATTCCTCTATGTGTATGCCCAACCCAGTCTCTCTCTCTTCCCCGGCTCCCTCTAGTTGTACATTCACTGGCTCTCAGCATGTCCAAAATGGAACTCATCTTGCTCTCTAAATCTGTCCTTGCTCATAACTCTTCATACTTCTGCTGAGAGTGCTACCATTCTTTCAAACGTTTCAACCCTGAAGTCAGTCTTGACTCATCTCCCATCCATTTGCCCAATACTGTTGATTCTGGGGCAGCTAGGTGGTGCAGTGGATAGAGCACCAGTGCAAGAGTCAGGAGGACCTGGGTTCAAATCTTACCTCAGACACCTGACATTCACTAGCTGTGTGACCTTGGGCAAGTCACTTAACCCCAACTGCCTCATCCTGGGTCATCTCCAGTCACTGGATTCAGATGGCTCTGGAGAAGTAAGGCTGGTGACCTGCACAGCCCTCCCTCACTCAAAACAAAGTCAAGTGCAAGTCATGTCATTACTTCTCCAATGGCATGGTCTTCTTCAGCCATGAAGGAGGAACACACTGTTGATTCTGCCTCCTTTGCATGTTTTATCTAGTCCCCTTTTCAGTCACAAAATCAATACCCTGGATGTCTTTAACAGCCTGAGTTGCTTTATCTTTCAGTCTCTTCCTTCTAGTATCCATCCCTCTACAAGATATCCAAACAACTTATGGCCTAACCAGACTGTCACTCACCTGCTCAAAACTTCTAGTGGTTCCCTATGGCCTGGTCTTTAATGCTGTCTACAATCTAGTATGTTAAACTTTATTTCCTTTTTTCCTGCCACACATTATACGTTTTGGCCAAACCAGTCTACTAGCTGAATTAGAGTGTACTTGATGTCTTCAATATTGTCTCTCTTCACTTCTATGTCTAACTCTTAGCTTCTTTCCCACTCACCCAGAAAGTCTAACCTGGCACTTCCAGTGAGCTGGAAAGAAGCTAAGAGAGAATATATTGGGAGCCCAAATTCCAAATAGAAGAATAGCACAGGGCTGGAATTTATCGCACGTTTCCACCGTGAAGGCTGGTAGGAAAAACTGACCAAAAAACCAATAGCCAGGAATTATTGCAACAGAAATAAACCCCAAAACTTGTTTTGAAAGTGTTCAAGTATCAATAAAATGTTTATCAATACCAAAAAGATTTTTGTCACAACAAGGAAGTTATATAAAATTCAAAGCACATGCTCTACTGGTTCCCTATGAAACAGTGTTAACACAGTATGATAAAGTAGACATTCACTCAATATGAGCATCAGAATGAAGAGAGGTCATTCTTTGATGGTTTTAAAATATGATCTGTGGACACCTTACTATGAAAGGTGGCTGGTTAGTATAAACGTTACTTCCTAAAGGAAGTTCAACGGTTATAATGGTCTATATCATTCTCAGAAATGTGGCAAATTTTTGGACAAAATTCTCATTCGATTAAATTTATGCAGTGTTTTCATAAATATAATTTGCATTACCATCAATAAATATGAAGACAATCCACATATTAAAAAAGTATCAAATTTATTTATATAACTAATCTATTTCTTAAATTAGGATTACTAAGATTAACACACTTAAAAAAATTTTTAATTTGTTTAAAAAAGAAAAAATGATCATAGCCATTAAACTTTAATAGTGGACTAGGTCATAAAAAGCATACACAAAATTTAATCAATTGAACAATTATTTTTCACAAAAGGAAGGAGGGATACTCTTATTTTTACCCTTCTGCTTGAAACTTAAAAACAATTAAGCTATTTTCATTTCAATTTAATTTGCATATCTTGTTGACTTTCCTTCCCAACAGAGCAAATGAAAAAGTTTTATTTTGTATCTTTGGAACTTGCTTTTAAGATGACTAAAGAAACTGACCTTCTAAAATGGAGTTACTTGACTGCTACCACATAGGTTAAAATGAAATAATGGATAAAAAAGTATATATTCAAAAAATCATCTGACAACTTTTTTTTAACCATTTCACTCTTATGTACAATACGAGCATGAATAAGCTGGATCCTATGAAGTCTGGCATATTTACATCAATCCTAAATTCTTCTCTGCAGGTGATTCCGAAGGTGGATAGCAGTCTTTATAATTGCACGTAATTCTGTCTGCCCAACATAGAATATGCTATGCAGTCAAAAAAGAAAGCATGGAACAATTCTACAATGTTAAAATTAAACAAATATGAAATGTCTTACAATCATATTGCCAGTATCTTCCAAATATAGTTGACATTAACAATGTCAAAATCAGAACTGTCACTTGATCAAAATTTGCTTTTGTTCCCAGAAATGATTCCATATCAAAGAAACAAATGTGAGTAAGAAGTGTAGGATAGCATAAAGTATATCATATAGATATGCATGATCAGAAAAGGAGGTAGGCTAGTTTAATAATGAGGAGACAAGAGAGATAGCCCAAGTCTACACTGGTTCTCCCAAGCACCAATATTAAAAGAACTAGAGGAAGATAGCTAGCCCACTGGGTGGATCCTTTGAAAGATTTATGGAATGACATCAACAACATTGCAGAGGATGAGGAAAATATGCAAGAGAAGTGATCTGCCCCAGTGGAGCAAATTATTCAACCCAATGAATTATAAATTCATCCAAGAGTCATGAAAGCAGTGGGCTTTTTTTTTTAATAACTTTAGAATTTTTTTTGTCCCCCAGTGGAGAAAAAAAATACTAATTTTCAATATTACAAATCTCTGTCCATACATAGGATCCCCATTTAAGCCATTAGTAGACAACAATTCACATTCTTAAGACATTTTCTTCTCTAAAGTAAGATTCACTTTAGTGCCTGAGCTACCAAAAAGCAACAGCAAAATGAGTTATAAGGAATTTGCAGTATAAATGTAAATTGACAGGCACCAACAAGTTCCTGTACCCAAGCTGAAAAATTAGTAGTTATAGCATTGAGGTTAGAGTTTAAATTTTCTCACATGGTCAAACTTAGTTGGATAAGATAACGCTGTTATAAAATACAATAAAAGCACCCTAGTGTTTCTTCAAGAACTGCATAATTTTGAATGATTTTTCTCTAACTGTAGATTCTTTAATCAAGAAGTGTTTTCTTCTTAACCTATTTTTTTCTCTCAATCCTTCTTTAGCCGTTTGGCTTTTGCAATGTTTTCTTGACGTCTCTGTTTCTTCTTCTGCTCCTTTTCCCTGGCCTCAATCATCTTTGCCAGTTTCCAAGACAGTACTGCACTTGCTAGAAAAAGTGGAGTCAGAGCCAAAATCACTGTAGTAAGGAAGCCATATGGATCCTTTGCAGCCCACTCCACAACATACTCAGCCCAAGCTTTTACATCAATCATTTCTGTAGCTGTCCTTGGAAAAATCCTATGTAAAATCAGAGAAAGTCTGCTTGGTTAAGCAAATATTAAAATCACAAACACAAAAAAATACACAGGCAGTTATTTAACCCTCAAATCCCCCATTATTCCTGTTACCTTATTATGACAAATTACTGAATGGATGAACATCAAGTAAATACGTGTTTGAAACTATATATTTAAGTTAAAGATTTTTAAAGATGCGTAATCATTTATTTTGGGCATTTGTATATAAAGTTAGAGAATATGAAATTCACTTCAGCACTAAGACTCTAAAAACATTCTAATCTGTTTTAACTTTTGTTAAAGTTAAAAGTACTCTCATACATGGTTGCTATATTCAAGACAAAGCTCTCCAGCAGAAGTCTGCCATTAAGAATCCTGAGGTCCATTTTGTTCTCCCAAGAAAAATCTGAATATAGTTTGTCAATTTGCAAACACATTCTATAGAGTACAGGCAATAACTAAATCACATAAGATGGCCAATCTGTTGTATGAAAACAAAGTATGATGGGCATGAAGATGATCCTAGAACTGGAATGAACAATGTACAGCAGTACAGGGCCATGTCTGGGGCTGAGAGGATAAAAGGTCCAGGATATTACAATGTCCATAATTATATGCCAGTTACCATTCTGAGCTTGGCCATTTTAAAGATAAGGGCCTAGGGAAGTTATGTGATTTGCCCAAGGTCACACAGATTTTAAGTGATAGAGGCTGCATTTGAATCCAGTTCATCCGACTCCATATTGAGGGCTCTTTTCTTTCTCTCAAGAAGGCAATAAGCTGTTTCCTGCCTGGTTCAGTTGCTTTCTTTTCATTTCTCCCCTAAGAGGTTAAGTATGCTCTACTAACTGAGACAAACAGCAAGAGAAGCAAATATAGTCCCTTACTAGTCCCCAGCATTTCAAATGATGAAGGGTTGCTGGGAGAGAACACAGTTTGTATTTGACCTAGGTTAAAAAGAAGCAGTTTCCATTTCATTTAAAAGACTAGGTTGTACCTTTCATCATTTATACACTTGGTATTGAAGGCGTCATAGATGTACAGCCACAGAAATTCAATTGGGATCCCTACTACCCTAATTTTGCCCCAAAGGCCATTAATTGGTGGTCTAATCTAGGTTTCTAACGACCATTCCCATCTCTTTTCTCAGTATTTTTTGTCTTTACTACTTGTTACACACTTGTAAAATCACAGGATTTTAGAAGATTTAACTATTACAGAATGGGTAGGTAAGAAGAATCAAATAAAATCAGTTAAAAGACTTTCAGGGTAGTCGTAATAAATTTTAAAGTGAGTTATATCTATCCTTCATATACCAACTACATTCAATTCTCCGTCCTTAGCTGTATTTAACACACATGAATAAAGCCTTCAATGAATTTATATTCAGCACACACAGTTTATTGGTAAATGACTTATCTAGACATTAAAATATCTTGTAAAAAAATATGTAACTACCTTTCCAAAGATGTTACAGCAGGACCATTCCTGACACTGTGGAGGACCTGGAGGTTTTACACTAGAAAAATCATGTGAAAAATGAAAAAAATTTAAATTAGCCATGCCCATGGGAAACTGGGCTTCCTTAACGGCTAGCAGACTTCTCCGATACCTAACGCCACTGTCAATCAGGACCCCACGGACGAGAGCCCTGGGGCTGTGGGGGGGTCACACTAAGTCCTCTCAACATGGGTACAGCTCACCCCAAAGTCTCACCACCGGGGCGGTCTCGTGCCCGTCTACACCAGCTGTCTGTCTCCATGGCTAAGCCGGCTTAAAGCCGGGTCAAGTCGACCTGCCCACGGGGGGGCGGACACCGGGAACACGCACTCTCCTTCCCTGGGGGGGGCGGACACCGGGAACACGCGCTCTCCTTCCCTGGGGGGGGGGCGGACACCGGGAACACGCGCTCTCCTTCCCTGGGGGGGGGCGGACACCGGGAACACGCGCTCTCCTTCCCTGGGGGGTCCCAAAGAGGAAAGTTTCCCTTCCGAGGCAGGCGGGTCTCCGCGCACTTTCACCACTCCACCCGGGTCGGGCGGTCGGGGCACCCACTCGCGGGGCCGCCCCGCCACGAGGCTTTCCGCTCCGGCCCCCGCTGGGATCCCGGGGCCTCCCGCCGCCTGGGCCTCCTCCCGAGCTTTCCCGGGGCGGGCTCCCCCACCCGCCCCCGCCCCACGGACCCCTCGGAGCCCCGGACGCTCGGGCTCCAGAGGCTGGGGAGAGCCTCGGCCCACCTCGGGAGGCGGCGCCGGGGGCCCAGCCCGGCCCGCCTCGGGACACCGGGCCGGGAGCGTCCGGGCGGGGCGGCGGCCGGGGCGGGGGGGGGGGGGAAGCGCCTCCGGCTCGGAGCCCCCGCCCGCGGCCCCCCCCCCCGACCCCTCCCCACGTCCCCACCTGCTCGGCGGGACTCCGGCTCCCGCAGGCAGCGCCACCGACCGGAAACGGGAAGGAGGAAGCCGGGGCTCCTTCCGCTCGGCCATAGAGCGGGGAGGGGCGGAGACGCGGGGGCGGGGGCCGCTGCGGGGCTGGGCGGGGAGCCCGAGGGGCCGAGAGGGTTGGAGAGGGCTGGGGGGGGGGCCGCCGCCCCGGCGCCGGGTTCACTTCCGGCCTCCTCGGCGGCCACGCGGGGTCGCGACCTCCAGTCCGGGGTCAGTGGGGGAAGCCGGCGGGTGACTTCCGGGGCTCGGGCCACTTGCGGCTCTGCCTGGGACCTAACGGCGTCCTCGGGGGCGGGAGGGGCAGCAGAGGGTGCGG
>CM053769.1:645506978-645523016 GCA_028658325.1 Potorous gilbertii | reverse complement strand
ACAATACTTGAATTATTTCTTTCTAGCTGCTTGCAATATTTTCTCCTTGACCTGGGAACACTGGAATTTGTCCATAATGTTCCTAGGAGTTTCTCTTTTTGGATCTCTTTCTGTGGATTCCTTGAATACTTATTTTGCCCTCTGGTTCTAGAATATCAGGGCAGTTTTCCTTGATAATTTCATGAAAGATGATGTCTAGGCTCGTTTTCTGATCATGGCTTTCAGGTAGTCCCATAATTTTTAAATTGTCTCTCCTGGGTCTATTTTCCAGGTCAGTTGCTTTTCCAATGAGATATTTCACATTATGTTCCATTTCCTCATTCTTTTGGTTTTGTTATTTCTTGGTTTCTCATAAAGTCATTAGCCTCCATCTGTTCCATTCTAATTTTGAAAGAACTGTTTTCTTCTGTGAGCTTTTGAACCTCTTTTGCCAATTGAATTAGCCTATTTCAAGGTGTTTTTTTCTTCAGCATTTTTTTGGGTCTCTTTTAGCAAGGTGTTGACCCGTTTTTCATACTTTTCTTTCATCTCTCTCATTTCTCTTCCCAGTTTTTCCTCCACCTGTCTAACTTGATTTTCAAAATCTTTTTTTGAGCTCTTCCATGGCCTGAGCCCATTGGATATCTATTTCAGATGTTTGGGATCCAGAGGCCTTGACTCCTATGTCGTTCCCTGATGGTAAGCATTGTTCTTCCTCATCAGAAAGGAAAGGAGGAAATATCTGGTCACCAAGAAAGTAACCTTCTATGGTCTTATTTTTTTTTCCCTTTTTTGGGCATTTTCCAGCCAGTTACTTGACTTCTGAGATTCCTCTCCATACCCACCTTGCCTCCAGATCTGCCCAGCTAGTCATTAGTTTGTTTTATTTACCTTTTCTTATTTCCCTTGCCAACTGCCTTCTCTTTACTTCTCCTCTGGTCCTTTCTCCATTCAGATTGCTTCCTCCTTCACACTGAGCTCTTCTCTTTCAGCCCAAATTATTACTCTTTAGCTTATCCTCAAGTTTTCCCAAATATCTACAAATTTTTCTTCTCCAGAATTCATCCTCTGGATTTATTCATATTTTCAGATCCAATAAAAGCACTTTCACAGTTTCTTTCTCCTTATTTAACCTAAGACTTTTGTCCTGTATCCTCTCACAGTAGAAGCAAATAGTGCCATATTTTACTTTATATCAGTGCTTCAATATTGATAAGTAACTGATTACCACTATTTAGATAGGGACTTTGTATTGATAAATCTTCTTAAACGTTGAGTATTCATGATATTGTAGTCCTTTTTGTTCTTTAAATAATATTCTCTACATCATTGCAATATGGCATAATTAACAAATATCATTGTGTACTGAGAATCTGGTCTTAGAGATCAAACCATTAATGTTCCTGAAAGGATCCATAAGTCACCCTCAGAATCTTCAGGAATACTTCCCTTCTCGTCCTCTTTTAAATAAACTTATTTTTCTTTAAGCACTAGATTCAAGACAAATGGAAAAGAGTTATGTCTCAGTCAACATTTATTAAGCACATAATATGTACTAGGCACTGTGCTAAGTTCTCGGTGTACAAAAAGAGGCAAGAGATAGTCCCAGCCATTAAGGAGCTAAATCCAACATGGGAGACAACATGCAAACATATATATAAAACAAGCTACAAAGAGGATAAATAGGAAATAACAGGGAAGGCACTGGAATTAAAGATGCTGTAGAAGGCTTCCTGTAGAATGTGGGATTTTAGTTGGTATTTAAAGGAAGCCAGGAAAGTCAGCAGTCAGGGGGAAGGAAGAGTTCTAAGCATGAGGGACATCAAGGAAAATTCCTGGAGCCCAGAGATAGAGTGTCCCTGCAACAGCCATGAGGTTGTATTGAAGAGTACGTGTTGGAGAGTAAGGTCTAAGAAGACTAAACATGCAGGGGGCTAGATTAGGAAGAACTATGAATGCTAAACAGATCATTTTGTGTTTGCTTTTGGAGGCTATAGGAAGACACTGGAGTTTTTTGAGTTAGGGGCATGACACGATCAAACCTTTGTTTTAGAAAACTTACTTTAGAGGCTGAATGGAGGATAGATTGGAAGAGGGAGAGACTTGAGCCTGTTGCATGAAGTGATGACTGGCCTGCACTAACGTTACAGTATCAAAGAACAGGATGTGTTGGAGATGTGGAGAAGATGAAATTGACAGGCCTTAGCAACAGATTGGATGAGGGGATAAGGTGAGAGATAGTGAGGAATCCAGGATGACTCCAGGGTTGTGAGCCTGAGGGACTTGGAGGACCCACAGGAACAGGGAAGGTGGAAGGGTTAGGGGAGGTTTAGGATGAAAGACGCTGACTTCTGTTTTGAAAATACTCAGAGATGTCTTTAATTGTTTGAATATTTGAATTTCCAGCATTATAACACTATTTTTGACTTTGTTACTGCAAGTATTTAGAATTTTCAGGTATTCTTTGGGCCAGCCTTATACACTAAAAACATTTATAAAGTGCCTATATGTTCCCAGCGTCAAGCAGTTGATTTGAAGATGGGAAGATGACCAAAGTAGGAAGTTCTGATTTCATTATATTCCTGTGTTACACAACAAAATTTCCATACTATCAAATAATTTAGGTAGCCCCTTAAAACTAATTTTAAAAGTGGCATCTGGCTTTGATAAATATTTTCTTAAATTTATTTGTTTTTAATTTTCAACATTCATTTCCACAAGGTTTGAGTTCCAGATTTTCTCCTGAATATTTCTCCTTCCCCCCAGCACAAACTGGCATGCGTTCTGATTACGTCTTCTCCCAGTCTACCCTCCCTTTTATCATTTTCCCTCTTATCCCCTTCCCCTTAACTTCCTTGAGGGCAAGATAGATTTCTATCATTGCCTTTATATCGTATTTCCCAGTTGAATGAAAAAACAATTTTTTAACACTTGTTTTTAAAACTTAGAGTTCCAGATTCTCTTCCTTCTTCCCTCCACACCCACTCCCATTGAGAAGGCAAGCAATTCAATATAGGTAGTTATATGTGTAGTTATGCAAAACACTTCCATAATAGTCTTCTGTGAAAGACTAACTATATTTCCCTCCATCCTTGTCTCGCCTCCCCAATTATTTTACTTTGACCCTGTCCCTTTTCTAAAGTGTTTGCTTCTGACTACCCCCTTCTTCAGTCTGTCCTCCCTTCTATCATCCCTCTTATCCCTTTCCCCACTACTTTCCTGTAGGGTAAGACATCCAATTGAATGTGTATATTATTCCCTCTTTAAGTCAAATCCAGTTAGAGTAAGGTTCATTCATTCCTTCTCACTTTCCCCCACTTTCCCTCCATTGTAGAACCTTTTTCTTGACTCTTTAATGTGAGGTAATTTACCCCATTCTATCTTTCCCTTTCTCCTCCCAATATATTCCTCTCTCAACCCTTAATTTTATTTTTAGATATCATCCCTATGCTATCTGTCTACCTACCTACCTGTCTACCTGTCTGTCTCTCTGTCTATCTGTCTATGTATCTATCTATCTATCTTTCCATCTTTCCTCTAACTACCCTAATACTGGGAACGGTCTCATGAGCTACAGATATCATCTTTTCGTGTAGGAATGTAAACAGTTCAACTTTAATAAGTCTCTTACAATTTCTCTTTCCTGTTTACCTTTTCACATTTCTCTTAATTCTTCTATCTGAAAGTCAGATTTTCTATTCAGCTCTGGACTTTGCAGCAACAATGCTTGTAAGTCCTCTATTTCACTGAAATTCCACTTTTTCCCTTGAAGTATTATACCCAGTTTTACTGGGTAGGTAATTCTTGGGTCTTTTGTTTGTGATTTTAATTCTAGCTCCTCTGACCTCTGGAATATCATATTCCAAGACCTTCAATCCCTTAATGTAGAAGCAGCTAGATCTTCTGTTATTCTGATTGTATTTCCACAATACTTAAATTGTTTCTTTCTCGCTGCTTGTAATATTTTCTCCTTAACCTGGGATCTCTGGAATTTGGCTACAATATTCCTGGGAGTTTTCCTTTGGAGATCTTTTCCAGAGGTGATTGGTGGATTCTTTTAATTTCTATTTTATCCTCTGGTTCTAGAATATCAGGGCAGTTTTCCTTGATAACTTCTTGAAAGATGATGTCTAGATTCTTCTTTGGATCATGACTTTCGGGTAGTCCAATGATTTTAAAATTATCTTTACTAGATCTATTTTCCAGGTCAGTGGTTTTTCCAATGAGATATTTCACATTTTTTTTCCATCTTTTCATTCTTTTGGTTCTGTTTTATAGTTTCTTGATTTCTCATAAAGTCATAGCTTCCTTTTGCTTCATTCTAATTTTGAGGAATTATTTTCTTCAATGAATTTTTGAACTTTCTTACTCATTTAGCCAGTCTTGCGTTTTAAGGCTTTCTTCTCCTCAGTGGTGTTTTAGAATTCTTTTGCCATTTGGGTTAGTCTATTTCTAAGGTGTTATTTTCTTCAGTATTTTTTGGTTCTCCTTTAGCAAGCTGTTGACTCGATTTTCATGATTTTCTTGCATCACTCTTATTTCTCTTCCCAATTTTTCCTCTACTTCTCTTACTTGATTTTCAAAAATCTTTTTGAGTTTCTCCAATGGCCTGAGACCAATTCACATTCCTCTTGGAGGCTTTTGATGTAGGAGTTTTGACTCTGCTGACTTTCTGTGGTTATATGTCCTAATCCTTGTCACCAAAGTGAGATTCTATATAGTAGAGTTTTTACAAGGCTTACCCATCTTCCCAGCCAAACACTTGACTTTCTAACTCTTTGTCATTGTAGGACTCTGCTACAGGTGGAGGGTGGGAGTGGGGATGGTTGTACTGTCCCAGGCTTCAGGGATTCTGTATCAGATGATTGATCCCCCACCATCTGTAGGGTAAGACCTCTGTAAGCAGCCTCTATTGCTGCTACTGCCATTGCTGGCCACCACCCCTGAATGCCACCACCCTCACTGGCCTGGGGCTGGGGCCAGACATGCCAGACTGTGTACTCCTCTTTCACTCAGGTCCCACAGAGTTTTCGCACTGACCTTTTTGGCACTTGTGGAATGAGAAGTCTGGTAACTGCCACAGCTGCCAATGACTCAGTCTTCTAAAGCCTACTCTGGCAGGTCTGTGCCCTGTTCCCTGCCCAGTTGGAAAGACCTTTCCTGTTGACTTTCCAAGTTGTCTTGGGCTGGGGATTTGTTTCCCCTCTATCATTTTGTGTGTTCTGTAGCTCTAGAATTTGTTTAGAGTCATTTTTTATGGGTATTTGGAGGACTTTGGGGGAAAGCTCAGGGAAGTTCTTGCTTTTACTCTGCTATCTTGGCTGTGCCCCTGAGAAATATTTTAAACTTGATCTTTTTCAGTTCCCATTTGATGACAGACTGGTCAAGTAAACTATTGTCAATTGGTTGCTGGTTGAGATTTCAGGTTGTATTTATTTCCCTTGAAAAGGAATGTATAAGTCTATTTTAAAAGCCATGTTTCCTACCCTAGTAGGTTTATAATCCAAAATGGATACATTAACCCAAACATACTTCAAGAAAAAATGAATAACCAACAGGATATGGACGGATACAATGACAGAATGGTATATTTTTGACAGCTTTATTAAAGCATATTATCCTGAATATATTCCTTGATTTCCATATACCATTTTAAAAAAGAATTATAGAATTTTTCCTATTTCACCTGCTAGACAAAATCCTGATTTATATAGATAGCTTATATAGTCAGTTGCTGTTACCCAAGAATATGATTCTGAAAAGTGAAGGAAATTAAATTTGACTAGTTTCTTGTCCCCCAATTTTAGATGTCTAAATTATGAAAATTCTTTGTCAGCATTTCCTTAACCCTACATGATGCCTCCATTGGTATATGCAAACCAAGAAGCAATGTTGAATGCAGCTGTATTTAATCTCCTAAATCCACTTGTACCATAAGGAATTAAAGTCTCCTTCAGAACTATAATTTGTGTGTGTATGAATTTTCATCCATAGTTGTATCTTTTGAAGATGGGGTGAAAAGCATCTGAGTGATGTGAAATCAAAGAGTGAAAATAAGAAGGATCTTTTGGTGAACATCCTTAATTTTTTCAGTGAAAGATGAGGCAAAGTTCTCAGAGGAGAGGGTGGAGGAGGGTTTGAGGAGTGATAGAAAGGATTGGAAAGTTGCTGTAGTTAGTGAATAAAGGAATCGATTAAGGAATTAAAAAAGGATTGCCTTACTGCAGTGAGGGACCACTTGAAGTTATGTAATATAAATTTGTAGTAGACCTCCTTAGAAGTATCATGGTTTTCTTCAGTTTAATTCAGCAAAGTATAGAGTGTAGCCTACAGTAGATGCTGTACATTCAGGTGGATTCTAGGCTGGGGCTTGGGAGGAATAGATGGGAAATAAGATAAGAGTACAAAAGGTTTAAGAGAACAGGACAGTATAGAGTTGAATAGTTTCACCAGTGGGTAAAGATGAGAAAGAGAAAAGACTGTTGCCAATATAAGGTCGATGGCCTTGGAAAGAAAAGGCAGAGGAGTGAGGGTCGATGTCTCTGTAAGTATAAAGAACAGGGTTTGGTGTTGCATAGTGGAGAGAGAAGTGAAACAATAGTAGATGGTGATCAGATAAGGGAAATTGAAAGTTTATGAACATTAAAGTGGAACAGTGGTGGGTGATGGCAAAATTAAAGTGTTTAGCCAAGGTGGAGTAAAGAAGCCGACCATGGGAAATCAGTCAATATTAAGCTTAAAGTCTGCTAATTGACCAGGCCCTGTAAGTTGAGAAACTGGAATCTTAGGCTGTTTATATATTGAAGGCTCCTTGTATGAGGATAGAAGCTGAGAAAGAGGGAAAGACTGTGAGTCAAGCACAGAAATTTTTGAGGAAAGATGAGTGTACTGAAGGTTGAAGGAGAACAGCTACCTCAATCTTGAGTGAGTGGTAAATGTGGACTGAATGAACCTGAAAACAAGGTAGGAGTACCTGAAAGTAGCAGTGGGGATCATGAAGTATTCTAACTCCCCCACCATGATACTTGAGTTGAGAAGGTAGTTACAAGAGACAGTATATCCTTTGCTGGAATGGATTGTAAATGAAGCCATGTCTTCAGGAAGGAGCCTGGGTCTTAGTGAGCTCAAGAAGATGGAAAGAATGATAAAGGAAAATTATCATTTTATCAAAGAAAATTTGTACCCTATGGAGCAAGTACTCTAAAGAACATAGTGGAACAAGTTGGTAGCTTTGGAAAGGGATTTTGTATTTGAGAGGGGGTTAGGTTGAGGGAGATGGGAACAAGGGAGTGATCAGTATGGGTGGTGAACCAGGTTTGAATGGTGATCACCAGCAGTTTAGAATCATTTGACAGGGAAAGGATACCATGGAGTGGGAATGTATTCATGTAATGTATTACATGAGTTCATGTAAGTTATGATCCCTAGGTGTTCAACCACAGCCGAAAATTAAGAAAGCAGTTAATGAAGATGGAATTGAGGAGGCTGCAGGGGTTGCTTTCAGGGAGCCCCATGGAATGGCTGGCCCTGAGAGGCTAGAGGCTAGGATGTTGTCCTCCTTTCCTGACAGGTCCATCTCTCCTTACTCAGCAGACTCAGGTGAGACAGTCACCAAAAAAAAAAATGTAGAAAATAAAATTGCTTTTGTTCAGTATTTGCTAGGTGTTAGTAAACATGTTTCCCTCCCTCCTCCCCCAACAGACTGTTTTACAAGTTCCCAAATTTGCCCTGTCAACTCATTTTTAAAAATTATATATTATTTAAACAGCAAAATTCCACCTTCTCTTTCTCTCCCCTATGTCCTCTTCCACTCAAATGATAAGAGAAACAAAAACCTTATTACAAACATATATAGTTAAGCAAAATTATTTCTGTATTGGCCTTGTCCAAAAAAATATGGTTCATTTTGTATACTGAGCCCTTTATCTCCTTATTAGGAGGTGGTGCCTTGCCAATTGAATGAAATAGACTGAGTTTTACTTTTTATTTTTCTATATGTAATGCTTTCAAAGGAGACCCAAAATGTGCTATTTAAAAAGTAGTCAGTCAGTAAACATTTATTAAGTGCCTACCGCGTACCACAAACAGCACTAGATTTAAAAAGAACTGAGTGCAAGTCTGTATTTTGTCACTTACCAGCTTTGTGGACTTGGGTAAAACATTTCATCTTTACAGGCCTCTGTTTTCTCATTTTACAAATTCATAGGACTAAGTGACCTTTTTGTCCTAGTATCTAATTAATTAATTGCAAAAAGGAGATTCTTTGCTTCTGAAGATGAACTATAAAAGCAAAGTCCAGAATTTTTGTAAAGAATTGAGGGATAGCTAACTATACATTATCTTTACAAAATTTATACAGGTTTATACATGCCCTGAATTTTTCCTTAACTATTTCTGCTGAATATAATATTCTTTTCCTCTCTTAATATGTGGTCTAGTGTTGCCAAACATTTTTCAGCAGCTTCAGCTTATTCCCCTTGCATTTAAGTGATGAATGACTCAGATATATTATAGAAGCAATTTTTATAAACTTTAAGATAGATCTTCATGATGGAAGGCCCCAAAATTGTACAGGTTGTTACTATCCAGGGCATCTAGTACATTTTTTTCCTAACATGAGAAATAGTAAGATTGAATTAATTTAAACTTTTGGCTGTTTTAAAATCAGGGTAACAAGATATGCTTATATTTGCCTTTGGAAGGCAACATGGTATAATTAATAATAACCTGGCCTCAGAGTCAGGAAGACCCAGGTCTTGTTCAAGGGTTCACATGTCTTGTCACTGACATATATTGGCTTTGTCATCCTGAGCTAGTCACTTAATCTCTCACTGCTGTAGGCAGTTCTATAAAAGAAATTTTAGAGAAGGTACTGATCTGCATTTGTAAAGGAAATTCCTTACTAAGATCACAGGCTTGATTTTTAAAATATGCCTTTAGATTTTCTTTCACTCCCTATATGATTTCTACTCTTGACTAAAAAGCAGAATTTGACCCAAGTAAATTGATTGTTAGGTAAGTAAATTAAACAAGTAATTATATGAGCTGGCTCTCCAAGAGGGGATGCAGAATAGACACTGAGAAAAATTTGAATGATTGTAACTTGACCCTTGTTCTGTTGTGCTTGTAATATTCAAAATGTTCAATTTGTTAATCAGAGCATCCCAGCTAGACACCTGCACTGCCCTTCATCATGGACCAGGACATAATAAAAAAATATTCACTCAGTTGCCTGCCCTGTATTGCCCTAATCAGGATATTCTCTGGGTATTATATCAATAAACAGTTAAAGTACATGCTTGAAAAGATGTATGTCTGTTAATATCTTAGTGATAGATTAATTTCTTCTTATTAATGGCCTTCTTTAGGTGTAAATCTAGTAATAGAATCTCTAGGTCAAAAGACATGGACATGTCTAATTCCAAGTTACTTTTCAAAGTGATTATACTTGTTCACCTCTCTATCAACAGTGTGCCAGTCTTCCTTCAACTCTCCTAAAATGACTGTGCCTATCTTTGTGATCTTTGCCCATTTACAGGATGTGAGGTGAAATAATTTCTATTTCTTTTTCTATTTTTCTTATTATTAATGATTTAGAGCATTCTTCCATATGTTAACAGTATATCATCACAGAAAGGGTCAGAGTAGGCCTCAGGGGACTGAATCTCTGACAACTGTGGCAGTTTCTAGATTTCTCAACCCACAAATGCCAAAGACAGCATCGAAGGTCAGCAAGAAAACTCTGTGGGACATGATCTTACTGAGGATCCAGCCCCAACCCCAGACAGGTGGAGTGGGGAGTAGCAACTGGCAACTGCTTCCAGAGCTCTAGGCCCACAGACAGTTGGGAATCTATCAAATGATACAAAATCCCTGAAGCCTGGGACAGTACAACCACCCCCACCCTCACTGGAAGCAAAGGCCTACCTTAACAAAGCGTGAGAAAGTCAAGTATTTGACTGGGAAAATGACCAAACAGTGTGAAACAACTGAAACTATAGAATCTTACTTTGATGCAAAGAAGATCAAAACATACAATAAGAAGAAGATAACAAAGTCAGAACTCCTACATCAAAAGCCTCCATGAAGAATATGAATTGGTCTCAGGCCATGGAGGAGCTCAAAAAGAATTTTGAAAATCAGGTAAGAGAAGTAGAGGAAAAATTGAGAAGAGAAATAAGAGTGATATAAGAAAATCATGAAAATCAAGTCAACAGCTTGCTAAAGGAGACCCAAAAAATGCTGAAGAAAATAACACCTTAAAAATAGACTAATCCAAATGGCAAAAGAATTCCAAAACACCATTGAGGAGAAGAATGCCTTAAAAAGCAGGATTGGCCAAATGGAGGAAAGGAAGTTCAAAAACTCATTGAAGAAAATAATTCCTTCAAAATTAGCATGGAGCAAATGGAAGCTGATGACTTTATGAGAAGTCAAGAAATTATAAAACAGAACCAAAAGAATGAAAAAATGGAAGACAATTTGAAATATCTTACTGGAAAAAACCACTAACCTGGAAAATAGATCCAGGAAAGATAATTTTAAAATTATTGGACTACCTGAAAGCCATGATCCAAAGAAGAACCCAGACATCATCTTTCCAGAAGTTATCAAGGAAAACTGCCCTGATATTTTAATAACCAAAGGGTAAAATAGAAATTGAAAGACTCTACCAATCACCTCTGGAAAAAAGATCTCCAAAGGAAAACTCGTAGGAATATTGTAGCCAAATTCCAGAGTTCCCAGGCAAGGGGAAAATATTACAAGCAGCGATAAAGAAACAATTTAAGTATTGTGGAAATACAATCAGAATAACAGAAGATCTAGCTGCTTCTACATTAAGGTATTGAAGGACTTGGAATATGATATTCCAGAGGTCAGAGGAGCTAGGATTAGAACAAAGAAACACCTATCCAGCAAAACTGAGTACAATATTTCAAGGGGAAAAAGTGGAATTTCAGTAAAATAGAAGAATTTCAAGCTTTTTTGCTGAGAAGTCCAGAGCTGAATAGAAAATCTGACTTTCAGATACAAGAATTAAGAGGTGTGAAAAGGTAAACAAGAAAGAGAAATCCTAAGAGACTTATTAAAATTAAATTTTACATTCCTACATGGAAAGATGATACTTGTAACTCCTGAGACAGTTCTCAGTATTAAAGTAATTGGAGGAAAGATAGATAGATAGATAGATAGATAGATAGATGGATGGATGCATGGATGGCCCAGGGTAAGTTGAATATAAAGGGATGATATCTTAAAAAATTAAGGGGTGAGAGAAGAATATATTGGGAGAAGAAGGAAGAGAGAGATAGAATGGAGTAAATTATCTCACATAAAAGAGGCAAAAAAAACAGGTTCTACAATGGAGTGGAAGAGGGGGGAGGTAAGAGGAAATGAGTGAACCTTACTCTCATTGGATTTGGCTTAAGGAGGGAAAAACATGCACACTCAATTGGGTTTCTTACCCTACAGGAAGGTGGAGGGGGAGAGGAAAAGGGGGGATGATATAAGAGAAGGTAGATTGGGGAAAGGATTAGGCAGAAGCAAACATGTTAAGTAAGGGACAAGTCAAAGGAAAAAATAGAATAATTGGGGGGGCAGGATAGAACAGAGGAAAATATAGTTAGTCTTCCACAACATGACGGTTATGGAAGTGTTTTGCATAACTACACATGTATAACCTATATTGAATTGCTTGCCTTCTCAATGAGGGTAGATGGAGAGGGAAATAGAAAGATAATTTAGAACTCAAACGTTTAAAAACAGATGTTAAAATTGTTTTTATATGCAACTGGGAAATAAGTTACATAGGCAGTGGGGTATAGAAATCTAAATTACCCTACAAGAAAGTAAGGAGAAGTAGATGGAGGAGGGGGATGATAAAAGAAAGGACAGACTGGGGGAAGGCATAATCAGAATGCATGCCATCTTGGAGTGGGTGGAAGGGGAGAGATGAGGAGAAAATTTGGAAATCAAAATCTTGTGGAAATGAATGTTGAAAACTAAAAATAAATAAGTTTTTAAAAAGAACGACAGCAAAAAAAAAATTGTTTATATCCTGTGATCACTTATCTATTGGGAAATAGCATTTTAACCAGAGGTTTTTAACTCAAAGACTGGGTCTATGGATAGAATTCAGAAGGTCTCTGAACTTGGATGGAAAAAAAAAGCTCTATTTTCACTAACCTTTAAATGAAATTTACCATTTCCTTCAATTATTGAAAAACATTACTCTTGAGAAGGTATACAGAGGCATCGTCAGACTGCCAAAAGAGTCCATGATTCCAAAAGGTTAAGAACCTCTCCTCTAAAACCACTCTTATTAGTACAGATAGCTCTCCAACAAGTGAGTAATATATGTATGTTTGTGAGTATGTGTATATTTTGAGTTCCTAATTAAATGTCTGCTAATTACTTTTTATGTTGGAAACCTCAATAAAAGTTAATAAACTGAAATGGAGTTACTAAGTTGCTTGTTGTGTTTTCTGTAAGCATATGTAATAAAAAAAATGGAGAAGGAAAAAAAAAGGAAAAGCTTTTTAATCTTTGAGAAGCACATTGACCTAATTGATGGGGATATTCTGGAGGCATGGAAACATGCAATTTGACCTACCTTGACAATGACCTTAATATTAGCATATTTATAAAGGATCTTAACTTCACTTAAATCTATACCTTTTTCTACAGTGAACTATTATTAAATGCATTTGCCCATTTACTTTTAGTCCATCTCTGCTCTAGCAGGTTGGATCAGTTTTTGCAAGAAAACAGTCCAGATGGAGCCTCTTTCAAGATAGGTGAGTTTTGAGGCCAACTAACATTGTATTCCTTTTAAAACAAAACAAAAACACTATCAAACTTTGTCTATTTTTAGTAGCATTTAAATGGATATTTGCTAGCTAAAATTACTTAGCATACAGTTCCAGTGTAGCATAGAACTAACCCAAAGATAAATATTTCTACTCGTTTCTTTAATTTTGTGAGTGTAGCAGACTTGGAAGCAATTTTATGTTGCTCCAGAACTCATGCACATGCTTATCTTGCCAACCCTCAAAAGGCCTCTTTACCAGTTTTAAGATTAACCTTCCACCTAAGAGCTATGCCCTAGTTGATGAATGGCCAAAGGATACAAACAGGCAATTCTCAAGGGAAGAAATACAAGTTATTTATAACCATATGGAAAAAGGTTCCAAATTAATAATGAGAGATGCAAATCAAAGCATTCTGATGTTTTATCACACTCCTCAGATTGACATAATTGACAAGAAAGGAAAATGACAAATGTTTGACATTCTAATATATAATTTATTTATTTTTCAGTTTTCCACATTCACTTCCACAAGAATTTGAATTCCAAATTTTCTCCCTATCTCTCCTCACTTCCCACCCCAGGACAGCATGCACTCCATCCACCACTTCCACCGAATGTTTGACATTCTAAAGGAAAACAAGCACATTGTTGGTAGAGCTGTGAATTGTTCCAGCTATTTTAGACAGCAATTTGAAACTATTTCTCCCAAAATTACTAAACTCTGCATATCCTTAGCAATACCACTACTAGGCCTATACCCTTCAGAGAACAAAGGAAAAAGAAAAAGGCCTCTATCTACAAAAATATTAATAGAAGATCTTTGGTGATGGCAAAGAACTGGAAACTAAAGGGCTGTCTATCCATTGAGGAATGGCTGAACAAATTATGGTAAATGAATGGGATGGAATCCTGTTGTGCTATGAAAAACAGCAAGGAGGGGACAGTTTCAGGGAAACTGGAAAAACTTGTGGGAAGTCATATAAATTGAGCAGAATCAGGAGAAATATTTAATATTATGTTTATTAAAATGAGCAATTTTGAAAGATTCAAGAACTCCAATCAAAGGTGATCAACTATGACTTCAGAAGATGAATAATGAAGACCATTACACTACCTACCTCCTGACAGAGAAGTGACAAACTAAATGGCAGAATGAGACACATGAATATGACAGTTTATGTAGTTTGACTGTAACTGTATATTTGTTGTGAAGATTTGGGGATTTTCCCCCCAGTACAGGAAGGGAGATGGAAGAAAGGGGGAAAATGTTTTGTTAAATGAAAAAAAAAATTGTAGTTAAAACAGAATCAGATTCCTGTTAGAAAAAAACAAACATTTCCTTTATACCTCAGGTGAAAGATACAGCAAAGTGCTGTAGCTCCAGAAATTGCAAGTTGGACTACTAGGATCTCTGTCAGTTAAAGATGTGCTTCTCAAAGAACTGTATTCAGCCTTATGACTAATCTCCCCTCTAAAATACCTAAACCCTTGGCCTCAGTAGAAGCCATCACAAGGCTTCATGAAGATTTCAAAGTCATATCCCCAAAATGATACCACTAAAATCTCTAGCTCAGTTTTCAGAGTCTTGGAGAGCAACTATCCACTCTCCATAGTATTCAGTCTCTGAAAAAAAAATTTAGTTGGGTACCTGTCTTGGTAAAAACATTCACAATTCCTGTAAATTCTGTTCCATGAGTAATACTTTCAGGGTATAGAAGTGTCTGGTTTTGGCTACTCTTTTGCTAGCAGATGTTGGGAGAAGGTTAAGGAATCACTTCAGTGTGTAGAAGCTCTTGAAAATGTTAGTTGTAGTTTTTAGAAGTGACCTTAGAGATTCACAAAGTCCTGATTTGTTATCCCATTGTGACATAAAGGTGACCAAAATTTTTAAATGGTCTGCAATATTGTGTGGAGCCCTTCTACTTCTATGGTGATGGTGGTAGAATTATAGAAGGGCAGAAGGTCCTCAAAAACCTATGGTTATTAGACTTAAGTATTAACTAGAGATACAGTGTGAGATTTTCCTCTAATGACCAACAAATCAAAATACTGTTGGAAGAATTGAATCTAATCAATTAATTATATTCTTCCAGTAGAACAAACCAGAGGACAAGAATAGAGGCATCAGAAACAAACTTACTAATTTTTTTCTAAGTAAAGGTTTCCTGAGAGAGGAAAAATGGATAGATTGCAATGGAGACAGAGAGAAAGGGCAGATCCTTCTTTTGGAATTTCTTTAAGGAGATCTATGCTTAGAAGATAATAAATTTGCCTCTTACATATTCAATGACCAATATACAGAGGAATGAAGATTTCTCCAGTACAAGTAAATGTAAGGATATGTGATGAATAAAGTCTGAGAGACATAATTTCTGGGTAATTAATCTTTTTATTAATTATGGCTAACAGTTAATAAAAAGATGGTCATTTGGCCTTCTCTCTTAAACTACAGATGGGTCATGATGACCTTTTGATGCTTAGATGCCCTTGGAAGAGTAGGTGTTTCTGACAGGCAACAATCAACTCTGGTTAACAATTAATGAGAGAATGAATGTTATAACGAGGAATGGAGGTATTCTAATGAGGAGTTGGGAGACCTGACTTTGATTATGTCACTCTTACTTATCTTTACAGCCCCAGGCTCCGGCAATCTACCTAGGATATATACCCCGCCCCAGCCTGAGTAGAACACAGTGGGCTTGCCCAGTGGGGTAGGGTCTGAACAAGACTGAGGAGAACGTTAAATCCAATCTCATTATCAGCCCTATTCTTTAAGGGCTGGTACAGAAGGAAGAAATAAGAGAAAAATTCCCGGATCTCCTCAATAGTCATTGGTTATTTTTTTTAATATAAATTTATTTATTTAACTTTTCACATTCATTTTCAAAAAATTTTGGGTTCCAAAATTTTCTCCCCATTTGTCCCCTCCCCCCATCCCAGTACACTGAGCATTCTAATTTCCCCTATCACCAATATGCCCTCTCTTCTAGCATCCCTCCCTTCTCTTGTCCCCATCTTCTCTTTTGTCCTGTAGGGCCAGATAACTTTCTATTCCCCATTACCTGTATCTCTTATTTCCTAGTAGCAAGAACAATACTCGACAGTTGTTCCTAAAACTTTGAGTTCCAACTTCTCCCCATCCCTCCCTCCCCACCCTTTCCCTTTGGGAAGGCAGGCAATTCAATATAGGCCATATCTGTGTAGTTTTGCAATTGACTTGCATAATAATCGTGTTGTATAAGTAACTA
>CM053769.1:645468577-645506478 GCA_028658325.1 Potorous gilbertii | reverse complement strand
CTTGACTCTTATGTCTTTACCTGATGGTAAGCAGTTTTCCTCCTCATCAGAGAGGAAGGTTGGAATCATCTGTTCCCCAAGAAAATAACCTTCTATGGTCTTATTTTTTTTCCCCTTTTCTGGGCATTTTCCCAGCCAGTTACTTGACTTCTGAGAGTCCTCTCCACTCCAGGCCTGGGTCTGCCCAGCTAGTGCTTGGGGTCTGAGATTCAAATGCTGCTCCCCAGCCTCAGGGCTTTCAGGGGCAGGCCTGGCTGTTATTCAATGTGAGCTTAAGGTGGGGGCAGCGCTGCCTCCCAGGCTCAGTTCCCTCAGGGGTTTTGTGCAGAGACCTTTTGTAATGGAGCTCCTGCCAAGCTCCTGCCTGCTCTGGGAGCCTCTGGCCCCCTGCTGCCTCTTCCACTGCCTCCCGAGGGTGCCTGAGTCCCGGACACACCCCGCTCCCCTCTCAGCCTGTCCAGATGTCTCTTTCACTGACCTGTGCGTCTGTGGGTGGAGGGACCTTCACGGCTGCTGGAGATTCTGTCCCTGAAGCCTGCTTGGATCTGCTCGCTCCTCTCTGTGCTGTGTGGCTAGGGCATGGCTGGGCTTTGCTACCGTCCGGTGCGCCATGGGCCTTTGGGGTCTGTTTTTCAGGGCTCTCTGGAATGGAAATCTCCTTCACCTCGTGGCTGCGTGGATCCACTGTTCCAAAATTTGTTGGGAGTTCTTTTTTATAGATAATTATGGCCTGTGGGTTCGGAGCTAGCTTACGTGAGTCTTTCTACTCCACCATCTTGGCTCCTCCCCCCCCTCATTGGTTATTAATATGAGAGGGAAAATCATTTCAGATAGCTCATGGATTTTCTTCCTTGGGAGGCAAAGGAGTTGGCAGAGTGGTCTCCTAATGTACTCCCAAGCAAGAAGAAACATAATTTCATGGGTTACATCAGGGTTGCTGAGAGTGCAGCCATGAGGCCACATGTGGCCTTGAGGCCACAGGTTCCCCACTTCCGAATACTTGTGATAGAGTTGATCAGAAGAACCCTTGACTTGCTGACTTGAGGCAACTCCTACAGAGCTGGACATTCACTCGGTTCCTTTGCTGAGTAACATGCACTGTGTCTCCCGGGAGGTGCTGTAGGCCAAAAAATCCAGTTTTCCCCTAACCATCCCTAGTGCTCATAATGAACATAAGCAAAAAGAAAATCATTCAGTATCTACTGTAGAGCGTAGAGTGAGATCAATTATATGAAGACTGTGACAAGATACTGTATGTCAAGTCAATAAAGAATTTGACATTCAGTAGCTTCAACGGGTAGATGGATGTAAATATGAGAATAGTTTAAAATATATTTTGGAAAAATATGGCCCATTTTCAAGGAAAGGAAAAGACATATAAAGTACATAGAAGCTTTGCCTCTATAATATAACTGTATTCTTCCAGAAGAAAGTTAAAAGACACTGAGTATATTAATCATCAAAAAACATGACAATGAAATTGACAAAATCTTAATAGAACATTTACTTATATAGGAATTAGATCAGAGTCAACTTTTCTATGTGTAGGCATCATCTGGTTATAGCAAATATCAAAATCAACTTGAAATTAGAAAAAAATCCATAGATAAGAAGGTGCCATGAATATTTGTAGTAATTTCAGTCAGTACTATATAATACCCTTTCAGAGCCCAAAAATGGGAGATAGGAAATGAGCAAAGATATCAATCATTTGTTCCACATATTTAGCTTATTTTAAACAATTGCCATTATAGGGAAGCCAAAAAGGCCCAGAGACCCTTTAACCAACAAGCACATGATACCACTGCCAAATTGAAAGAGATGGCAGCCAAGGTCAACACAAGTTTAGACTATAAACTAACTTTAAAATGGTAATTAGAATGGTGGAACACTGTCAACAGTTTCTTCTCATAAAACAACAAAAAGCAGAGGAAGTGAAAACAAGCTTCCTGAAAACTTGGTATGAGACCCAAGTCCTTCATGTCATAGCAAGAACATTCATGGATGAAACTGGCAAGAGATCAACAAAATAGGAAACTGAATAAATTTGTTAATGTTCCCATAACAATCTAGTCCTATCATCAAGAACAGGAGAACCATCAAATTTTTACATCAACATCTCAGTATTTAATATTCTATCCAGAGAATTAGAACTAACAAGACAATATTCAGCAGAGATGTACCAGACCAAATGCCATATGAACAAGGAAATCTATATTGGAGGTGATGTAACGTGAAACACATTGAAGTATGATTTTGGACAATATTAGGGAGAAATGCTGTGGTGATGAAACTAGGAAGCTGTGAGTTAACCCCTTGTACTCCTACAACAGAATCTGGGACTGTAATGAGCAAGGAAGTCATGTTACAGACTTGGAACTGTTTAGGTTAACTTTGCCTCCTAAGTGGATTGATCCACTCAACTAGTAGGCCCTTTGGACAAGAAGTTTATAAAAATAATTTTTAAGACTTTGTCAGTGAGCTCCTGAAACCTAGGGAACCTTTGACTGACTGTTTTTAACCTTCTTGCTCTTAACTTTTTTTTTGTTTTCATCTTCCCAAATTACTTTCAAACCACAATGAGCATTGTTTTAATCTCAGGGTATTTGAATATATTCTTATAAAATGCAGTATTTGTTTGAGACCTCAAACTCTTAGTGATCCCCTGTACCAGATATGGAACTTTGGTCAGAATAAAAATATACCAAAAGAAAAGAAAGCACCAAAAATGACAGTAATAGCCCCAAAGGCTATTGAAAGAATAAAAGAATTATTGACATACACCTACTCTATCATATTCGTAAATTTTTATGCAAATTATCTATTTACATATTGAAAGTTTCCTTGTCGAAAATGTGAAAGGGGAACAGTAGACTTTCCCAAACAATATTCTTCAGAAGACCATTTTTGCCGACATACAGTTCATGGAAGGGTATAGAGAACACATGATCCCGCCGTGTTTATTATTGATTGATTACCAAAAAAAACCCCCCAAAACCAAACATTTGACTTGGTGATCAAAATGCTCCCTTGAAGGGTTGCCTCCAAAAAGGAGGCTTTCATGCATACATGCAAAGATGTTACAAGATTCCTTGAGAAATACAGCCACAGAGACAAATCTTATCAGTGACCCTGTAATTATTGATGTCACGTGAAGTATAAAACGGAGATACAGGCTTGATAAAGGTTTTGAACACAATTATGGAATCTCTCTTACACAAAGGTCAGATAAAAAGGTCTTGTAGGGACTCCTGTTTACATGTAATGTTGTGCTGATTACTGTCTCACTGAGTTCTATAGCTATTAAATATATGTACATATATATGTCTAATATTCCACATAGGAAAAACTAAATGGATGAAAAGATATCAATTGTTCATACTGGCAGTGGCCCTTCTATGGAATTAATATGTAAGTATGTATACTTAGGTGAAATATTTCAGATGTACAGTGAATTGGGTCCAGAATTGAATAAGAGGAAGAGAGTGATTTGTTATCATATTTGGGAAATTGTGCAATGCTTTTAGCAGTGCCCAGTTGCTCTGAGATACGAAAAATCTACCTGTTTCTAATTGATGTATTTATATATAAATATAATTATTTTATATTACTTTCATTTCCAAATATGTCCCTTTCCCTCTTCCTATCTCTTGTAACCCAGAATTAAAAAGGTAAATAGTAATAAAAAACAAAAATCAATTTAGCAAAACCAATAAATCAGTTGAATCTGATGGTGTATACATTATTCTGTTCAATAGATCAAGGTCCTACCTTCATGGTGATTATAATTCTACAAGTTCTTTTTATGTTACTTTACTCTGTGTTAGCTCATATAAATCTTCCCATACTTTTCCAAATTCTGCACATTCATTGTTTCTTACAATACATGATATTCCATTACATTCATGTCCTATTATTTGTATGAAGTCATTCTTTCTATCATAGACCTCTTTGGAGACATATGTTTAACAGTAATACCTCTGGAGGCCAGTCTTTTTTTTTCAGTAGAAAGGTCCTAATGATGTTATATTGTCATGAATAGTAGAACACAATTTCTGAAGAATTAGATGTCATAGGAATTAAATGTAAAAATTATTCTAGGGCAATAACTGAGAAATATAAGTATGTTTAAGCTGCAGCAAATTTCCATTGATGACCTAAACTCAAGAAGTGGGATCAGAGTTATCAGTGAGAAAATGTATGACCAGGAACTGATTTAGGGTTAGCAAGAATGAAGGATAGGCATTAAACGGTCTGACAGTACCAGGAAAAGAAAAAAAAAAGACTTAGAGAAAGATCTCAAATGGGTAGATCCTCTTTGGAGGATCTTTAGAAGAAGATGAATACTAGTTATACAGTATTTGAAGGGATGAATAGGTTGCAGTCCTCACCAATGAAGGAAATACTCATGTTGTTGAGATCCTGGAGCCATTGTGGAGAACTTAAAATCATCTCATCTTAATTTGCAGGTAACAAGATGTGAGTAATGAGATGGCAGAATAGACATTTTTCTAATCCCTGTGACCTATCAGACCTCTCCAAAACAGAAATTATACACCAAAGATACACCAACTCCAGCTGCTTCCATGGACTGGGACACTCAAAATCCAAAAGAACATTTAAAAAAGAAAAGCTGACACTGACCCTCAGATAACCCAGCACCCTTCCCTCAACTACCCACTACTCACTACCAGTGAGACTACACTATCAGACCCAAGGATATACTACAGGCTTACATCATAAATCAGTCCTTAGCCCTCATCCCCCTCCCTCTTTTTAGTGCCATAAAGACAATGAAGCTAGACTGTGGAAATTTCTGCAGGTCTTCACAGCAACCTTGGCTACAGCCCTTCAGGAGTAAAAATCTGCCATGGACTGCAACCCAGAAACACCAATGCTGTGAAACTGTGAACTGCTGGTAACTCTGAAACAACAGTGCCAGGAAAGCAAGCTGTACTGGAGAAAGCAATACTGGCCCAAAGAACTAATGAACAGAGAATGTATGACAGATCAACAGGATAGGACTCTGTGCATGTGGGAGCTGTGTAGCACTCCACAAGCTTGAAAAAAGAATATAGCCTCCAACTGGTGCCAGAGACCTAGGCTGGTGAATGTGAATTGCCCAATGTGGGAGGAAATCCAGCCCTTAAGGAAACCACAAGAGTTTAGCGTTAGGGTTGAAGACTAATGAGTCAGAAGGTAGTGATAAGGAAAATGGGGTGGGGACTGAAAATATTGATGACTTCAGAAAGAACAAATTTTAAAGACCTGGAACATAAATAGATAAGTCAACAGGAAAAAAAGTTTACCAGAGAAGGAAATATAACCTCCAAATCTAGTAAATGAATTCAAGCATCTATGAATAAATATTGCACAATAGAAGAAAATGATCTAATACTTGACAAGACAAAAGACCATGTGAGATTTGAGAAAAACATGGAACTACTATATGCTGTTCTTGAGTGGTTTAAAAAAGAAATAAGAATTATGAGAATTTATGTCCTGCACAACAAAAACAATGAGCAAAATAGAAAAACTTGAATCTGCAGTTGCAAACATGACCAAAGAAGCAAAGAGAAAAAAATAGACTGGGAATGCAAATACACAGAAATAAAAGACAACCTAAAAGAAGAGAAGCAAAGAACAAGAACATTAAAGAATATATGCTCACTATGCAAGAAAAGCATGGATCTTGAAGACAGGATGTCTGAAGACAACCTAAGGGTCATAAATCTCCCAGAAAAATATGACAGGACAAAATACCTTAACACCATAATGAAGGAAATAATAGAAGAGATCTGTCCCAAAACTTTTGAATGTAGAAAATGAAGTTACAACTGAAAGAATTCACAGATTGCCTCCAGAAAAAAAAACCCAAGGCTGCAAACTCGAAGACATATGGTGGTTAAATTTAACAATTCAATTCAGAAACAAGTACTGTAAGTCATCCAGAGAAAGACTTACAAATATAAAGGAAAGGACATTGGAACAACACAAAACTTTTCTAGACCCACTAGAAAAAGGAGAGAATGGAAGTGTGGTAGAGCACTGGACCTCAGACTACAACCCAGATTGACCTATCCTACAAATTTGAATTTAATCATAAAGGACAAAAGATGGATAAGAAGAATTTGAAGCCTGTTTTGAAAAGAAAACCAGAACTGAAGAGATTTACTTTTCAAACATACTAAACAATAGAAATGCAGGAGTGAATAAATGCAGACAACAACCACAATACCATGACAACAGAAAGATCAGTAGTAGATTTCTCTCTAAATGTACACAGATAGGTGGAAATCTAGTAGAGGTAACAGTGGAGAGAGAGCATTATGGACAGAACCTGACCTTCAGGAGAATCAGTGCTTTCTTTGTTGGTTGGTTGCTGTCCTTTGTTCCTGAAGAGAACCAAAATGATAACATTATGATGGCTGATCAGACCAATATGAACTCAGAATGCTCTCCCATAGGTCGACAACAAATAGTTTGTATGAATGTTTGGGGTTGATATTCTAAATGTGCACATCCTGCATTTCCTTTGAGCTGTTTCAATTCTGCTTTGCTCATAGAGCACAGTATCTTCTCTGATGTGGGCACACCATGCTTAGTAGTCCTGTGCCAGTGTCTTCCATGTCATACAATCAATTGTGAAGCTCTCAAGAGTGTCCTTGTATCACTTCTTCTGACCACCATGCCTTGCCCTGTGTGAGTTCACCATAAAATAACCTTTTTGGCAAGTGCACATTTTGCATTTGAACAACGTGGCCAGCACATTGGAATTGCACTCTTTGAAGCAGAGTTGAATACTTGGCAGTTTAGTTTGAGTAAGGACTTCAGTGTCTGGTACCATATTCTGCCAGGTGATCTTCAGAATCTTTTTAAAACAACTCAAATGAAAGTGATTCAATTTCCTGGCATGAAGCTGGTGGACTGCCCATGTTTCACAGGCATACAACAATGAGGTCAGCACAATGGCTCTGTAGATTTTAAGTTTGGTAGTATGTCTAATACCTCTTCTCTCCCATACTTTCCTTTGGAGTCTCCCAAACACTGAGCTAGCTCTGGTAATGCATGCATCAACCTCATTATCAATGTATCCATCCCTGAAAAATACATTACCAAGGTAAGTGAACTTATCAGCAGCATTCAAAACTCTTGAAAGAGAAGGGGAGAGCTGAGGGATAAAGACAAGTGAATGATGTGCTAGGGTAAAACAAAGGGCTAGCAATAAGAGGAAAGGGATTGCTGTGGTTTCAGAGGAAAGTCTCTGGGGAAGTGGGTGACAGTGAGGAATTAAGATTGTAAAGAAGAGGGAGGCCTTACCTGGAGGTGGAAGAGAGTTTCAGTGATCAGAGCTCCTATGGATAAAAGAATTTGAGGTTTTTACATTGATTGAAGTCTAGGGGATTTGGTGCCTGAAAACGTCTTTCCTGGGAGAAAGGAAGTTGGAGCCCCAGGAAATAGATTTCCAGGCAAATAGGGGGAAAAGATCAGAACAGAGGTCATAGATTGAAGGATCAGAGAAGGAGGAAGTAGGGGGAAGGTTCCCTATCATGAAGCAGTATCTTCCCTGAGACCTGCAATAATTGGCATTGTTCTGACAGAGGCATGATAGAAAACAAGAATTCAAGGAGTAAGTCCTACAAGGCAGTGGAAGCAAGTGTCTAGAGAGGAGAGCCTAAAATGGATACCTTGGAAGCTTTGATTATATGAAGAATACAGAGAAGAGACAAAGACCTGATGATTATAGGGTTTATGAATCAGAGAATGAGGGTCTAAAGCAAATAGAAAGAAAATGAATAATGAAGTGAAAGAAAACCTTTTTTTGGAAAACAGCATAAAAATGAAATTAAAAAACTAATCAATAGTTCTAACTGCAGGGGAGGAAAAGAAGGGATAATCTATCTGAGGGGGAGAAAGAGAGTAAAGAAATATATTACCAGATAAAGGGAGAAGAGAGGAATTATCAAACAAAGCCCTAAACGGAAAGGGATTGGGGAGAGAGGAAGAGAGTCATCGGGAACAAAGCCACCTTAAAAAAAATAGTAAAATAACTGAAGGAACATAATACTCTGTTTACAGCGGAAGAGAGGAAAAATTATAACTTGAAAAAAACTAATTTTAGAAATAGAAGAAAATGTAAACCTACCTCTTCTAACTTTAAATGTGAATGGATTAAACAATCCAATAAAACAAAAAAGGCATATTGGATAAGAAAACAAAACCATGCAATCTGTTGCTTACAAGAAACACATTTGAAAAACAAAGACATAAACAAAATGAAGCTGAGTGGAAGGAAAAAAATTTACTATGCATTACGTGAATAAAAAAACTCAAAATGCTCTCATACTATCAAAACAAAAACATTGCAAAAACAAAAAGATAAATGAGGGAAACTATTATACTGAAAGGATCATGGACAACAAATCAATACAGTAATACACTTATGCATTCCAAATGCTTTAGTATCCAAATTCATAAAAGAAACACCTGAGCTCCTAGATGACATAGACAGTAGCACAATAGTGATAGGAAACTGTAATATCTTTTATCAGTTTTGGATAAATCTAACAAAAGGATACAAAGGAATATATGGAATTGAAAAATTTTCTGAAGAAATCTAAGAGTTGAAAAACGCATGGCATCTTTTAAATGGGATAGCAAAAGAGTACACAACAAACACACACATATGTGTTTTTATAGTTATTTCTTTGCACCACATGAAACTCTTACAAAAACTGACCATGCAGTAAGGCACAGAGATACCGCAAAAGAATGTGAAAAAAAAAATAGATGATGCATCCTTTACAGATCACAATGCAATAAGAATAGAAAGTGATTAGAGGAGCACAAACAAAAGATAGACCCAAATGGAGACAATGAAATTTTAAATAATAAATGGATCAAAGAATATATTATAGAAACATAACTAGGTAAAAGATCAATGATGAAACACCATATCACAAAGTTCTAGGATTCAGCTAAAGCAGTCATTGGGAAACCATATCGTGTAATCATACATAAATAAAATAGAAAAAGATTAGCAAAGTGAATGTATATTTTTTTTAAAAAACTAGAAAATCAATAATCTTAAAGGATGTATTAAAACTAGAGGGAAAATAAGTTGGAAACAAACCCCCCAGAAGTGATATACAAAACTAAAATCTATTTTTTAAAAAGACTAATAAAATTGCTAAACCTTTAGCTCATCTGGTTAAAAAAGAGAACGTTAAATCAAAATAACAAATGAGCAAGGTAAAATCAGCAAAACAAGAAATAATCAGAACATATTATGCATGGTTATATGCAAACAAAACTGAAAACACAAAAAATGAAGAACTATTTTCAAAAAATATAAAATACTCAAATTATCAGAAGACCAGATAGAGATCTTAAATGGCCCAATCTCTGAAAAGGAAATAATTCTAGCTGCAAAGGAATGAACAAAGGAAAGAATTCCTGACTTGATGAAATCATAGCAAACTTCTAAAAACAGCTTCACAAATTATTCTCAAAAAATGAGAATTACAAGAAACTAAGAAATTATGCTCAAAAAATGAGAAAGGACCCTACTAGAATCCTTTTATGAAAAAATTATCATTCTAATACCTAAACCTGAGTGGGAGGAAAGGGATGGAACAGAGGAAGAAAACTAGTATAGACCAATATAATTATTGAACATTGACTCAAATATTTTAAAGAAAATCCTATCAAACTCTATAGTGATTTATCCAAGAAATCATTGTGATCAATTGGGCTTTATACCAGGGATGCAAGAATGAGAGTCAACATTAGGAAAACAATTAACACAATACATTAAAAATAAAAACATCCCAAAACATATTATCATCTTAATAGATGCAGAAAATATCTCTAATAAATTACAGTGCTTTTGTTCTAAAAAAAAATCCTACAAAGTATAGGTGTAGAGGAACACTTTTAAAAAAAAAAAGTATAGGCATCTATCTAAAACCAAAATCATATATAATGGAGATACATTAGAATAATTTCCAATAAGTACAAGAGTGAAACAAGGATGCTGCTTCTCCCTACTATTATTTGACATAGATCTTGAAATGCTAGGAATAGAAATAAGATGAGAAAAGAACTAAAAGAATAAGGATAAGCAAAGTGGAGATAAAATTATTTCTGTTTGCTGATAATATGATGGTTTATTTGGAAAACCAAAGAGAATTATGAAGATTCTTTGTTTTGAATGTTTATTTTATTCATTTTTAGCTTTCAACATTCATTTCCACAAAATTTTGAGTTCTAAGTTTTCTCCCCATCTCTCCTCTCCCCACCCCATAATGCCTTGCATTCCGATTACCCTTTTCCTCAATATGCCCTCTCTTCTATCACATCCCTCCCTTCCCTTATCCCCATCTTCTCTCTTTTCTTGTAGGGCAAGATAGATTTCTATACCCCATTACCTGTATTTCTTATTTCCCAGTTGTATGCAAAAACAATTCTCAGCATTCTTTCTTAAAACTTTGAGCTTCAACTTCTCTCCCTTCCTCCCTCCTAACCCATCCCCACTGATAAGGCAAGCAATTCAATATAGGCTATATATGTGTAGTTTTGCAAAAGACTTTCATAATATTCATGTTGTATAAGACTAACTGTATTTTCCTCTATTCTATCCTGCCCCTCATTTATTCTATTGTCTCTTCTGATCTTGCCCCTCCCCAAAAGTGTTTACTTCTAATTACTCCCTCCTTTCATTTGCCCTCCCTTCTATCATCCTTCCTACCCCACTTGTCCCCTTCTCCCTTACTTTCCTGTAGTGTAAGATAGATTTTCATACCAAATTGAGTGTGCATGTTATTCCCTCCTTAAGCCAAATGTGATGAGAGTAAGCTTCACTTTTTTCTTCTCAACTCCCCCTTTCCCCTCCATTGAAAAAGCTTTGTCCTGCCTTTTAAAGAATAATTTGCCCTATTCCATTTCTCCCTTTCTCCTCCAATATATTCCTCCCTCATCCCTTAATTTTATTTTTTAACAAATATCCCTTCTGAATCAACTCAACCTGTGCTCTCTGTGTGTGTATGTGTGTATAATCCCTCCATCTATCAAAATACTGAGAAAAGTCTCAAGAGTTATAAATATCATCTTTCCATGTAGGAACATAAACAGTTCAGCTTTAGAAAATCCTTTATGATTTCTATTTCCAGTTTACCTTTTCATGCTTCTCTTGATTCTTGTGTTTGAAAGTCAAATTTTCTTTTCAGGTCTGGTCTTTTCATGAAGAATGCTTGAAAGTCCTCTATATCATTAAATGACCATTTTTTCCCTTGAAATATTATACTCAGTTTTGCTAGGTAAGTGATTCTTTGTTTTAATACTAGTTCCTTTGACTTCTGAAATATCATTTTCCAAGTCCTTCAATTCCTTAATGTAGAAGCTGCCAGATCCTGTGTTATCCTGATTGTATTTCCACAATACTCAAATTGTTTTTTTCTAGCTGCTTGCAATATTTTCTCCTTGACTTGAGAGCTCTGAAATGTGGCCACAATATTCCTAGGAGTTTCTCTTTTTGGATCTCTTTCAGGAGGTGATTGGTGGATTCTTTCAATATTTATTTTGCCCTCTGGTGCTAGAATATCAGGGCAATTTTCCTTGATAATTTCATAAAAGATGATATCTAGGCTCTTGTTTTGATCATGGATTTCAGGTAGTCCCATAATTTTAAAATTGTGTCTCCTGGATCTATTTTCCTGGTCAGTTGTTTTTCCAGTGAGATATTTCACATTGTTTTCTACTTTTTCATTCTTTTGGTTTTGCTTTGTACTTTCTTGGTTTCTCATAAAGTCATTAGCTTCCATCTGCTCCATTCAAATTTTTAAAGAACTATTTTCTTCAGTGAGCTTTTGAACCTCCTTTTCCATTTGGCTAATTTTGCTCTTTACAGCATTCTTCTCCTCATTGGCTTTTTGGGCCTCTTTTGCCATTTGAGTTAGTCTATTTTTTAAGGTATTAATTTCTTCAGCATTTTTTGGGTCTCCTTTTGCAAGCTGTTGACTTGTTTTTTTATGATTTTCTTGCATCATTGTCATTTCTCTTCCCAATTTTTCATCCACCTCTTTTAACTTGATTTTCAAAATCCTTTTTGAGCTCTTACATGGCTTGAGAACATTGCATATTTATTTTGGAGGTTTTGCATGCAGAAGCCTTGACTTTTAGATCTTCCTCTGAAGGCCTAAATTGTTCTTCCTCATCCCAGAAGATGGAAGAAAATACCAATAAAGTATTGTCTTATTCTTTTTCCCTATTTTGGGCATTTTCCCAGCCAGTTACTTGACTTTTGAGTTTTTTGTCAGGGCTGAGCTCAGGGCTGAGATTCATATCAGCTGCTCGATTCTCCCAGGGGCTTTAAGTGGAGGTCTCCCAGGACTGCCACTCAGGTCTGAAATTCAGATTAGCTGCTCTGAATTATGAAGATTCTAATTGAGGCCATAGCTTCAGCAAAGTTGCATACTACAAAATAGCTTGGCAGAAATCAATAGTATTTCTATATAATAACAAAACACAAGAAGCAAAGGAAAATCCCATTCTAAATAACTACAAAATGTATAAGATATCTGGGGATCAGCCTCAAAAAGTGCAAAAGAATTGTAAAGATTCAATTACAAAATATTCCATAGAATTAAAGAACAACCTCAAGAACCAGAGGAATGTTCAGTGATCATGGCTAGGCTGAGTCAATATAATAAAAATTATAATATTATCATGATTAATTTACACTTTTAATGCTATATCAATCAAATTACCAAAAGGAGCCAATGTCTCCCATGTTGCATAGTCAAATCCAAAGTTCTCAAGAGAGACCTTGAGGGTGTCCTTGTATCACTTTTTCTGATTACCATGTGATCACTTGTCCCATGTGAGTTCTCTATGGAAATGGTCTTTTTGGCAAGTGTTCATTTTGCATTTGAACAACATGGCCAGCCCATTGGAGTTATGCTCTTTGAAGCATAGCTTGAATGCTTGTCAGTTCAGCTTGAGCAAGGACTTCAGTGTCTGGTACCTTACCCTGCCAGGTGATCTTCAGAATCTTTCTAAGACAGTTGAAATGGAAGCGATTCAGTTTCCTAGCATGGAGCTGGTAGACTGTCCTGGTTTCGCAGGCATACAACAATGAGGTCAGCACAGTGGCTCTGTAGATCTTCAGTTTGGTAGTCTGTCTAATATCTCTTCTCTCCCAAACTTTTCTTCAGAGATTCCCAAACACTGAGCTAACTCTGGCAATGTGTGCATCAACCTCATTGTCAATGTGTACATCCCTGGAAAGTACACTACCAAGGTAAATGAATGTATCTACAGCATTCAAAACTTCATTTGTTGTAATCAATGGTTCCATATGTGGATGGTGTGGTGGTGGCTGATGGAGCACCTGTGTTTTCTTGGTGTTGATTATTAGGCCAAAATTAGCACAGGCAGCAGAGAATTGATCCATATTTTGTTGCATCTCAGCTTCAGAGGTTGCATTGAGTGCACAGTCATCTGCAAACAGAAATCATGCACCAACACTCCCTCTTGACTTGTAGCTTTTTCAAATCAAAGAACTTATCATCAATGGTAAGACCTTTGATACCCTGTTCATCCTCATTGAAAACATTTGACAACATGACTGAAAACATCATGCTAAAAAGCATGTGAACAAGCACACAGCCCTGTTTTACTACATTGGTGACTGGGAAGGCATGAGAGCATTGTCCACTATCCAAAACGTGGGCAAACATGCCATTATGAAATTGATGTAAAATACTGATGAACTGTGGGCAACCAAATTTTGACATAATTTTCCATAAGCCCTTTTGACTAACAGTGTCAAAGGCCTTGGTCAGATCTACGAACATTGTGTACAGACCTCTGTTCTGCTCCTGGTATTTCTTCTGGAGTTGTCAGGCAGCAAACATCATATTGACTGTTCCTCAGCTCTTTCTGAAGCCACACTGGCTCTCAAGTATGTGACCATCTTCCAGGTGAAGGATCACCTGGATAGGTCCTCCTATTAAGGAGGACCGTAGCAAGAATTTTACCAGCAATGACAAGTCTTAGTTTTAGTCATCGGGTAAGAGATATACTCTTATGAGAAATATGAGAAAGGCAATTACCAGAAGTGGACAACTTTGATTATTTGAAACTGAAAATTTCTGCACAGAAAATATTAATGGATCTAGGATAAGAAGGGAAGTGGTCAAATTGGGAAAAAGTCTTTGCATCAAATTTATCTGATAAAGATATGTAGACATGTATCTAGAAGATAAAGTTGCATAGATAGGAGATAGAGATATAGAGATAGATGCACATATATGCATATATACATATATGCATATATGTATAGATATTTTCTATATTTTGAAACATCTATTTCTACATATTTTTCTCTGTATATTTTCTATATGTTTAGCTTATCTATCTAAAAAACTAATAACCATTCCCCAGTAGAGAGGGGGCCAAAGGATATGAACAAACAATTCTCAAAGGCACTTCATACTTTTTACATCCGCCTGAAATTATGCTGTAAATCAGTAATAAGAGAAACGCACAACAAAACAGTCCTGAGATTTTTACCCTCACTCTACAAACTGGTAAAAACAAAACAAAACAAAATAAAACGACAAAAAGTGGTAACAGTCAACGTTGGAGGAATCATGAAGAGAAAGACATACACATATTGTTAGTGGAGCTGTGAGATGGCACAACTATTCTGGAAAGTGACTTGCATTCGTACAAATATAGTGACTAAAATGTCCATGCCCTTTGAACTAGAGACTCCATTACTGGGCTTATACCCCAAAGAAGCCATCAATAAGAAAAAATAATCCCCATATACTCTAAAATATTTATAGCAGCACTTTTTACGATAGCTAAGATTTGGAAACAAAGTAGATGTCTATCAATTGAGGAATGACTAAATGTATTGTGCTATGTTAATGTAATGGAATATTACAGTGCTGTAAGAAATTATATGTGAGATGAATACAAAGAAATATAAAAAGATCTATATGAATTGGTGCAGGAGGAAGTCAACAGAGCCAAGAAAACAATTTATACAGTGATTCCAATAGTGTGAATGGAAAGAGAAACAACAAAATTATAAAAGTAAATGGGACTCAAATGACAAGATATAAGACACTCCAACCTACCCCTTCAAGGAGGTAGAGCATTCATAGAAATTTTATATTGTACTTGTTTTCAGATTTTCTCGTATTGATCAATTGTTCTGACTTTGCCCCCCTCTATAAAGTACTATTTGTCATATGGGATGGCTTTTGGGCAGGGAAAGTGAGAGGAATATGTGGCAATGTAAGTAACAGAAAATATCAGTTAAAAATTATTTTAAAAATCATCTAATTCAGTCCATCCATTTTACAGATTTGGAAACTGGAACCTAGAGAGAATAAGAACCTCATGGTTACTAATCAAAATGATCTAGTGGCTATATGATACTATATCGCATAGTATTGTGCCACCTCTTAGGAGTTACTCATAATTCTCCCCATTTAAGTAAAATTGTATCCATTCTTGGGATTTAAATGGGAGGTAGACATAATCAGCCCAGGCACCTCAAATCATAAAACTTTTTGCCTGGTTGGAACCTTCAGAAAATACTATTTTAATATTTGTGGAAAAGAGTAAGAGTGTGGTTTCTCTTTTGTCTATTTTCAAATAATATCAATTGTCCACTAGGGTTATGGGAGACTAAAGAACTTCTTAGTTTTCTTGACTAATTTCTCAGTCATTCTTTTAATAAAACTGAGTTTTTTAAAATTATGTAAACTGATTTTTTTCTAAAATATTTATTGATGCTTTTCTAGCATCATTATCACTTCCCACTGACTACCACCCACTCACTCACCTATAAAATCCTCCCTTGTGACAAATAAGTATAGCTTATAAATAGTATAGATTATAAATAGTATATGTATGTATGTTATATATACATATAGATTGTAAATCAATATGTTGGTCATGTTTAAAAATGTATACCTTGTTTCATACCTCTAGTCCACCACTTCTTTGTCAGTAGTGGGGAAGTAATCTTCACCATCAGTCTCCTGAAATCATGACTAATTACTGTATAGTCAGCGTTCCAATGTTTTATGATATTTCCCTTTACATTATTTTAATAATTATATCAATTGTTCTTGGTTCTGCTTATTTTGCTTCACATCAGTTCATAGGATTTCTAAAGTTTCTCTGATGTCTTCATGTTCATAATTTTTTCAATACAATAATATTTCATTACATATACCATAGTTTGTTTAACCATTTCCAAATAGAAAAGTGCTACAATAAATAAACATAATAGTGTTGCAGAGTCAAAGGGCATGTACAGTTTTGGTATAATTCTAACTGTTTTGTAGAATGTTTCTATCATCATAGTTTCATCAGAAGTTCTTGAGGGTGCTTGTAGTCCCCAGTTTCTTAAGCATTTACAATTTTCATGCTTTGCTATTTTTATCACTCTAATGATTCTGAAGTAAAATCTCTGCTGTTCCAATTTGCATTTCATTTAATAGCAATAATTTGTAGCATTCTTTCCATATGTTTGCTGATAGTTTGTATTATTTCATCTTTTGAAAACTTCTTGTTCATCTCCTACTATTTATCTACTAGAGAGTAGTTTTTATAATATATCTGTACCAATTCCATATGTATCTTGGATAGAAGACCTTTGTTATAAATATTTGTTGCAAATATTTTTCTTAGTTAGGTATTTCCCTTCTAATTCTTAATACACTGACTTTATCCTGGGCTGGGAAAACTTATATGAACTGATGCAAAGTGAAGTAAGCAAAGCCAGGAGAACACTGTACACAGTAACGGCAATGTTGTAACAGTGATTCACTGTGAAAGACTTAGTCACACTGGTCAATACGGCGATCCAAGACTATTCCAAAAACCTAATGATGCAAAATACTGTCATCCTTCAGAGAGAGAGAACTGATGCGTTCTGAGTGCAAATGGAAGTATATTGTTTTTCACTTCCTTTATTTTTCTTGTTATTCCCACACACACAAACTGGCTAATGTAGACATATGTTTTGCATGACTTCACATGTATAATGAGTATCATGGTGCATGCCTTTTCAATAGATAAGGAAGGGGCTGGAGGGAGGGAGAGAATTTGGAACTCAGAAAAAAAATGAATGTTAAAAATAAAATAAAAGGCTATAAAATACATTAATTTTTACCATTCAAGAGCTTTCTGATGTTATGTATGGTATACATCCATTATATTTTCTTTGATCACCTCTATCTTTTGTTAAAGAATTCTCCACTTAGTGATGCTTTTTAAAAATATAGCCTTCCATTCTTTTCCCATTTTTTATTCTCTTAATTTTTATTTTTAGGTCATGTATTCATTTGGAGTTCATTGTAGCATATGACATAAAATACTGGTCTAAATTTAATTTCTTCCATGAAACTTCCTAGTTTTCCCAGTAGTTTTTGTTAAATACGAAAGTCTTACCCTGATAGTTGGTATTGTTGAGTTTATAAAGCACAATTCTTAGAAACACATGTTCTTGTAAACACATTTTATACCTTTATTTTTGGTCCAGTGGTTAGAATTTTAATGCCATATTTCTCTTCCGCTTAAATACTTTACTACTTTTGCTCCTCTTGAATGGATAATACATGAGCTTGTCTGTATCACCTAATGCATGATTTGCAATATGCTTGCACTATGATTGCAATAGAACCTTCAAGGCCTTCTTCTGAGAAGGTGTCTATTATAAGAAATATCAACATTCTTTGAAATAAGAGAGAACCTTATTTACTGTTCTTATTAATAACCAATGAAGTATAAAACACGGACATGTTGCTCACCAAATGTATTTGCCACTTTTGTGTTTAGAGTCCAAATGGAAAGAAGTGTCTTCCTCTTATTTGTAGACAACATTTTGCTAATTGCATCTCACCCTAGAATAGTACAAATCACCAAAATGAGATCCATAAACACTCAAAAGAATTTAGGTTAACTACATATGCAACACCAAGTATATGAAGAATGAATGCCAATTTTCCAACTATGATATGTAGTTGAATGGTTCATCTTTACGTATACTTTGAATAGACACTACGGATAGTCAGTGAACTGGACTTAAATTGGATAAGAGGAAGAAAATCAGCCTAGAGACCATTTAGGAAAATGTACAGCACTTTCCATGATCCCAAACTTCTCCCTGAAACAAAACATCATCTTTTTTAACAAGTGTTCTTATGGTGATGCCATATGTTTATGCCCTGAATCATAAAATATCCCAAACTCTGAGAAATTGCAGTTGAGGGTTACTCAAAGAGCAGTGAAAGCATTATGGCAAGCATAATTAGACTATCAGTGATAGTAAAAAAATGCACACAAAGAGGGGCACGAAAGACGTAACTATAAAAGTCGATGTAGGCTAGTCATATATCAAGAGTTAGGGCTTACAAATGGTCAGCCTATGTGCTGTAGTGGTATACATGTAATATCAAAGCTAAGAGCCTTCAAGAATGACCCCTTATGGAGAGTTTATGGGAGAATGTGAATGAGAAGGCAGGTTGGCTTCTCAACTGCCCAATTGGAAGAAATGCCCATATCCATGAATCATAGATCTGTTGAAGTATTGTAGGACTTGGATATATACCTGACTCCTAAGTTGTGCTGATATGTTATGTCATGGGATGTAAAAGATTTGGTATTGACACATCAATAAATGCTCAATACAGGGTGAATATTAGGTTTTAATTTTTTAAAGAATCCTTTCACTTTCAAACTTCAATGTATATAAGATAAGTTGACTGTAGGTATCAGAGAAAAATTTTAATTCTGTAACAATCTTATAGTGAATAACAGAGAAGTTAACTATACTTTCCTATGTCAGCCTGACTGCCACAGGTGAAAATGACCTTTAGATGGAAAAGTTCTTAGACTGTATATGGTATTTTGTACTTTGTTATGCTCTAACCATATTCTGTTCTGCACTTTAGTTCTTGTATATTTATTGTATAATTTTGTATATTTGTTCTGGAATGTCATTGTCATGGTTTGTAAGATTATAAACACCATGAGAATAAAATCATGTGTAAAGCATATTTGCACCTTTTTCAGAGCCTTTGCTGTTATTATTCAATCATATCTGACTCTTTGTGACTGCATTTGAGGTTTTCTTGGCAAAGAAAGATATTGGAGCAGTTTGATCTTCCTTTTCTAGCTCACTTTTACAGGTGAAGAAACTGAGGAAAACAGGGTTTTGTGACTTGACTAGGGTCACATAGCTAGTAAATGTCAGATGCCAGATATGAACTCACAAAGATAAGTCTTCCTGACTCCAGGTCTGGCATTCTGTCCCCTCTGCCACCTAACTGCTCTTTTCAGAGCATAGAGTAGTGCTTTGTACATATTATTGGTTGAATAAATGAATGAATGAAACTACATATATATATATATATATATATGCACATACATCATACACACATACATATACTGTATATATATGTATGTGTATATGCATGTATGTGTATATAATAAAGGGAGAGAGAGAGAGAGAAGCATTTATTTGTTGGGGGAGCAGTTTCCCCCCATTCCTACCATTGTTAAACTGACCCTTGAATATTCCTGCAGTTGTTTCTTTCTGTAATGTGGGAGATTATCCAGACATCACATCAAGTAGTGGAGAGCCACAAAGTAAATGCAATTGAATCTTATTGTAAAAGAGGAGACTTGTACTATGTTTCACCATCAAGTGTCTGCCTTGAGGCACATGTGAGGAAGACTGATCTCTGCAAGACTTTCTTTCTTATCATCAAACCAGTAATTCAGCTTGGGATGCCTCTTGATTACTTTCATTCCTCCTAGGAAAGACACAAAAGAACTGTACCTTCATAGGTTTATTCCCATGTAAATCCAATCCCTTCTTGTTCTCGCAACCATGCCACCTTATCTGACTAAAGTGGAAAAGCCACCATAGATCATCCAACCACAATCCTCCATAGTCTAAATCATTTTATGTTGTGTTACTCTCTCTAATGCCTTCTCTCCAGCTTCAGGTTGTCTTAGACAATAAAGTTTCTAGTATTCTTAGGAAACTCATTTACTAGTCAGTCACTAGTTCTTGTCTTTCTTTTTTGTATTTGTATCCCCAGCACTTAGCACAGTGCTTGATGCATAGTAGGCATTTTATAAATGTTAATAGACTAAAAGATGTGCTATCAGGAAGGTCTTACATGCTCCTTTCCTTCCTTCTCACTTGTTTCTTTTTATTTTGATAAATATTACCCTACTCCTTCTTGTGTTTTTGCTTTTTAATACACAGGAACTATTGTGGATTCACTGACACAAGCACACCTAAGAAAATACAAATAGCTCAGACAGTATCATTAAAGTTACAACTGCCCCTGATCTGTCAACACTGAAGACAAAAGTCTTCAGGGTTTTTATTTTTTTTGCACCCAAGGCTTTAAACAGTTTGCTGCACGGCTTGGCACAAAAGACTACCCAAGGTCCATATACAATACAGACAATACAGATATATAGGAAAAGCCCCCCTGGGAACACTAGGCCATTTCTAGTTGTACTGCTTGGTGGGGAAGAAGTATAATTCACTTCTCTATGCTCGTCAATCAACACAGTTAGCTTTGAATCTATGAGAGCCAATAGTGTGTTTATAGAGTCTTATACATACTTATGGGACTAATATAGTAACACCAGTGCAGAAGATTTTAATTTCCCAGGTTTTACTACTATTTCCAGATACCTTCAGAGCTGGGAAGAAGCTGGGCTTCTTCCAATAAGAGAGCCATGACTCTTGGGATCACTGGAGTTTAACATCCTTCACCTGCCCTGCACAATCCACATGACTCACAGTACCAGGGAAGGCTGAGGTCTGGGTTTGCAGCTTGGTTGTTCCACAGATTTTAGCTTGAAACAAGTCTTTGGCTTGGTCAAGAAATTCCTGTTTCATTCCACTTTTACCTCACTGCCCCATTTGCTTGTGTTCCTATAGCACAGGAACACCCTGCTTTGTTTGGTCCAGGAACTCCTCAGTGCTCTGTGGTTGGCATTTCTCCCAGAGTCCCTTGCCATCTGTTTCTCTCTCTTTAGGAAAGTCCTATGGATCTTACAGTAAGAGAGTCAAAGACATTGTACTCTCTGAGTTACTTAAAGCAAAAAGGGCCCCTCAGGTGTTACAAAGAAGTCTGCTTATCTCAATCAAAATTCTCCAGCTCTCTCATGGTACCAAAATAGAACAGCTGGGGTCCATATACCTTTTCTTCCTCTTAGACTATTAAAGGTAGTGTGCTCTCCAGACAGTACCTCTCACTAAATTATTTTGAGCATCTTTTATCCCCCTGTCAATTACCCTGAGTGTTGAAAAAGTCTCAAGAATGTGACACAGAAAGTAAGGAGGGCCAAGAAGGGATAAAACTAGTAGCTGCTTGTGGCACTCCTACCCCAACAGCACAGGACCTTTTGTGTTTATGAGAGATTTTTAGTTCAACAAATATTTGTCTACCACTGTTAGTTGTTAGATAAAAAGAATAAATAACATCCTTGCCCTCAAGAAGCTTACATTCTGCTTCAGAGATCACATAAGGCCTGCTTATTGAAAAAAATTCAACATTTACTGACAGGTTGTCATTTAGTTTCTAATTGAAAAATTCTAATAAAGGGGAACTTAGTACCTTGTGAAACAAGGCATTCTTTTTTTTGATAACTATTTGTTAGAAAGTTCTTTGGAGCAGAGCCAAAATGGTGGAGTAGAAAGATGCAAATACTCTAGCTCTTTCCCCACAGCCCATAAAATACCTGTAAAGTATAACTCTCAACAAATTCTAGAGCAGCAGAAGTCACAGAATGACAGAGTGGAGGAGATTTCCAGCCCAGGGTGACCAGGAAGACTGACAGGAAAGGTCTATTGCACCAGATGTGGAGCAGAACACAGCCCAGTCTTGGCCACGTGGTGCTGGAGGAGCAGGACTGGAGCAGGCCTCGGGGCAGCAGCAGTGGTGGTTCTCAGATCCCTCAACCCACAGGCATCAAAGGCAGCTTCAAAGATCAGTGAGAGGGTTTTTCCAACTTGGTGAGAAGGGAACAGGGTCCTCCCCTATCCCTAGCCCTAGGCAGTGACAGCAGAGGCAGCAGCAGTGGCAGCTGCAGCAGTGGTGGCTGTGGTGGCAGTGGCCACAGGCATCAGCCAGCTTCCATTGTTGGAGCCCTCAGCTTAAAGCCCCTGGGGGAATTGAGCAGGTAATCTGAATCTCAGCCCTGATCACAGTCCTAGGGTAAGAAGGAATACTGGCATGGCAGAGCTGGAAACCATTGAGGAGTAAACTCCTCTCCCTTGATTATGCCACCTTGGAGGAACTGAGAACTTACGGGGGGAGTACACCCTACTCTTGACAAAGGACCCAAAAGTCAAGTAACTGGTTGGGAAAACGCCCAAAAAAGGGAAAAAAATAAGACTATAGCAGGTTACTTTCTTGGTGAACAGGTATTCTCTCTCATCCTTTTGGATGAGGAAGAACAATGTTTACCATCAGGGGAAGATATGAAAGTCAAGGATTCTGCATCCCCAAATTCCAAAATAAATATGCAATTTTCCCTGACCATGGAAGAACTCAAAAAGAATTTTGAAAATCAAGTAATAGAGGTGGAGGAAAAATTGGAAAGAGAAATGAGAGTGATGGAAAAAAATCTTGTTAAAGGAGACCCCAAAAAAATACTGAAAAAAGTTCTTTACATTAAACTCAAAACACAGAAATTAGAACATCAGTAATTGTAGATCCATTTGTGTTTCTTTGAAACTTTATTTGAAATGATGTATGTACCTGTAGATGCCATACTTGATAAAAATGTTGGAAGGGAAAAAGTCTTTTGCAGGTGATTTTCTGGAGTAGGCCACAGATTCACAATCCCACAATTGATTGAGTAGCATTAAAGACACATGATGGACATACATAGATTTCAGTATATTATTAACAGGGATTTTCATGGAAAATGTGCTGTACAAGATGTAATAATAATTCTAACTTACATATAATTTAAAATGCAGTTAAAATCAGAAGAGAAGTTTTAAGTTGAGGGGTGGGGAAAGATCTTAACTGGAGATATCTTATAAAGGTGTGCTATACAAAGTACAAAGGGAAATGATATACATACATAATTAAGAACTATTTTAATAGGCAAGTAGTCAAAGGGTATAGGTAGTTTTCAAATGAAGAGATTCTTCATATCTTCAAATTAAATTTAAAAAGTTCTCAAATCTTCAAATTAAAACAAATATAGTTTCATTTTTATATGAAAGCAGCAAAGATGACAGCATACAAAAATACTGATTAAGTTTGGAGAAGTTGTACAAAGACACCTCACTAATACAGTATTGTGAAACAATGGATTGATCTAACTCTCAAAAACACTTTGAAACTATGGTACAAAAACCAATAAAAATATGCATCCTCTTTGACACGGTGGAACCTCTGTCTGTCATTTACCTTAGAAGGTCAAAGAAAGAGGGAAAGCTTCATTTATACAAAAATATTTACAGCAACTTTTTTTGTGGTGGAAAAGAATTGAGAGGCAATAGGGCTTATATTTATTAAACAAGTTGTGGTATATGGTCATAATACAGTATTCTAGTACCACATATGAAGAATTCAGGGAAACAAGAAGACATATCAATAAATACGCATTTATTGAATACTTACTATGTACCAGAGGTTCCCAAAGTGGGTGATACTGCCCCATGGGGGTCCTGGAACACTGGGCCTGGGAATGGTAGTAGCCTCCAGTGCAATTCGAGGGAGTTGAATAAAAATAAGGGAGTGGTAGAAGCATAAGAAGAGAAGAGAAGAAAAAAATTTAAAAACTATCCACATATGTTTCATCTGTAGTGAAACAGATTTAAAGTTGTAATGATTCCATTATTTGTCAAATAAACACAAAACATGAGCAATAATTGATCAGTGGTCAGATCTGCTGTCAGGTTTTAACAAGCAAGTGTTGGTGGGCAAGCAAGTTGTGCACTGTTGGGAAATTCAACATGCATCAGCAGGAATATGTGTGATACTATATGGTTACATGATGCCATATTGCATCATCAAAATTTCAATACAGGAAAAAACTCAAAAATTTACAATAAGGGGTTAAATTTAAGATATATCATTTTTAAAAAATCATGTTTTTTTTTAAATGACACAAATTTAAAAAAACTATTAAAGGGTTAAAGAAAGTAGATTTCCAGGAGGCACTAAGTAATTTTTTTAAGGGGGAGGTGGTAGGCCAAATAAGTTTCTGAACCTCTGTGCTAGGCAAGATAAATATAAAGAATGAAACAAGTATGAGGAAGATAACAAGTACAGTTAACATAAATATATGTAGAACATAAAATAAAATAAATACAAAGTAGTTAGATACTACTTTGAGAGGGAGGGTATTAGCAGTTGGGAGAGATCAAAAAAAGCTTCATGTGGAAAGTGGTGCTCAAGCTGTGTCTTGAAGAAAGTAAAGAATTCTGAGGAGGACCAATGAGGAGGAAATGCATTCTAAGTATGAGGCTGACCGATGCAAGGTACAGAGACAGGCGCATAAGTAGACCAAAGCAAGTAGAATAAAGACAACAATTTACACAATATTAAAACAAATATGTGGAGGAAAACAGTATTGTAGAAAAGCAGAACTCTGGAAAATGTTCCAGAGTTTCCATTCTGTAGAAATCCTAGGCTAGGGGGGAGGAGCCAAGATGGCAGAGTAGAAAGATACACATATGCTAGCTCTTACGCCACAGCCCATAAAATACCTATAAAGAAGAACTCTCAACAAATTCTAGAGCAGCAGAAGCCACAGAACAATGGAGTGGAGGAGATTTCTATCTCAAAGAGACCTGAAAAACCTACAGGAAAGGTCTCTCACGCACCAGACGTGGAGCAGAGCCCAGCCCTGCCTTGGTCACCCAGCACCAAAAGGAGCAGATCTGAGCAGGGTTTGGGGACAGAATCTCCAGCAGCAGGGCAGATCCCTCAACCCACAGGCGCCAAAGGTCAGTGAAAGGGTCTTATCGGCTGACCAAGAGGGGAGTGGGGTATCCCCATAACTCAGGCCCCCCTCAGGAGGCAGCAGTGGAGGCAGCAGCGGACTGGGGCTCCCAAAGCAGGCAGTAGCTCACATTCATTGTTGAAGGTCTCATTGTAAACCCCCTGAGGGAACTGAACCCTGTGTGGTGGCCCTGCCCCCTCCTGAGCAGCTGATCTTAATCTCACACTGAATAGCAGCGCTGCCCCGACTAACACCCTTGAGGGTTTGGAGTAGATCATCTGAATCTCAGCCCTTAGTGCTGGCTTGGTGTAACTGGAGGCTGGGTGGTTGTGCAGAGGAAACTCAGAAGTCAAGTAATGACTGGGAAAATGCCCAAAAAAGGGAAGAAAAATAAGACCATAGAAGGTTACTTTCTTTGGGAACAGGTGTCTCCTCCCATCCTTTTGGATGAGGAAGAACAAAGCATACTATCAGAGGAAGTCAGGGCCTCTGCTTCCAAAGGGAACTTAAATTGGGCTCAGGCAATAGAAGACCTTAAAAAACAAGTTAGCAGCTTACTAAAGGAGAACCAAAAAAATGCTGAGGAAAATAACAGCTTTAAAAAAAGAAAATCAGAACTCTGAGCAAGGTGGTCACCAATTTTAACTGTAGAGAATTGGTGGTATAGCAGATCTCCCCCTTTTCAATGGGAAGGTAATAGATTTTAGGTATGGAATTGAGTATACACTGGAAGACTTGACCATTTTGATAATTTGTTTTATTTAGCTAGATTTTATTATAAGTAGGGTTCTATTGTCACAATGATTTTAAAAAGCATATTTATAAGATATCCCTAAACTCTTAGTGCAGTTCTAGCTATTAAGGCTTAAAATTACACTGACTTTTAGGACACTCTTCATTTTTTTAAAAAAAGTTCATCAAAGAAATGTATGATCAAAAAAGGAAATGGATTGAGTATATAATAAGACTAACACATCTGTTAGCCACAAAGCATTAAAAGCCCTAGTGCAGGGGTTCTTAACCTAGGGTCCATAGACCTCCCCCCACCATCGGCCTCCCCACCACCATCCCCCTACCATTAAGATAATATTTTAATAGATTTTAAGGGGTCTGGGAATTTGGATGAGAAAAAATTACATTTTTATTTTCGTTAACCTCTAGATGAAATTTAGCATTTCAAATATTCAAAAAATATTTTTCTGAGAAGGGCTCCACAGGCTTCAACAGACTGTCAGAGCAGGCTACAATATAAAAAAAGGTCAAGAACCCCTGACCTAGAAGAAGACTTCCAGTGTTTTGTGTATGTTAGATCCCAAAGGATGATGGTAACACATGGACTGAAAAATTATGGATAAGTTAATAGGAGTGCCCCCATTGACGAGATCATAGATCCATTGAAATATGATTAAAAAGAAAAAGAAAGAAAAGCTGCCATATAGTCGATCATAGTTAATCATAGATGTGATCAAGATTACAAGTAATTTCTATACCAATTCAAGTTACTGAGAAATTAAAAAAAAAATTCATGTATGCTTAGTCAGCTATTTCTCCTTTCATTTTTCTGAGAGATTTTTAAAAATAGAATTATTTAGAAATCTTATCTGTCTCCATTTCCCCCTCCCTCCCTCCTCCTCCCTCTCTCCCTCTCTTCTTGCCTTCCTATCCCCCTTCTCCTGCCCCTCCTACCCAGGCCCTCTCAACTTTAAAATACCACACTCAGCAGATACATGCACTGAGTTAAGATTGCCCATTTGCCTTCTTTAAAGAAACATAGTTTGATATAACAAAGATACATGTTTTAAAAATTCATTTGCTGAATATGCACAACACATAACTTATTGATTTAAACTGACTGTTCAGAAGTGTGGAAAAGTTGATTGTAAAGATAAGAACTATTGTATGAGATTGCTTTGTTTGCTTTTGGATTGAAGATTTATGTATCCTGTACATACTTTGAATTTTCACTTGGATGCCCTGTGTTTGACATCCTTTACTTAGGAAAAAACCAATAACTTTCATTTCTACTTATTACCTATGTGTTGGATTATAAAATCTTAAAACTAATGCTCAATTAACTGCAATAATTACCTTATAAGATGTATAAATGTAGTTTAGGGCACATAAATTATGGGAACTAAAGTAAATCACAATTGAAGTGGTTGGTTAGAAAAAGATACTATGAGAATATGATATTAAAAGGATTAAGCAGAATAAATTTGCTGATTTGAAAATTAACATGTATATTTCTTGTTTAATAGCTCTTATTAGCTTTTTAAATGACATTTATGTGATTTTGAAAGCCTTTTCAATCAATAAGCATTTATTGAAGAATACAATATTATGTGCTAGGTACTAGGGATACATAGGGAGATATAAAAGCACATCTTCCCTCAATATTCTTCCATTCTATTGGAGGAAATAAATACACATGTAAATAGATATAAAACATATGTAAATAAGTACACAGTAGCACCCACTGTCCAGTTGGAGATAGTCTTATAGCATCAGGTGGGAATCTTCAATTACATTTTTGATTTGGTTATCCTAGATTTTTGGAGTTAGAAAAAAATTGCTAGCCTCCAAAGTATAAATATATCTGTAAATCTAAGAGTATGAAGGTAGTCAAAGAATACCTTTACAGAGAAGGTTAGTTAGAAGTACATATTTGTATACAATAGGTATGTATGTCTGTGAGAATCATGGATAAGAAGTTATTGTAGTCTTTCAGATTCTGGTGGTATGTAAGTGTATACTTACTTGTATATATTTATAAGTATATATTCTTAGAAAATAAGAGTATTAACTCTATAAAGGCAGGAATTGTGCCTTATTCTTTGTACTTTCCACAACAAGTAGTAGTACTTTACATATAGCAGACCTTGGGCAAAATGTCTAGTGAATGTACAAATGAATGAAATTATGCTTGTTGAGTTGAATAATAGAGTAGCCCCTCATTTCTAACACTCTTGGTATTGAGAAATAAGATTATCATTTGTTATTAATTTATTGTGTTATATTAGACTTTAGGGGGATAATTTAATCTATGAAAAGATAGATAGGCATAATCATTGAACGTTGGACTTGGAGCCAGGCAAATCTGGGTTCAAATTCTACCTCCAATATTTATTAATTGCTTAACTTGTATTTAGCTGTAATGTTAATGGAATGGGAAGATCTTTCCCACCCATTAATAGACCTATATGACCTGTTTTGAACTGAGGCTCAGCTGATTGCTGAGATGGAGCCTGAGTCACATGGAGCCCATGGTGGGAGGAGCTTGCCAACAGGTAGAGCAGGAAGTGAGAGCGAGGCAGAGCCGAGAGTTCAGGCCTTCCATGAGTTGGAGAAAATTTTGTTTTCAAAGGTCCTAGAGGTAATAGTAAATAGAGATGACAGTGGATTTTTTGTACCAAGTACTTGTGTTCAGCAGAGTTGGTGTTGGTTACTAAACTCATGAAAACATCTGTTGTGGACAGTTTGTAACATGGAAGATGAAATGAGTTTATTGAATTTGTAAACCTTAAACTCAATGTTGTTGATTTCAAAGAATAACACCCTTTGAGTCCAGAGTACCTCTGAGTACGAATAAGGTTCAGTTCTTAAATATCGATTTGGCAGTTCTGGATAGCAAATTAAATGAGAAACTTAGAAGGAAGCAGGGACCTTTTTGGTTTTCTCTGTATCACCCGCAGGATCGTCTAGAGTCTGGCAGTAGGAAAGTGCTTGACTCCCTGGTTCCTTTGCCTCAGAGCTTCAGGCCTCAGGGCTTAATATTATCATTCTAGTTGACCTAAATATTTATGAGCGATTGCTGATAAGATATTTGAGGATGATCATCATAAACAGCATGCATTAGCTGATTTAATCCTCATGTACTGTTATTCTCATTTTACAAATGAGTAAACTGAGGCTCAGAGAAGTTAAGTGATTTGCTTAGGATAAGACAGTTGATCTGGGGTAGGATTTAAAGTCAGGTCTCCCTGCTTGTCATTCCAGTGCTCTCACCAGTATACTATACTGCCCTTTACTGCCACCAGATATGGCCTCTATACAGATAAAAAGGAGACAATTGAATGTCCTCAAAACCCCATGGCCAGCTAATTTAGGAAAATGAAAAAAAATCAGGTTGATTAAGGATTAACTTGGCCAAGATAAACTATTTTGAAAATAAGAAGAAACAGGTTAACTGCAGTGTCTGATAAGGTCAATCAAAACCTCTCTCAAATAAGTAGGCATTGTCTTTTTAAGATAAATAAATAATCAGCCAACTGATACTGACTATGTTAGCCTTAGTTACCATGGTGTAGCAAAGCAGGTCACCTGTGGCAGATGTGCTTGCTCCCCAGCAGAAATAGTGGTGACCCCAATGTGAACAGGAGGCCCATTTCCCTGAGGTACTTGTTTCTTCTCACTCCTCTGAGCTCCACTGACAAAGAAGCTATGGCAATCAACACCAAAGATAGGGCTGAAGTATAGACATACGATTCTCTTAGTACCAGAAGTGCCACTCTATAAGACTCCCTAGTGTTATCAATCTACAAGGCCACGTTTCTTTTTTCATGTATAGCAAACCTTCATAAGCCTTTCCTTTCATTAATTGGCAAGGATTTGCTGAGGACTTTCATGTCCTCTCTCCCCAAGAGAGAAAAACAAGACAGGCTGGCCCTGCCTTAGAGGAGCTTATATTCTGATTGGTGAAACATGTATTCATACACACAAAAATTAAAGAATAATACAAAATAATATATTAAAAAGCAAATTGAATAGTGCAGCTCATACATGTCACATCTTAATAGGAGTCCAGAAACCTGAATGATCCTTGTAAGCTGGAGTTATCAGCTCCATAGAGGAAGTAAAACTTAGGCTGAATCTTGAAAGATGGATAGAATTTAGACAGTCAGTCAATAAGTATTTGCTAGGTCTTTGCTATGTGCCAGGTACTGTTCTGAGCATTGGGAATTCAAAGAAAATCAAAAAACACCACATAGTCTCCATTTTTAAACCATAGTCCCTGTCCCTGAAGATCTTGTATTTTGATGGGGGAAAAGAAATGCAAAAGAAAAAAGTACATACAAGATAGGTACAGTAAAAATGGAATTACAGAGAAAAGGTACCAGCAGTGAGGGAGAAGAGTTGGAGGGGAGAGAGACCAAGAACTTCTTCTTTCGAAGGTGGTATTTCTACTGAGTTTTGAAGGAAGTCAGGGAAGCCAAGAGGCAGCAGGAACATTCACACAAAGTTGGGAGGAGTGTCTTGTGTAAGAAACAACAATAAAGCCACTGTTGCTAAATTATATAGTAAGTTATGGGGGTAAAGTGGAGGAGACAGGACAGATAGTATTGACTTGTAAAAAGTCTGAAAAATGATATTACATTTAACCATAGAGGTAAAAGGAGGTTGACATACATGTGTTCTTTTGGAAGGTCACTGGCATCTGATTCATGGATGGATTAGAGTGGAGAGAGACTTGAGGCAGAGGGATCCACCAGAAGGCTATAGTTTAAGATAATAGCTTATGAGGGAGGTGATAAGGGCCTGCATCTGGGTGGTAGCTATGTTTAGTAGAGAGAAAAAGTCTTCTATGAGAAATGTTGAGAAGGTAGAAATGAGAAAACTTGAATAGCAGAGTGAGTGCAAAGTGAGTCAAGAATGACCCTGAGCTTGTAAGAGAGGATAACTGGGAGTATGGTCATGCATTTGATAGTATTAGGGAATTTTGGAAGAAGGGAGGGTTTGGGGGAAAATATAAGGATTCCAAATTTCATTCTAGCCAAGGGAAACAGTGTGAACAACAGCAGAATGAATATGGTATCTTTGAGAGACAGTAAAGAAAGTAGCCTAATTCTAATGGGATATTCTTATATTAGATAAAACTGGATAGGTAAGAGGCACTCTAGACCATCAAGGGTTTTGAATACCAATTAGAGTAACTTGGAATTTATGAGATGGGTAATAAGCCATTGAAGTTTTTTGAGGAAAGGAGTGAGCAAGACAGAAGCAAAGTGCAAGGAAGAGTAGTCTAGCAATAGTGTGGCAAGAAGAGAGAAAGTGTGGAGTCAAGGAGACCAGGGAAGAGGCTGTTGTGAAGCATGGTAGGAAATGAGAGAACCTGGAATACGGTAATCCTGGGAATGAGACATAAGAAAGGTGTATGAAAGATTCAAGACTTGAGGCAAATTCTCCAAAAGAAATCAGAGTAGAGCAAAAAGAAATGAAAATAAAAATAAACACAACCTGGAACAATTATGCTGACCTGTGTTTAGGATGCTTTCACTGAGATTTCACTGCATTATCTCCATGGCATTGCTTAATATTGGAAATACCAGTGAAAATATGTTGGTGAGCAAGGAAATGTAATCAATCAATGGATTGATTTTTTTTCTAAACTGCCACCTCCATATAGAGATGTCAGCTTCAATTCACATAAAGCAAGGGTATCCTTGGAGAGTGCCTTTGCATAAGGTTAATCATTCTACATGTCAATCTTTATATACATTTTTTAAAAGAAATGTTATTGCTTTGTGAAACTCTTCATTCCATTTTCTCTTAATCCTCATATCTAAAATATATTTCCTCTGTTAATTATTTCCTGTTTATCCTGCATATCACTTTGCTTTGTATATATTAAATTGTATTTATATATATATATATATATATATGTATATATATATATATATATATATGTGTATATTTGTTTGCCCCATTAGATTGCAAGCTCCTTGAGCACAGGCATTGTCTTTTACTTCTTTTTGTACCCTTTTCATACCCTTAGCATTTAGCACAGTGTCTGGCATGTCATTGGTATTTATTGATTGATTATCTCCCAGGTTATAGAATTTCCTGTCAAGTCTGTCTTATGCTACTTTGAAATCCCTCACCAAGCTTATAACAATAACAGGCAATTAGCAAATATTTCAAAAACACAGATTCAGGTGACTTTAATTGGCCCAAGATAAGCTAGCCTTGTCAGGAACAACTTCAAGATCATTTAAAATTAACTTTCTTAGTATTGTAACTAGATTGAAGGCCTATTGAAGAATACAGTATGAACAGTCTGGGTAGTTCAGTGGCTACTCTGTTTTCTCTACAGACCATTTTTGTGCAGTTTTCACCTTTACCATGCCTTTTTTAGTAATTTTAGTATCAATGTTTTTAGTTCAATTCAACATACATTTACTTATATGTCTATAAAGTAGAAAGCACTAGGCTGGTCTCTTTTAAAATATAATTCAGTCAATCAACAAGAATTTAAATATCTCCTATGTGTCAGGCATCATGCTAAGCATTGGAGGTAAAAAGAAAGGCAAAAGACAATCCCTCTGCTCAAGGAGTTCAGAATATAAGGGTGGAGAGGAAGCAGGAGGGAGGGGTACTGGGAGGAAGATGCAAACAACTGTGTATATACAAGCTATGAACCAGATGAACTAGAGGTAATCAACAGAGGGAATGCATTTCCTATTTCCTTTGAGCACGATCTCTTTCTCGACATATGTCATATATGTATTTAATTACAATAACACATGAATTTACTATTTCTGATTTCAAAGCTAACTGTAACTTCAAGAATAAGCCGTGTGTATGTTTATGTGTGTGTTCGAAGGAATAGCTGTGCATTAGGGCTAATATTTCCTTTCAGAGATCAGTCTGATTTTTGCTGTCAAACTAAATCATGGGAAATTGATCTTATTGTCTTCTCACATTTATGGTTTCATTCTGAAGCATCTATGAAAGAATTAAAATAACATGACATGCCATTTTGTTCTGTGTAAGTTGCAACTGCACTAGTATTTCCTTTGAATGATTGTTCACCTAATGCAGTTAATGTGGACCATATTCTAGCTTGTCCCAGGTATATTTCCAGATATTGAGCAAAAGGTTGATTATTTAAAAATTGGTTTCTTAGGATTAGCTACAATGAGGCCACTTTCTATGAACTGAATATACTGTATATGGTAAATATTCCATTTCATTATGGCATGGTGTATTTCTTGAACCCTTTTAAAAATAAAGTTTCTTATTTTTTTCTTTCCTAGCGACTGTAGTTTTCAAAGAGTTTCTTCTTCTTACTGCATTATTTTAATACAGTGCTTCATATATGATAGGATCTTGATGAGTTGCTTTTTAAATAGAATTGCTGGAGGGCAGAGAGTGAGAGCAACAACTCACCTAAGCTCTTAAACAAACTCCTTCAGATACCTCTAAGGAGAGAATCTGACCAAACTTTGGAGGTGCAGAATCCAATAGGAGACAGACTGTGGCAGATTCACACCCCAGGACAGACTGGAAGGTCCCCAGGAAAGATCTGTTCTGCGGGGGTGAGCTCACACTGCACAGTGCAGCATGTCCAGCACAGCCAAGCAGGAGGGCCCTGGGGAGACCTGAGCGAGCAGGAGGTGGAATCAGTGCAGCGTCAGCCCAGGGCGAGAGACCAAGAGAGCCAAGTGAGTGACAGCTGCTGAGACCCAGATATCAACTACAGTAGCTCCTGAGAATTTCAGCTGCAAATTAAACGTCTGTAAGTCACTGATTTGAAATTCCGGGAGCCAGGATGGTGGAGTGATCAGTAAACCCTCCCCCTCCTCTCCCCTTGATGACCTCAAAAGAACCATAAAATATTTCCCCAGAAAAGTCCTGGATCAGTGGAAACACCGAGAGAGCAAATAGTCTCATAACACCTGAGACTAGGAAAATAGCTAAGGGGGATTCCTCCTACTGTAGCAGAGGTGAACTAGAAGGAGAGGGGCCTCAGGACAGTGGAAACTCGCACTAGGACCCAGGTGAGCCTCAGCACTAGGAGAGGAGCCCCAGGAGGAGTGCAAACTCACACTAGGATATAGGCATGCCTCAGAACACCAGGGGAAATATGAAGACAATAGGGCAGCTAGGATCACCAATCCCTAAGCTCGCTTTGCCTCACCTCAGCTGAGGAGATCTCCCTTGACCAGTCCACCCCTCCCCCACAAGCTAGCCTCAGGTCTGATTGGGGAAACACAAAACAAAAAGTTAAAAAGACACTTGCCCTTAGGTTTTTCACACCAGTCAGCTCAGCACAAAGTTCTGCAGCTTCTAACTGAAAGAACCAGAAACCACAACACATAAACACCATCATGAGCAGGAAAAAGCAAAAAAAGGGTGAAAAAAATATGGAATCTTTTTATGAGGACAAAGACTAAAACACAAATACCAAAGAAGTAGTGAGACTGTACTTCCATCTGAAACTTCAGAAGGGATTATAAACTGCTCGCATACACAAAATACTCTCCTGGAACCACAGAAGAAAGAAATAGAAGAGAAACTGGCCAATGATTTTAAAAGTATGAAAAAAGAATTCACTAATGAGAACATCTCTTTAAAAAGGAAAATTGAACAAATGAAAAAGGAAGTTCAAAAACTAACTGGAGAAAATAATTCCTTAAAAGGAAAAAATGGACAGATGGAAAAGGAGATGCAAAAGTTAACTGAAGAAAACAATTTGATAAAAATTAGAATTGGACAAGTAGAAACTAATAACTCAATAAGACAGCAAGAATCAGTCAAATATAATCTAAAAAATGAAAAGATAGAAGAAAATGTAAAATATCTAATTGGAAAAACAATTGACCTGGAAAAAAGATCCAGGAGAGAAAATTTAAGAATTATTGGCCTGCCAGAAAGCCATGATGAAGAAAAGAGTCTGGGAAATATCTTCCAGGAAATCATCAAGGAAAACTGCCCAGAAGTGCTAGATACAGAGGGCAAAATAGTTATCAAAAGAATCCACCATTCATCTCCCAAAATAGATCCCAAACTCAAAGCTCCAAGAAATATCGTTGCCAAATTCCAGAACTATTAAGTGAAGGAGAAAATACTACAGGCAGCCAGAAAGAAACCATGCAAATATCAAGGAGCTGCAGTCAGGATCACACAGGACCTTGCAGCTTCTACATTAAAAGATTGAAGGAATTGGAATCCAATATTCTGTAAGGCAAAGGACCAGGGACTACAATCAAGGACCAACTACCCAGCAAAGTTCAGCATAACATTTCAGGCAAGGAGATGGTCATTCAATGAAGTAAGGGATTTCCAGACCTTCCTGACAAAAATGCCAGAACTTAATAGAAAATTTGATCTTCAAATGTAGGTCTCAAGAAAGGCATAAAAAGGTAAACGGGGGAAAACAAAAACAAATTCTTGTTACTCAATTTGGGCAAACTGTTTACCTCTCTATAAGGGAAGATGATACCTGTTAATCTTGAGAATTGTACATCTATTATGAAATATAAAATGGATATACAGAGGGAATGGGTATAAAGTAAATGATGTAATGATAACAATATGATTTAAGCATACAAAGAGATTGTAGCAAGAGGTGTGAAAAGGAGGAAGCAGAACATGGTAAATTACATCACAAGAAGAAGAACAAAATTATAATAGAGGGAAAGAGGGGAGGGAGATGAGCATTGTTTGAGAGGTACTCTCATCTATTTGGTTCAAAGAAGAAACAATAAACTTAAGCATATAATACTAACTAGCTCTATAAGCAGTAGGAGGGGAAGCTAAAAGGGAGGGAAGAAGCAATAAGGGCAAAGGTGAGTAAAAGGGAGGGGGCTAAAAGAAGGAAGGGAAAGGTGCATGAGGTGCTGGTGAAAAGTGAAAACTATTGAGGGGGTAAGTGAGAAGGGAGAGCAAAAAGCACAAACGGTGGCAAAGAGGATGGAAGGAAATACAGAGATTGTAATCATAACTGTAAATGTGAATGGAATGAACTCTCTCATAAAATGGAGATGGATAGCATTAAAAGCCATAATCCAACAATATGCTATTTGCAAGAAACACATTTGAAACAGGGGAATACACACAGGGTAAAGTTCTAAGGTTGGAACAGAATATATTGTGCTTCAGTTGATGTAAAAAAAGCAGGAATAGCAATCCTAACCTCAGACAAAGCAAAAGGAGGAATAGATCTAATAAAAAGAGATAAGGAAGGATACTATATCCTGCTGAAAGGTACCATAAACAATGAAGCAATATCATTACTAAGCATGTATGCTCCAAGAGGTATAGCATCCAAATTCTTAGAAGAGAAGTTAGAGGAGTTGAAGGAAGAAATGGACAGCAAAACTATACTGTAGGAGACTTTAACCTCCCCCTCTCTGAACTTCATAAATCTAACCTCAAAATAAGCAAGAAAGAAGCTAAGGAGGTAAATAAAGCTCCAGATAAGGTAGATATGATAGATGTTTGGAGAAAATTGAATGGGAATAGAAAGGAATATACCTTTTTCTCAGCAGTACATGGAGCATATAATAAAATTGGCCATGTACTAGGACATAAAAACCTCACAATCAAGTGTAGAAAGGCAGAGATAATTGATGCATCCTTGTCAGATCATAATGCAATAAAAATAGTATGTGATGAAAGGCCATGGAAACATAAACCAAAAATCAATTAGAAACTAAATAATCTAACCCTAAAGAAGGAGTGGGTTAAACAATAAATCATAGAAACAATCAACAACTTCATTCAAGAGAATGACAATAACAAGACAACCTACCAAATCTTATGGGATACTGCAAAAGCAGTTCTTAGGAGAAGTTTTATGTCTTTGAATGCCTATATAAAAAAAGAGAGAAAGAGGAGATCAGTGACCTGGGCATGCAGCTGAAAAAACTAGAAAAAGAACAAACTGAAAATCCTCAAGTAAATACCAAATTAGAAATACTGAAAACCAAAGGAGAGATTAATAAAATTGAAATTAAGAAAACTATTGAATTAATAAATAAAACCAATAGTTAGTTTTATGAAAAAAATAATAAAATTGATAAACCTTTGGTCAATTTGATTAAAAAAAGGAAAGAAGAAAATCAAATTACTAATATCAAAAATGAAAGGGGTCAACTCACCTCCAGTGACGAGGAAATTGAAACAATAATTAGAAATTATTTTGCCCAACTTTGTGCCCACAAGTTTGATAATCTAAATGAGGTGGATGAGTATTTTAAAAAATACAAATTGCCCAGATTAACAGAAGAAGTTGAATACTTAAACAATCTCATCTTAGAAAAAAGAAATTGGACAAGTCATCAATGAACTCCCTAGGAAAAAAATCTCCAGGGAAAAAGGGATTTACAAGTGAATTCTATCAAACATTTTAAAGAACACTTAATTCCAATACTGTATAGACTATTTTTGAAAATTGAGGAGGAAGGAATCCTCTGAAATTCTTTTTATGATAGAAATATTGTTTTGATACCTAAACCAGGAAGAGACAAAACAGAGAAAGAATATTATACATCAATTTCTCTAATGAATACACATGCCAAAATTTTAAATAAGATTTTAGCAAAATGAATACAGCATCTTATCACGAGAATAATCCATTATGATGAGGTAGGATTCATATCAGGAATGCAGGGATGGTTCAATATTAGAAAAATTATTAGCATTATTGATCATATCAACAGCAAAACTAACAAAAACCACATGATTATCTCAATAGATGCAGAAAAAGCTTTTGACAAAATGCAACACCTATTCCTATTAAAAACACCAGGGAACATAGGAATAAAGGGAACTTTCCATAAAATAATAAGCAGTATCTACCTAAAACCATCAGCAAACATATGAAATGGAGATAAGTTAGATGCATTTCCAACAAGATCAGGGGTGAAACAAGGATGTTCATTATCACCACTATTATTCAATATGGTACTAGAAATGTTAGCTGTAGTAATTAGATATGATAAAGAAACTGAAGGAATAAGAATAGGCAAAGAAGAAACTAAGTTATCACTCTTTTCAGATGATATGATGATATACTTAGAGAATCCCAGAGATTCAAGTAAAAAACTACTTGAAATAATAAACAACTTGGCAAAGTTGCAGGTTACAAAATAAAC
>CM053769.1:645457788-645468477 GCA_028658325.1 Potorous gilbertii | reverse complement strand
CAGCAAGAGATAGAAAGAGAAATCCCATTTAATGCTAGGGTAGACACTATAAAATATTTGGGAGTTTACCTACCAAAACCAACCCAGGGACTCTATGAACACAATTACAAGACACTTTTTGCACAAATAAAGTCAGATCTAAGTAAGTGGAAAAACATCAGTTGCTCATGGGTAGGCCAAGCCAATATAATAAAAATGATAATTCTACCTAAATTAATTTACTTGTTTAGTGCCATACCAATTAAACTATCAGATAATTATTTTCTAGAGTTAGATAAAATATTATCAAAATTCATCTGGAAGAACAAAAGGTCCAGAATATCAAAGAAACTAATGAAAGCTAGCAGATCTCAAATTGTATTATAAAGCAGCAATTATCAAATCCACTTGGTACTGACTAAGAAACAGAAGGGTAGATAAGTGGAATATGCTAGGTACTCAAGACACAGTAGGCAATGAATACAGCAATCTCCTGTTTGATAAACCCAAGGACTCCACCTTCTATGATAAGAACTCACTGTTTGACAAAAATTGCTGGGAAAACTGGGTAACAGTGTGGCGGAAACTAGGCATAGACCCATGCGTGACACCGTACATAAGAATAAAGTCCAAATGGGTACATGATCTAGGTATAAAGATTAATACCATGGACAAACTGGAGGAGCAAGGATTAGTGTATTTATCAGATTTATGGAGAAGGGAAGAATTTTTGTCTAAAGAAGAGGTAGAAAGCATTATGAAGTGCAAGATGGATAATTTTGATTATATTAAACTGAAAAGTTTTTGCACAATCAAACCCAATGCAACCAAAATTCAGAGGGATATAGTATATTGGGAAATAATTTTTATACATAATCTTGGGGATAAAGGCTTCATTTCTGGAATATATAGAGAACTGAGTCAAATATACAATAATACAAGTCATTCCCCAATTAATCAATGGTCAAAGAATATAAACAGGCAATTTTCAGAGGAAGTAATTCAAGATACCTATAATCATATGAAAAAATGCTCTAAATCACTTTTGATTAGAGAGATGCAAATCAAAACAACTCTGAGGTACCACATCACACCTATCAGATTGACAAACATGACAGAACAGGAAAATGATAAATGTTGGAGAGGATATGGGAGAGTTGGAACATTAATTCATTGTTGGTGGAGCTGTGAGCTGATCCAACCATTCTGGAGAGCAATTTGGAACTATGCCCAAAGGGCTACAAAAATGTGCATACCCTTTGACCCAGCAATATTGCTTCTATAACTGTATCCTCAAGAGATCATAAAAATGGGACAGGGTCCCACATGTACAAAAATATTTATAGCAGCCCTCTTTGTAGTGGCCAAGAACTGGGAAACCAAGAGGATGCCCGTCAATTGGAGAATGGCTGAATAAATTATGGTATATGAATGTCATGGAATACTATTGTGCTGTAAGAAATGATGAACAAGAAGACTTCAGAGAGGCCTGGAAAGACTTATATGATCTGATGCTGAGCGAAAAGAGCAGAACCAGGAGAACTCTGTGCACAGCAATGACCACAGTGTGCAAGAGTTTTTCTGGTAGACTTGGATCTTCATAGCAATGCAAGGACTTAAAAAAAAATTTCCAACGATCTTCTAAGACAAAATGCCTTCCACATCCAGAGGAGAACTATGGAATTCAATTGCAGGATGTGGCAGATCATTTTTTTGTGTGTTTAATGTTTTGGTTTGTTATATGAGCTCTCCCATTTATTTTAGTTCATCTACACAGCATGACTATAGTGAAAATATATTCAATAGGAATGTATGTGTAGATCCTATATAGAGTTGTATGCCATCTCAGGGAGGGAGGGGGGTTATGGGGATAGGTAAGGGGGAAAAAAAATCTAAGTTTTATGATAGTGATTGCAAAACACTAAAAATAAATAAAATTAATATAAAAAAGAGAATTGCCTCAATAAACATTTAATTTAACTGATACAGGTAATAGTGAGGCAGATCACAACTTTGCCAAACCTAAGGAGGAATTAGATACTGAAATCTGTTTAAATATTTAGCTTTATCACTTAAACTTTTCATTTCCAGACTTTGGATGGATACCAATGGAGTCCATGAGCTTTCTTTCAGTTATCCCTCTCCTTCCCTATGTATGATTTATCACATATTATTTATCATACATGTGATTTAATGCTAAGCTACTATTTTTGTTTATCCAAGGTAAATATTAACTTGAAAGAAATGAAAAAATCAATAAATTATAGATCTGGGAAAGTACATGAGGAAAGGTGCCGATTTAAATAGTAGGGTAATAGTATTGGTATGACAAAAAGAATAAGCCAAAGTTATTGTGGAAGGTTTGGTAGAGGCAAACACACAGGATTTTTCTTGAGTGAGAAAAAGAAAAAAACTAGCCAATATTATATCTTATATAGAAAAAGAAAGACAGTGTCATAATGGATCTCCAAGTAAATATTAGTCCAAAAAAGGAAACCTATGGCTGTAACAATTAATCAATTAATATGAGCATTCATAATATCAACAGCAATTAACATTAATATAGCTCTTTAAGTCTTGCAAAATATTTTGCTCATCACAGTCTTATGAGGTAGAGGATTCAAGTACTATTATTCCTGTATTAGAGATCAAGAAACTTAATCTCTAGGCAGTGACTTGCCTCACCAACTAAGTGGCCCAAAGGATAGAGGGCTGACCTGGAGTCTGGAGGAACTGAGTTCAAATCTGGTCTCAGATACTTATGAGTTGAGGAATTCTGGGCAAGTCCCTTTATTTCCATCTGCCTCAGTTTCCTCAGTTATAAAATGGGGGTAATAACACCAACCTCCCAGGTGGGTGTTGTGAGGATCAAATGAGATAGTATTTGTCAAATGCTCAGCATAGTCAGTGCCTGGCACATAATAGGCACTTAACCAATGCTTATGCCCATCTCCTTCCCATTCCCGTGATCATATATGATTCAAGCTTTGATCTCCTGACGCTCTGGGTTTTTTTGGGGGGGAGGAGGTTGTTGTTGTTACTATGCCACACTGCATAAACAGATCTAGAATATACAGAAATGGTGACTACTATGACTATTTGTGTTTGACACTGATTCAGCTGCAACATCTCACCTATTCAAAGAAGCTACGAACCAATTAAAAACATAATGTCACAGTATGCCTACGTTCTCATCAATGCGGGATATTGCCTTCACCAGAACAGAGTATAGCTTGTCCCTATCTTCTTGCCTTATCTGTGTCCTCCATTTTCACCTAATGTTCCAGGGACCTTCTCTAGATTTCATGACAGTGTATGGATACCAGGGGAGTCTATGGACTTTCTATCAGTTATCCTTCTCCCTCACAATATACCCAGCCCATTTGCTTTATTGAACATGAATCTCTCAGGTGGCATCCATCCTTTATACCACTACCACATACTTCCTTTTATAAGAAATGTATTGCAGACTATAACTAGCCATATCTCTTTGAACCTCAATTTTAATTCTTCAGTGACTGTGGCATCCTATAAATTATATCCACACATTAGCATCAGATGAATATTGTTTTTAAAAATGGGTCTTTGTCTCAAGAGGCACTGTGCAAATTTCTCTTATAAAGGTTTGGTACCTAAGATGTATCATCAATTCATATACATATGTGCACACATACGTACACATATATATAACTAATAACCATTCTCCAATAGTAAATAGTCAAAAGATATGAACAGTTCTCAGAAGAAGAATCACAAAATATTCACAAAAATATTCCAAATCACTAATAATAAGTGAAATGCAATTCAAATCAACCCTGAGGTTTCACCATGCAAATTGGCAAAAATGACAATTTTCTTTTCAAAAACCAACTCCAAGTTTCCCTTTTTCTCTTATTGTGAATACTGTCAAGAAAACCTGCTGCGATTCCCTCCCTGAGGGCCACAAGGGTGTGCTGGAGCCAGCTCTGACTGACTTGAGAGAACGGATGTTAAATTTTCAGTGTGAGCATTTACACTTTAGAAATCAGCAAATACTATAAACCAGGGTTTGATTTATTGTTTCATTGATTGTCTAAACTTAAGAAAGTAATGAAGAAAATGTTAATGTGACAGATTAAGCCTATAAGTGTCATTCATACATTTTTTAAAATCCTGACTGCTAGTTGCTGAACATTTAACAGCACATCCCTGTGCTTCACCCTTAGCAAGTTGTTTCACCTCTGAGCTATAGTTTTATTAGATGAAAATGGACATTATACTTTTAGGACCTACTTCAGAAGGTAAGTGTGGTTCAAATATTATCATGTAGGTATACTACTTTTCAGACTCTCCAGGAATATGTAATTGTCAGTTGTCAATATTACCCTAGTCTTAATGGATCTATGATCTCATCAGTTTAGATGTTCGAATCAGTGAGGCAGATCATAACCCATCTGAGCCTGTCCTTCTTTGTTTCTTTCATCCATGTCCTCCCATAAGTTGTACCAAAGTGGGTTTTTCCAACATACTGGGGGCCTTCCTTGCTATCTCCTGACATCCCAGAGTTTCCAGTAGAGAGATCTGACTTGATTTCTCCAGGTGACCAGTTCATCTTTTCTTTCGTATCATGAAATTCCTTGAAGATACCTTTTAAGCTTATCTTCTTTTGAAGTCCCTCATGAGTTATGTGCTCCATTTGTTGTTTAGTTGTTTTTCAGTCATGTCTGACTCTTTATGACAATATTTGGAGTTTTCTTGGCAAACATACTGGAGGAGTTTGCCATTTCCTTCTCCTGCTCATTTTACAGATAAGGAAACTGAGGCAAACAGTTAAGTGACTTGTCTAGGGTCGCACAGCTAGTAAGTGTCTGAGACTGGATGTGAACTCAACAAGAAGGGTCTTACTGACTCTAGGCCACTGAGCCACCTAACTGCTCTTATGTAGCCTCTAAGAACTAATGATCACCTCCATGTCGTTATGAAACATCAGTTAAACTTAGTACAGGATTCTAGCCTTATAGATTCAAAATCTCTTCAGGAGAAATAACTCCTGCCTATCTTTTATTATATATTATATATATATTATATATATTATATATATATTATATATTATATATATATAGTGACAGCTATATTATAAGCTGTCACTAAGTCTTATTGATTCTTTTTGAAGTATGTGCCAGTCACTCACTCGCATTTGCTCATTCTCATTGCCAGTATCTTGATGCAGCCATGATCACCTCCCACCACAGATTCCTGGACTATATCTGGCTCGAGAAACTCTTTCGTCATCTTGCCACCCTGAATACCACTGCCAGCTATCTTTCCCAGACACCTTTTCATCATTGTATTCTCTTGCCCAAGAACCTAATGATTTTGAGAAAAAATTAGTTGTTCTACAACCGTCATTACTGTTGTCATCTGGAGAACAGAGTCAAATAATGGAGTCACCAGGATATTATGTGGCTTAATTAATAAATCTAAATGCACTGTGGTACAGTGGATGGAGATAGGGCTCAGAAGTAAGGAAGATCTGTGTTCAAGTCACACTGCAGACATAGACTGGCTGTGTGACTCTGAGAAAAGCTCCCATTGTGCCAGTCAGCTTCTTAAAACTATAAACTATCAGGCAGGTCCTGATCTTCTTTGCTATGGGAACTCTTATTGGGGGTTCTCTATGCTAACAAACTCACAGGTCCAGTCTAAATCCAGAAACAAATACATGTACGTATTGCAACATTTCTCCATCTTGATCATGTACAAAAAAAAATCTGTGGCCCAGGACAAATCAAAGGGGAACGTTATGACTTTGTACCAGGTGGAGAAGAGTGAAGGATTCAACTGCTTTGTGGTCCCTCAAGTGCCCTTTTGTTGATCAGTGCCTTTATAAAGTTGCACAGATTCTGCAGCTTGTTAAAGTCATGAAAGATTTTATATTAAATGACGTTTTAGCTTCAGGTCAGAAAAAGTGGCAATGAAAACAAAGCTTTGGTTTCCATTTTTCTTTAATGATTGAAGTCTGATGTCTTGATTCTGACATTTGCTAAGATTGTTATAAAAAGATTTGGTTGATTGACTACTAAAAAACTGACTGGTGGCAGTATGTCCAAGAGGATTTTCCATTTTTTTCCTTGACTGTAATTATGACTTTCATAGTAGAAAAACTGATTTCCCTCCAAAGAGACCAAGAAATGCCTCTCAGTTTACTACAATACACTTCAACAGGGAATGTGGAAATCATTGTACCCAAAAATAATGACTGTTAGAACTCTATTTGTCTGTTCTTTCCCTTTTTTGTTCCTATTAATATTGACCACTTCTGTGAAAGATGAATGCCACCCTTGCTTACATTGAAAAATCAAAGGCATTAGGCATTAGGCTCTGGTTCAAAACGAAAATTTAAGTTTCATTTTTGAGGAGAGTATCTGATGGTTGTCTCAAATATTATTTAATAATTTCCCGTGGGACAAAATATGAGCTTTCTCTTTCAAAGCATTTAAACCGTGACTCAATAAAACACTAGCAAAGTAATTTTAGTGCATAATTTTGCACAAGTTTTTGGGGATAAAAAACCTTATTTCTCTGATTTTTTGCTGTTGTTCAGTCATTTTAGTTGATTTTGACTCATTGTGATCCCATCTGGGGTTTTCTTAGCAAAGACGCTAAAATGATTTGACACTTCCTTCTCCAGCTCATTTTACAGATGAGCAACTAAGGCAAACAAGTTAAATGATGTGTCCTGAGTCATATAGTTAATAAATGTCTTAGGCCAGATTTGAACTCAGGAAGTCTTCCTGTTTTCAGGCCCAGTTTCTACCCAGGCTGCCAACTAGCTGCCCTACATTAGCATGATAATCTTCATCATTTATTAAAATATAGCTTGTATATTTGGAATAAAGAAGCCTGCAAATAACTAGTGCAACTGCCTGTGTCTGGAAAGGACACTTTAGTTATAGCAAAGAACTAGAAATGGAATGCCCATCAATGGAGGAATAACTGAATGGATTGTGGTACATGAATGAATTGGAATATTATTGTGCCCTAAGAAATTCTGGGCAAAAACAAAATGTGCCTCAGGCATTTCAAAAATTCAGGCAACAATAAAAATCCACAACATCAAGAGAGTTAAAAGTATCATCGACAATGAAATGGTATTTTTACAAAACATATATGCGCCAAGTGCATCTAAGTTTGCAAAGGGTCAAGCAAATTGTAAAATAACATAGACAGTTACCTTGTAGGGGATTCATTCAAGGCTGTGAAAACCAAGGCCCCTGTTTCTATGAGAATTAGCTTTCCCTTTATTATGTCTCTCAACCAATCAGAGTGCTCAAAAGCGTCAAAAATATAGATCTGGGAGCAGAGATAGCAAGTAAACAAGTAATACTTGTTTTCCCAAAAACCACTGTTGTAGAATTCTCATAAAGGATTTTTTTCTTATTCCTTTTATGTGCATATTCAATGACCCCATTTGGAAATCTATTTGCCACCAATGGCAGGAATTAGAATGGGAAGGACATAATCAGTTCTTTTCTTTTCATGAAAAATCCTGAACCTCAAAAACATAGCACTAATTCAAATGGACAGGACTATGTTGTGAATATTTAGATGTTTCTTTCAGTTGCATGAACTTTTTAGCTGAAATTGATGAACTCAGAAGACTGACGCAACATGCTTCTGTTTAGGTGAATAAGCTTTATAAAAACCTAGAAAGCTTTCTGGATAAACTGAACTATGAAGAAACATCATCAGATGAAGTAATAAAATTGAGAATCATTGCAAGGATTGATTCTTTTCTCTCCAGCTATAGGTGGTTATGAAATCAAAGAAGTTTCATTTGCCTTCATTGAAAAACATACTATTTGTCCATGAATATTTAATAGAATACTTTGACTATTGGACAATGGTTGCATTTATCAACGTTTGTCATGTGCTATAACTAGGAGAAGAGTGATAGGTACCATCAACGTCCCTGAGTTTTGCCATCCATGTATATAGCATGAGAATTGAAAGAGCACTGACTCAACTCTGCCACTTGTTAGCTGTGTGACCTTGGGCAAAGTCACAACCTCTCTGGGCCTTTTGTTTCCTTGTCTATAGGATAGAGGTGACAATACCCGTTCAGCCTTCTTAACAGAGTTGCTATGATGATTTAAAAAATGCTACAAATATTTTGGTGTACATAAGACCTTTCTTTCTGTCTTTGACCTCCTAGCAGTGACATCTTTTCTTTTCTTTTGTTTTTCCTCTGTCTAACTAGGGCATCATACCCTTACCTGTGGTTGCTCTGCCCAAAGGAATGTAAATTTGATACTGAAACCTTGTTTTCTTGTAAATTTGCCTTAAATCCAAATCACTCTGATTTTCATTGATTGGCCAAGAATACATCTCAGATGAAACCCCACTTGGTCATTGTTTGGGCCCTGATTGGCTGAGAGCGAGCGCAAATAGCAATTGTTTCTGTTTTGGCTAGAAACTCTGATCTTCTCTTTTCAGACTGATTTTTTTGGTCTAGGTGAAGAGGCCATTCATTCTCTGCCTCATTTCTTATGTAGCCTTAATGGCCGAGTCAAACTGAGACCTGTTAAAGACCTTGCCTTAAAAAGCCCAAGGCCTTCCAAGTATCCAGGGCCATCTCCAGTTGTTCTGATCTATATCTTGCCACTGGATACATATGGCTCTGGAGAAAGTGAGGACAGCCTTCCCTCACTTAAATCCAATTCACTTGCAAGTCATGGCATCATCTTCCTGATGTCATGATCTTCTTCAAGAATGAAGGACAAACCACAACAATGATGATTAAGTGAGAGGGTGTCTGAAAGCACTTTTTAAGGAGCTATACAAATGTCTACCACATTCTTATTTTCACTATTAGGTCTGTACCATGGTGGCTTTTTGTTTGAAGGGATAAGTTCAGGAGGCCTTCTCAACAACACATTTTTACCGAGCCCCCACCTATCCATGATTTGGATCAAGGACAAAACCATCTAGATCTGAAAACTGCTCTTAGAATTTGAGAGAGACCTCCCTGGTATCATAATTCAAATTTTCAGCTAATGCAAGAAGCCGCATCCCCTGTTACCTGCTGGAACAATTAGAGCAATGAAAAATTCACTAGGAGGCCCTTCCCAATTTGGGGCAATGCCAACTGTTTAAAAAGTAGTTCTTCACTGTCTTGAGCGCAAGTCACTTCATATTACTGTCTCTGTGTGGTGACAGGCAGCACGGCATAATAACTGAATTAATAATGTTAATAATAGCTAACATTTATATAGAACTTGGAGGTTTGCAAAACCCTTTACCATTATTTTCTCATTTGAACTTCACAGCAACGTCAAAAGATAGGGGCTATAACAATAGCCCCTCATTTTACAGATAAAGAAACTGAGGCAAACAGAAATTGAGTGACTTGCCCAAGGTCATATAAATAATAAGTGTCAGAGGCTAAATCTGAACTCAGGTCTTCAGCCTGACATACCATCCATTGCACTGCCTGGCTTCACGTTAAACTTTGTGTGCCTCCATTTCACTTACGTATAATTTCCAGAGTAAAATAAGAACCAAAATAAAATAAAAATAACAACAAACACTAGCTTTCCTCATGAGGTTTCTTTGAAGAATAACTAAAATGATTATAATGTGTTTTTCATGTTGAAACTATGTAGTTACTATAATATTTTTAAAATCTTCAATTGAAATGTAGTTACTTATCTGATTAGAGTTAGATCATATAGTAGATCTACAGCTGGAACAAACCTTAGGGGCCATTTAATTTAACTCTTTTTTTGCCTTGATGAGGAAACTGAGGGCCTTGGAAGTTAAATGACTTGCCCTGGTTTGCATTGGTATGGTAGCAGGGAGACCTAGCCTGATTTGAACCTAGTTTTTTTCTTTTCTACTTCAGAAGCAGTTCTATTTCTACTAGTGACAAGACCAATGTCCCTTTCCCTCTCCCCCTGCCCCCATTTCCTGACTGACCCCTGCATCCCTTGGTGCAACTTCTAGGTCCTCTAGGGAAGTCGGGGCCTCAAGTGAAGTTGGGACCCTTTGTCTATTGGAGCTCTGAAGACCACACAACATGGCACATCCTGCCTCGCTGCACGCTCATTTCCAAAGGGAGATAAGGCATCATATTGTAGCCAAGGATCAAATGAGAAAATATTTGTAAAGCACTTAGCATAGTGCCACCTCACACGTGGCAGGGGCCATATAAATACCATCAGTCATTTTCACAGTCATTATTTTGGCATATCTGTAGGAGCTAAGCATCTCTGTTCTGTGTCGCACATCTTTGTCATGTTAGAACTATGTAAATTTTCTTTTATTAATTGTTCAAAAACTCAATTGATCAAAGTGTCTCATTTTGTCCCAAAAGCAAACCTGAACTAACGGGGTCATGTCCGCCCTTGATACAAGTATACCAAACTGTTTTGTTGCTATCGTTGTTGAGTGGTTTCAATTTTATCCAACTTTTTGTGATCACATTTGAGGTTTCACTGGAGTGGTTTGCCATTTCCTTCTCTAGCTCATTTTTACAGATGAGGAAACTGAGGCAGGCAGGGTAAGTGACTTGCCAAGGGTCACACACACAGCTAGTAAGTGTCTGAAGCCAGATCTGAACTCAGGTCTTCCTGACTCCTGACCCACTCCTATCTCCTAGCTACCCCACAGTACAAATCTGTAAAAATCTATATAACTTTAACAAAAAATAAGAAATATCAAGATAGACTC
>CM053769.1:645410826-645457288 GCA_028658325.1 Potorous gilbertii | reverse complement strand
AGATTGGTGATAGGGGAAATTAGAATGCTCAGTGTATTGGGCTGGGGGGAGGGGACAAATGGGGAGAAAGTTTGGAACCCAAAATTTTGTGAAAATGAATGTAAAAAGTTAAATAAATAAATTTATATTTAAAAAAATGAAATAGATCTGTGGGTTGTTTTTTCTTTTATATGCTGTCTCCCTCAATTAGAGATTGAGCTCCTTAAAAGCAGGAACCGTCTTGCTTTGTCTGTGTCCCTGGTGTTTAACCCATTATTGGTGCTTAATAAGTACTTTTCATTTCATAAGCAAGCTCCCTCTGCCAATGCAGGTCTACACTTGCTCCCCAACTTCCAGTCTTAGCTGTTCGGATAGCGGGAAGTTACGTGACTTGCCCAGGATCCCACAGACAGTATCATCAGAGGTGAGTCTGGAAACCAGGTCTTTCTGACTCTGAGTTCAGTTGTCCATCCACACCAAACTGTCTTTCCAACCAAAGTCTTAGGAACAATTCATTCCTTCAGTGTTTTTCTCTGAGAAGATTCCAGTAATTCTCAACATGAGACAACTGTTCCTCACCAACTCTCTGGAGGTTGTGTGTTATCCAGACTTTCGGAGAAGGGGAATCTTAGACGATGGAGGGATACCCAGTGAACACATATATCTATGCAATATAAATATCTAGTTGAGAAAAGATGAATTTGTCATTTGAGACCTCAGGAACAGTCACCTGAATTGTTGGTGCCATCATGGGATTTGCCCAATACTCAGAAAAACAAAGAACTGGAATTTTACCCTAATTTAGCACTTGGAAGATAGACAAGTTCAATAAGTCAGGGGTGGAAAGGCATTCAAGAATCCAGGTCTTCCAGGGTTCTCCTACAAGCTTTGCTGCAGTCTGAAAGCAGAAATGGAGGCATTTCCAAGATGGCCACAAAGAGTTTGTCTGCCTGATGTATCATTGTTAGTATCACCATTTATTTTCATTTTGGGGAAGCAATTGGGGTTAAGTGACTAGCCAAGGGTCACATCGCTTAGCAAGTGTCTGAAGGTGAATTTGAACATAAGTCCTCCTGAATCCAGGGCCAGTGCTCTATCTATAATGCCACTGAGCTGTCCCAGGAATCACCATTTCTAATAATTATAGCCCGCATCTATATATCACTTCAAGGTTTGCAAAGTGTTTTACAAATTTTTTTTTTACTTTATCTTCACAATAACTCTGTGAGGTTGGTGCTGCTATTCTCCCCATTTTACAGATGAGAAAACTGAGACAGAAAGAGGTCAAATGACTTGGCCAGGGTCACAGAGCTAGTAAGTGCCTGAGGCTGTATTCGAGCTCAGGTCTTGCCAACTCCAAGACCAACCCCTACTTCTTTATATTATCTACTAGACATGGCCTATTAAATTTTTCTTTCTTCAAAGGGGAAGGGATCTGACCTCTCGTTTCATTGATATAGAGAATAGCCTGTGTGAAAACTCCTTCCAATGATGCAGACTAACAACTTACCTGTAATTTAGGATTTTAGAGAGTTGCCTAGAATTAGGTCATGCTTAAGGTCATGCCCTATGTGTCAGTAGCAGCATTCAAACCCACGTCTTTCTGACTCCAAGGCCGGCCCCCGAAACACTATATCATGCTGCCTCCATCTAAAATCCTGTGTGATTTTTGACAAATCGCTTCCCCTCTCTGGCCCTCAGTTTCCTCATCTGTAAAACAAGGGTGTTATACTAGATGGCCTTTAAGATCCCCTCCAGTTCTAAGTCTATAATGCTGTGGTTCCATGACTTACGTCCTTGAGCAAGACTTCTAGAAGTATAAGTGATTCTCTCCTTCTTGCTTAGCTGCCTCAGATGCCATTATGATTGCAGTAACATTATCCAGAAATCATTTTGCCCCAGAGGTGGAAAATTTGTAAAATGAAAGCCAACTTGTTTTTTTCTTTCTCTCTCTCTGCTTTTCCGAGAAGAGGTGACAAGGTATTTTCTTCTCTGCCCATTTTCCTGGCAGTGAAATTTGCTTTTGGCCACAACTGATGTCTCTCTCACCCTCTCACAGTGTAAATCTTGGTACAGAAGGTCTCCCTGAACTCATTCATGCACACAATGGTCAGGACAGGCCTCAGTACAGAGCACCCTCCCCCACTGCTGACTCCTGTGATGACCCTGTGATGCTTTATCTCCAGAGATGCCTCTCCTTCTTTCAGATCTGCTTTTGGATGATCTTTCTTGTCCATTGGAAGGGGGCTTCTCCCTGTCTGTCTTTAAATATTTCCAAAAATTAACTGTTTTATTGAAGAAACTGTTCAATAATTCTGACTTTGGGCATAAACTATAACAGGAAACAATAGGAACGCACAAATTTAAAGAATCTACATCTTTATTTCCCTTTTCTGCCTCCTGGTGAACTTTATTAATAATTCCTTCCCATATAAAAAAGAATTGTCATAATTCACTGAGAAATATAAGAATCTATTTAACTTCAGAAATCCCTCAAGTGCTTTCTTTTTTATATTTAATGTTGCCACAGAATCAAGGCCAAGGATGGATTTTATAGAATTTCATATCTGAAACCTTTTGAAAACATAGAACTGTGTTTCCCTTTCACCCAAAGAACAATTCCTCTTTAAAAACCTGTGATGGAAGCTTTCATTATTCACTGAACAAATGATCAGTGAGTGGTCACACAGAAATCATGGCACTGGCCTTTGAGGAAGTTATTGTCAGAGCTGTAATTAGGCTGAGGTGACTGGGGATTTGTCCCAGGCCTCCAAAATCCAGGCATTGTAGTACTATCCTTGAGAGTATCCTGGCTCTCCTGGAACCCATCTCCTTCCCTCCCTTCACCCCACCTATGCACGTAATTTTTGCCTCTTATCTGAAATATGAGATTTGTGGTCAGCAATGTCATTGGGGCCTTTGAATAGACTCTCTAAGCTATGAACTTCCCTTTCACCTAGCATGACTGCCCCTCCCCACCAGGGTAGACAGTCTTCCATGTATCACCCACTCTAACCACATTTGCTCCAGGTACCAGAATTTCTAGTTATGACTGACACAAAAGTTTATAATCAGATTAAGTAACAAATGGTCAGTTTCAGACTACTTTTGGGTGGCATAACTAAGGAAAGTTTCATAGAGGAGGTATGATTTGACCTGCTCTTTGAAGGATAGGTTGTTTCTGGGTAGGCAGAAAAGAGTTGGGAGAAGTATGAGAAAAACCACAAAAAGCTAGAGTGAGCAGGGCATGTGTGGGAATGTATGAATAGACACACCCAGGTTGGCAGGAAGACTTTGTAATATTGAGAAATGGGGGGAAAATATCTTGAGATCAGATTGTGAAGAGCTTTGAATGACAGGCTGAGGACAGGAGAGGCACCTAGTGCACTGGAAAGAATGCTGGTTCTTGCATTCAAAATCCCCTTTCCAACTCATGAGCTGTGTGATCCTGGGCAAGTCACTTAACCCCTGTCAACCTTAGTTTCTTTATCTAAAAGGGATTGGGTGCTATATCACTTCTAAGGTCCTTTCTGTCTCTAAATCTATGATTTCCTGACTTTATCTTAGAGGCACTAAAGAATTTATGGAACTCTTTCTCCCTTTCCTTCTCTGATATCACATTGTTTGACTTCTCAAGTGTACTTATCATGTAAATATATAGTGACCTAGATATTTATCTTACCTTCTGCTTGGACCTCCAGCCTTAACCCTCCCTCTCCTCCTTTAGATTCTAAGACATAGGGTGGGACCGCCTTGTTTCACTTCTGTATTCCCAGTGCCTAGCACATCTTAGGCACTGAATAAATGTTTCTCGAATTTATCCTGTAGGTTGTGGAAAACCATCAAGAACAAGGAGAAAGTACAAAGAGTTAGATTTTGTGAAGGAATTTTGTGTGGCATACTTGTGAAGCAATCACATTTTATGTCACATTTTATATAGCAACCTAAGGTTTATAAAAGGATTTCCTCCCAATAACCCTTTGAAAGAGTGTTTCTATCCCCGTTTTTACAGAAGAGAAAACTGAAGCTCATTGAATTTTAGAGAACTGGCAATGGTAAAGATCTGAGACAATGCACCATATCTTACTGTCTCTAGCCAAATCTGACTGGCTTGCATGAACACTGCCAGTTAAATATGCTTGATTGTGATGTGTCTGTTAATTACATATAAGGTGTATAACATGCTTAAGATTGATTAACACCAGGCACATTCCTCTACAACCACAAAAGAGCATCTTGTTTTGATTTTGCTTTCATTACATTGGTAATCCAACACCTCAATGGTTCCTGACAAATTTTGTCCTTTGTTGTTGAAGAAGACCATGCCATCAGAGAAATGATGACATGACTTGCACTTGACTTTGTTTGAGTGAGGGAGGGCTGTGCAAGGTTACCAGTCTCACTTCTATTATTGGAGGAAGACTCTTTTTGGTAGTGTTCCTTGCCTTTAGCAACCCTGAGGCTATTATTATAGAACAGCACCCCACTTTTGTAGCTGAGTCATCCTTGGTTATCTGCCCTTTCCATATGAGGAAACTGAGGTTAAGAGAGGCTAAAAGACTTAACAATATCATTTTAAAAATCTAAATTTGTCATTGAGTTCCCTGTGTATCCACATGCAGAACTTTCACTTTTTCTCATCAGAATAATTTCTCTTTGTGACTTCAAGACTTGATTTTTGAGAACTTCCTGCCTCCCCTAGGCTGACTTTGCCTAGGGAATTTGAGTCTGTGGAATTGAATCATATTTTCTTTCAGCTATGTGAGCCTTGCTAGTATGTGACTGAAATGAAAGGAAGATAGAAATCTTTATATCTGTATGCGAAGCATATTGAGGAACTGTGAGGTCAAAGTGTTAGAATTATCAATTGATTTTAAGTACACTAATTTTAAAATTTCCAGGGATGATGCCCGATGAGGTAGAGAAGTAGATTGTGAGCTAAATGATAAAGTAAGTTGGGAGAGTGACAATTGGTACAGTGTTATGGTGACAAGGTAAGGAATTGGTTAATGACATGGATTTGAATGAGGAAATTATTGTTAAGGGTTAGAGGCAGATGAATGCTCAGAAAACATCTGTAGGGAATGACTATACCAACCCTTCTCCTACAAATGAATATTCCAACATCTCCCCCATTCTTTGCTTATATAGTAGATTTTTGAAAAAATTATTTTGCCTTTTCTTTTTCTTCATAGACAGATTGTAGGTACCTTCTGTGCCCCAATATTATAAGCATCCCTTCTTCTCCTCCCCCCACCAACAAAAAATAGCCATTAAACAGTTAAATATGATTCTATGTCCTCAGCTCCTACCTCTCTACTGTAGGAGAAAAATATGTTTCATTACCAGTTCTCTGGGGCCAAGATTTGCCTTAGCAGTTCTTCAGTTTGGCTTTATTTTTAAGTCAACTAGTATTTATTAAGCATCTGCTTTGTGCCAGAAATTGGACTAAGAACTTGGGATATGAAGAAAGTTAAAGAGTTCCTGCACCTGAGGAGCTCATGAGCTAATAGGGGAGAAAACATGCAAACAACTATGTACAACTAAGATACAGACAGAATATATTAGAGATGATCTCAGAGAGAAGGCCTCAGCATTAATGGAAAAGTTTTCCTGCACAAGGTTAGATCATGGTTGAGATTTGAAGGAATCCAGGGAAGTTAGCAGGAGATGAGGAGGAAGAGAATTCCAGGCAGTGGGGATTGCTAGTGAAAATACCTGGAATCTGGAGATGGAGTGTCTTGTGGGTGGAGCAGCAAGGGGCCAGTGTCACTAGATGGTAGACTATCTAGAAAGGAGAAGGGTGTAGGAAGATTGGAAAGGTAGGAAGGGGCCATGTTTTGAAGGGCTTTAAAATTCCTTTTTATATGTGATCTTGGAAGTAACAGGGAGCCACTGGAGTTTACTGAAAGGAGGTAGAGGGGTGACATGGTTTGATCTGAACTTTAAGGATGATTGGTTTGACAGCTGAGTCAAACTGACAGATGGGATTGAGGAGAGAGTTAAGTCAGAGAGACCAACTAGCAGGCTATTACTATAGTCCAGCTGTGAGTTGCTGGCACTAGGCAGTGTCAGAGGAGATATGAAGTATATTGAGAGATGTTCCAAAAGTACTGATTGAGGGCACCTAGATGGTATAGTGGATAGAGCACCAGCCCTAGAGTCAGGAAGACCTGAGTTCAAATCCAGTCTCAGATACTAGCCGTGTAACTCTGGGCTAGTCACTTAGCCCTGATTGAATCCAAAACATTTTTTTTAATTACTAATTGGACTTAGCAAATAATTGGATATAGAGGAATGAGAATGAGTGAGAGTCCAAGGTAGACACCTATGTTGCAAGTCTAAGTAACTAAGAGGATTTGAGCCCTATATGGAAATAGGAAAGTTAGGAAATGGGAGAGAGTTTTGAGAGGTAAGGGGAGGAAAGGATAATAAATTCAATTTTGGACAAGTTGAGTGTGAGATGTCTGTAGGACATTCAGTTTAAAAATGTCTAATTGGTAGCTATAAATGTGAGAATGGAGGTCAGCAGAGAGGTTAGAGTTGGATAAGTAGATTGGAGAATTTGGTAATTGAATCTATGGGAGCTGAGATTACTAAGTGAAGTAGTATGGAGAGAGAAGCAGGCCTAGAACCCTTGTCATTGATGGATACCCAATGTGCTAAATGGACAAAAATCCAACAAAGGGGACTAAGGAGGAACAGTCAGATAGGTGGGAGGAAAAATCAGGAGATCCATGTCCGGAAAAACTAGAGATAAGAAATTATTAAGGAGAAAAGGACAATCCACTGTGTTGAGGCTGTTCAGAAGTCAGAAACAGTGAGGATTAAGACAAGGCCATTAGATTTGTCAACTAAGAGACCATTTTATTTTTTTTCTAATTTATTTCATTTGGTTGTTGTTTTTATGAGTAGAGATTTCATCAATGTAGGGAACTCTCTGTGGAAGCTTACTCTACAAATGCAAGTCTAAATCTTCTTTGAAACTTACAATCTTAAAAAAAGAAAGAAAGAAAGAACTTACCATCTTAGAGAGTTGCCTGGGTAGGGAGAAACTAAGAGGCTAAGTGACTTACCCAAATTCACAGAGGCAGGATTTGAACTCAAGTCTTCCTGACTCTGAGGTTGACTCCCAGTGTACTCTACCACACTGCTTCTTAGCTTTGTTTTAGTGTTTTACCTTTTACATTATTGCAGTTATTGTATATTTTACTCTCCTAGTTACATTCACTTTATGCTGTGCAATTGATCTTTAAATCCAAACACAGGACTTTACACTTACCTCTATCAAATTTTATTTATTAAATATGATCTATTTTTTCCAGTCTTTCAAGATATTTGTGAATTCTGATGCTCCTATTGAGCAGAGGGGTATCTATCAGCTTTGCTATCCACAGATTTGGTAAATATTCCAGTTCCATATTCATTCGAGTCACTGATAGAAGTGTGGAACAGCAGAGAGCCCTGTAGCACTCCACTGGAGACTTCCCTCCTTCCAACTTGTCATAGACCCATTAATCCTGTTGTCTGAAAAAAGAAAAAAAGATGCAGAATTTGTATGAATTGGAACTAAGGAGGATGTAGAATAAGCTAGATCAAAGATTCCTGTGTACCTCTAAGGACATGTGAAGGCTATGTATTTTCTTTTAATTCATTTATTCATGTCGTTGCAAAGCTGCACATTCATCATTTGGATAGATATACTATTGTATAAAAGCAGCCCTGGAACTTGGGCATCAGTATATACTGAAAAGGACAAATAGTACACAAATACATTTAGCCAAAGATCTCAACTGAGGCCAAGATTCAAGGTGTCTATCCAAGTGTGGACAAAGTAGGAAACAAAAAAGAAGTCCAAATTGCCAGCAATTAATGAATCAGCATTGGAGAAGCCTAGCAGGAGATATTAGGATTCCAATCATGGGGAAACTGAAATTCAAGGAGGGTGTGGGGGGAGGGTGTGTCAGGAAAACCATTCCTTCTGGAAACTAGAATATCAAGTATTAGCTGGGTCATGCCTACGATAGCCCCAACACATGGTAAGTACTTAATAAATGCTAATTGACTGATCACCATATAACATGACAGGAATCCAGTTACCCCTTCTAGTCACTTAGATCTATAGCCTCAAAGCTGTCCCATTGATTCTACCCCCATAACAACTCTCTTCAGTCCCCAACTTTCCACTCATGTAGTCACCATCCTAGTTCAGGACCTCAGTCTCTCCCCTGGAATGAATGTTACAATAGACTCATAGCCTCCATTCTTTATCATCTTCCATCCATCTTCCACATGATTGCTACAACAAAAACATAAATCTTCCTAAAGCACTAATCAAGACTCTTCCTTGCTCAAGAAATTTCTGTTACCTATTGCCTTCAGATTAGGATGCAACTTCTGCAGTTTGGCATTTAATAAGGCCCTTTCAAGTCTCTATCTAGTCTTCTGTCCAGGTTTATTTGTCTATGACTGCCCTTCTTTAGCTCTGTTTCAGATACATTTGGTCTATTTAGTTTTCCCCCAAACTGGCATCACACCCCCTGATTCTATACCTTTCTTTGCATAGATAGTCCCTCATTTGTTAAATGCATTCCCTTCTCAACTCCCTCATTAGAAAACCTAGCTCCTTCAAGGATTAGCTCACATAATACCTTCTATGTGTTTAGTTGTTTGTGCTCATTCATTCTGAGAATTATCACATATATTCTTATTGGTCTACATGTTGTATCCCTTCAGGAGAATGTAAATTCCTTTGGGGCCAGGACTTTTCTCACTTTATCTTTACATCCCTAGTTCCTGGAATAATGCCTTGTTCATAGTAAACACTTAATGCTTATTGGACTAGATTGATAGGAACAGTTACTTAAAGTGCTTCCTTCATCCCTGTCCTAATATTCTTTTATATTCTTCCTGCCTCCCAGAACTGGCACCACAGTATGACAGGGCTAGGTCTAAATGTAAGAGTTAAAGGGTCCCATCTCTATGTTTGATGACCACCCATAAGTAATGGCACTATACATTCAATGCTTCAAGCATCTACAATTTCATTGGTGGGGCTTTTATTTCTAACTTATTACTTTGAAAATGGTCTTGGAGAGTCTGTATAACCAAAAAGCTCATCATCCTTGTGGTCAAATGGATATTGATCCTTTGTGATTTTAGCTAATTTGGTCCTGGGTCACTGGACCTTTATTCCACCCCTGAGCCCATACCCTAAGCTTTTCTACCTTGGCAGGACCTGTCAAAGCTTGTCCTCTCTTGGCATTTTCTTCAAGAAACAGGACCACCTCATTGTTCCGAGGATGTGTAAGAGCAGGAAACCAGTGGAGGAAAATAAAACCAGTTTATTCCTGAGTTCACAAAAATGAAGGTCAAGTGGCAAAATACAAAGGAACTTCAGAAGTATTTCAAATCCTACGTGGATATAGTTCTCAGAAGTTTTGCAGCTAGCAAGATTTAGGGAGACATAGCTATAACTGATGAACATCTCAGTGTAGGACTGATTCCGTTCAGTAAATAATAGAACTCCTTATCATTGCTATATAAAAGACACAGATGTGTAATCGCCTTGATTGCCAAGATAAATTTCAGAAGCCTCACTTTAGTTAAAGGCACGGGAAAACACTTTTGGCCCATGTGGTTTTCTGCCCTTGAAAGTTCAGAGTTCCATTTTGAACTTCTGGTTCTATCTAAAACCACTGAAACTGAGCTGAAGCATCTAGGTAGGCGGGTGCGTTGCAACAAGACTCTCTCTGCTGACTCTGTAAGATTTTTCAGACTAGTCTAGTTCTCTTTGTTGAGAAACCAAGACAAAATAACCAATTCCAGTGGGGTTTCTATGGTTTGGTGGTTTTCGTCCTAAATTAAGGCAGAAGCAGTGGTCAGTCATGTGACTCCCTAGCCCAAAGGTTTCATTATAAAACCTTAAGGAACCCAAAAATTTCAGTCTTAAAATATACTCCAGAGAGGCAGCCCGAAAAGTCATCCTAAGTTTGGACTAGAAGTTTGGGCCAGAGAACTGGGAGCTTGCTCGGACTAAATATTATGAGACTTGTCTTAAGTTTCAAATCTAAAGTTTAGCTTCATTCAGTTCAGGGCAGACACATAGCCTTCCCTCCTCTCCCCCGCCTCAAGCGCTGTCTGGGGGAATAAAATCGACTATGAAAGTAGTGGAAGAGAATTAGGGGATTTGGCTTGTTTATGTCATGAGCATGTCATGTTTTGTGGCACATGCCAAAGCATCAAAACTGCTTGATTTTTAAAGACACTCCAGAGTATATTTTATGTATATATTTAAAAACTAAGTCAATATGCATATTCCCTTTGGAAGCTGCTAATTAGCACAGGATTTAGTGCCTGCCGGAAGAAACCTTGGAGTAGAGCCTGTGTTCTAAGCAACTCTGGACCCACGTGAAACTTTCTTTACACAAACACAAGCATTTTAATATATCAAGAACAAAAAAACGATTGTATATGAAACTTTGAACTTTCGTTGCATACATTTTGTTTTGGGAAAAAAAGGCTATTTTAAATTTGAGAAGGGAGTAACAAAATTGCCTTGTGTCCATGTCTCCACTTCTTTTTGGTATCTTTCATGTGTTTTTAAGAAAAATGTTTCATTGATGATCTTTTCCTTCTTTTAAAACATTTTTACACTTCTATCACTCTGTATCATTTCACATAACTCCTCCACATTTGAGTTCTTTATATTTGTTATTTCTTGCAATGTAGTAATATACTCCACTGAATTCATATATAATTTATTTTGAAAATAGTATTTTTTCCCATTACATGTAAACATAGTTTTTGACATTCATTTCTTATAAGATTTTGAGTTCCAAAATTTTTTCCCTCTCATCTCTACTATCTTCCCTAAGATAGTAAGCAATTTGATACAGGTTACATATGTAATTTATTTAACCATTCTTGGGCATTGTCAGGCACATAATTTGTTTCCAATATGAGGTCTGAGGGCTTTTTTTTGCAATTATGAATAGTGATGATAGAAAAAAATGAGGTATATGTGTGTATATATATATGTATATATATACATATATATATACACACATATGTATTTACAGATAGCTATCTCTCTCTTTTCTCTGTCCAATATATCCTAAATGTACAAACCTAAAGGTGGAATCACTGGGTCAAACATGGTGAATATTTTTGTGACTTGTATAATTTCATATAGCTTTTCAAAAAACTGACCCAATTTATAGCTCCAGCAGCAGTGAACAAGTATGCTGTAACTGTCTGCATTTGCATTGCATTTTTTCATCTTGCATATCTTTGTCAATTTAATGAATGTATCTCAGTTGTTTTAGTTTCTGTACTTATTAAATTTTCAATACTTCTCTGATGTAGTTGTTGATATGTTGCATTTCTTCCTTTTTTTAGACCTATGTATCATATTATACAAAAAGTATTTTGGAAGAAAATTGCCCAAATTAATGACTGACGGGTCGAGGGGAGGGCACAGAGGATGGTAGAGTATGCCAGATGTATAATGGCTAAACCCTTGATGAACAATTTCTGTTTTTAATTCTGAGATACCAAGGCTCCAACGTTTACAAAGAAAACTTTTCCTGTGAGTCGGTACATCTTTTTAATCATCCAGCAAAAGCAGGAAGAGCAGGGGAGTAGCTGTTTCACCCAGTCGGCATGACAGGTTGCCAGGAGAAGGCAACTGATCTACTCTACTCCAATGATCTGTTTGTCCCAATCCATCAGTCATAGCTTTAAGTATCAACTGTGATTTGCAAAGGAATAGAATACTTTATCTGATTCAGTAAAAACAAGTTATCCTAGATTCCTTCAAAATTTGCTTAAGATAACCAACACTATACATTTACTGCAGCATCTAATTTGCCCAGACCTATATATATGTATACATATATATATATATATATATGTATACATATATATGTATATATATATATATAACATATAATCATATTTTTAAAGGGGACAAGTTGGGACTAACTTTTTTTAAAATTTTAGACTTAACTTTACAAAAAAAATTTTTTTGTCAAGGGATTCCTTTAAATAGCAGCCTCCTCTGGCATATTTCAGATATGATTTGATTTACCAAAATAATTCTCCACACAAACTTCAGGGACACATCTGTTTTGTAAAGCAAAATATACCTGTAATAAGCTTCTATACAGTAATATACGGGGAATAAAATAATTAATTTATGTGATAGTCATCTAATGTGTTACATAACACAATTCAAAGCTAATTATTTTAGAAACAGACATTTGTTGCTTTAGTTTTATGCATGTACATTTTCCAAATTTGAGTTGTCAGGAAGGAATTTTTTTTCTTTTGGTTAGCACACTCCCACACAGTGCCCTGCATCAATTATCTGGTTAGACACCATTCCTGATGTTGCGCCTGCATTCTGCAAAAGGAACCTATTTTAGTCACTTATATGTCAGGAGGGTAGGATGTTTCTAAGGTTGCCTTTTTCTGAATGCATCAAAGAGGTGAGACAAAGTCGAACTTCTTTGTCAGGGCACCAAATCTTTCTCTTATGGACCATTAATCTTCAAAGCAGAGATGGAGCTCCCTGGGATGAGAAGAGTTCTCTTCTCAGTGACTTTTAGAGTGGTAAGATGCGTCTTATCCCGTCTTTTCCCAAATAACAAATGCTGGGGCTTGTCTCCAACACAGTCGTACTCACCATCATCCCCCAATGCTCCTTTCGCTCAATCTCTTCCCGGAGCTAGGAAAATTCCACACATTTCCACTTCTGAGCCTTTCTTCAGACATCATTAGTCCTTATCCTGACTCCATGCTCAATGCCTGCAATGTTCTCCCTCCTTACCCCTGCTTCCTGCCTTCCTCGATTTCCTTCAAGACTCAGTTCAAATCTCAGCTTCCACAGGACCCTTTTTGAGGTTCCCCTCCTCCCCCACGGCTAACACATTCCCTAAGATATTCCCTTCCACTTTCACTGTTATTTGCATGTTGTCTTCCTCATTAGAATGTGCACAGTTTGAAGGCAGTGACCATGTACCTGCCTTTCTGGTATTCCTCGAGCTTAGCTCAGTGCCTAGTACATAGTAAACACTTAATAAATGTTTATTCGCTGACTGACTGAATGACACACAATGCCTATTCTCTGTTCTGGGAGGGTGACCCTGCCTCACTCCTGAGTTACATACAATGAGCAGGCATGAGTGAGTCTCACATCTCATTACAGTTACTTTGGCCACAAATTCTCTTCCAGAGTCCCCATTCCTCTCATGAGCACCGCCATCCTTCTAGTCATGCAGACTCATGACTTCGGGGAGACCTTCAGCTTCTCCTTCTCCTCCACATCACACATCCAATCAGCCACCAAATCTGGTCAGCTCCACCTGCACAGCTCTGACATCTGGCCCTTCTCTCTACTCACAACCACCTTCCAGTCTGGTCATTTCCCTGCCTCAGAATTGGCCCCACTCCAGGTGTATCCTCAGCTCATCCGCCCTGACTGTGCCCCTCCCCTACTCATTAAAAACCAGTGAATCCCTGGTAACTCTAGGATCAAATATTATTTTATTTTTACCTCAAATTTCTTTGTGCTTTGTATTGTGCCCAAGTTTTATTACAATGATATGTAATTTATAAATGTATATATGTGTATATATGTATATACATATGCATGTGCATATATGTGTGTATATACACAGAGACAGAGATAGGGAGAGAGAGACAGAGAGACAGAGAGAGAGATAGGTGATGCAGTAGATAGAGTAGGCTGGAGGTAGGAAGATTTATCTTCTTGAGTTCAAATCTAACACTTAGTAGCTGCATGATCCTGGGCAAGTCACTTAAACCTATTTGCTTCAGTTTCCTCATCTGTAAAATGAGCGGCAGAAGGATATGACAAACCACACCAATATCTTTGTCAAGAAAATCCCAAAATGAATTCACAAAGAGTTGAACATGACTGAAGGGATTCAACAACATACATACACGCACACAAATATATAGATATAGATATATGCATGTATATATCTATATATCTGTGTGTGCATAGTGGACATTCTGCTATTTTTGTTACCTTTTATTTTTCTTTTTGGTAGGAAAAAAGGATTATAAATTACCTGAAACTCTTCTTTCACTGACAATAAACAAAAGATAATTAATGTCTAATGAATGGGTTTGACCATGAGAGAGAGTGAAGATTTTTGATCCTAGAAACCTGGCCTCTGTTACTTTAATATTATATATCTCCTTGTGCTCTGCCCTCCCACAAGTGGGCCTTTCTCCTTTCAGTTTATGAAATAAAGTACACTTCTTTGGTGAAACCTTTATATGGAAACATGCCTGAGCACTTCCCCTCAGTCAAGTTGGTTGAAGTGGGTTTGAACGAGCAGAAAGAAATAACACCAGTGTTCAGTAATAACAGGAAACCAAAGCTCAACCCCCGCTCCCACCAACTTTTCTCAAGCCTTTGTCATCATGGGCTATAATGGACCTCAAGAAATCATCTAATCCATCACCCTTTGCTTACCATTTTCCTTGGCTTCCTCCATATAAGCCTGTGGAACATTCTGAAAACCAGGAAGCTGGATTCACCTTCTTCTTGGCTATTCTTGTGTTCAGAGACAAAAGAGGACAAGCAGGGTAGCTTTTGCTAGAGGACGGAGTCCTCTGGACCTCTGGATACTGGAGAATCCATGAAGAAGAAAGGATCAAGCAGTGGGGAGGAAGACAAAGGACTGCTGTAGGTATTTCCCAGTGTAAACACATAGGGTTTAGTTTGTGCAAAGGAGCCATTCTGGAGAGATGCTGTTGACTATATTTGGAAGCTGATAATATAATTTAGTTCTCCTCTGGGTATTGCGGGCATACTATGATTTCCTTGGTTGAAATGCCTTCCTTCCCACCCCAGAATGGAGAAAGGACTGAAATAATTTCATATTGGACACTTTCCCTTCTGGTAGATAATTTAAATACTACCATATGTCTTCTTGTTTTGTCCCTGTACTGGGCTCTTTGGAAACTATAAGCTTTGTAGAAATGCAAACCCCATCAATTGAGATTTAAAAAAAAAAAATCATCATGTAGTGATAGCCTCTGTTCCGTGCTGCTCCAATCACTAGGCTATTGCAATTACCCAGGAAGGTGTCTGAGGCTATGCTCCACTGAAGGGGAGGGATAACAACCCTCAGAAACTGTTTAATCCACAGGAACTCAAATCAGCTTCATGGAGACTGCCCAGGATGGAAGAAATAATCACTGAAATTGGACCTGGGAGGACAACCCTCCCCCACTTTCAAGCAGTTCAATACAAGAGGAAGCTTTCCCACTGTGTGGACCTAGGAGTTTCTACCAGCCACCCTCTCCAGCCAGAATCTTTGCTGGGGTACAAGAACGAGTCTGGACCAAGGAAGATGAATTTCACTGAAGAAGGATTCTCCATTTGGATTTTCCCCTAATCCCAGCAGCTTTCCACTGATACTCTTGATGGATGCGTGTCTCTTTTGAACATGTCAGATGTTGTTCTTGTACCCTCTCACGTTAGGCTGTTAGCTGCTCATGAGCCTAAAGGCCTGTTTCAGAGGTAACCAAATCAGCCTGAAAATAATAGCCTGGTTATTGTGTTTTTCACAGCTCTTTGTCTTCCTTCTGCACTGAGGAGTTATATAGTTAACTTTATTCACACCTAAGAACAGCAGGGGATAAAGTTTTCTCATAGTTGAAGCTGTATAATTGACTATGTAATTTGCAGTACTCTAGAGTTACATTCTCTCCAAAAGCACACTGCCTCTTTTGGGAGAGAGTGTATTATATTTTTGTAAAGGACACACACACACACACACACACACACACACACACACTCACACACATGCGTATACATACCATACATATATATGTATTTATGTAAATACATATATACATTTTTTAGAGAGAAATTATAAAATCAGAACTTCTATCAAGCCCCACAGTAGAGAGAAGCCCCAGCTAAGTCTTCCAGCTCTTTCCACAAGGTATTGACATGGTTTCTTTTCTTTATTCCCTTTTCCCCTTCTGCCCATTCTTTGACATGACAGCTGAGCTCATACAATCCAAAGCAACCCAACTAGCATTCATTACAAATGGTCGATTTGCTGGGTAACGCGATGGTACCATAAGGAGCAAAGACAAAGGTATCAAGCAATCTTTGCCCTCAAGAACATTCTACTAGGTCAGAGAAGCTTAGAACAGGAACTGACTTGACACACCTTCTTGTCCTAAAGTTATAACCAGGGTGAGGTGAGGAGGAGTTTGCCAGAAGGGGCTGACAATTCTTGAAGTCCTTCAACAGGGTAGAACCATCGTAGCCTGGCACCTGGTTAGCAAAAATAGTGAACTAAAAAAAAGGAAGCTACCAAATGGCTGCCTGGGGTGAGCTTTTCTCTCATATCTCCTCTGAACCACTAACCAGATCAGTTTAAGCTAGCTATCCTTTGCATAGTTTGTGGTATTTTCCATGGATACAACAATTTCTATGTATAACTGTCTAATCCAACTCTCATTTTACAGATGAGTAAAATGAGTTTCAGAGAAGGATAGTGACTTGCCTTTGGTCAATATATCTAGCTATGGAACAAGTCTCCTGCCACTCAGTCCAATTATTTTGATTTCTCTCTGACTTCATGGCATAAAAAGGACCAATTCCTCCCTAATGTAGAGGACTTGGATTTGGGGAAAGATCCTAATACTGTGTTGGGCACGTGGCATATGCTAACAAGGACTGTTAGATTATCTTTTGGAGAGTTTGTGTATGGAAGGGATAGTGGGGAAAGGAGGCTGTTAGCTTTCTAGTCACCTCAATTAGCAATCTGCCGCCAAACATGGACTTTAGAACCTGGTGTTTACAGCCAGGACAAAAATCAAACTTTGTTCTCCCAAGCTTCTGTGTTTCTCCCTTCTTAAAAAGTGAAGAAACATTTGAAAATTGTTTTTGAAATGGTACACAGTATGAAGCACCAATATATGGACTTATACAAGCATGTATCATTAAGGTAAGCAATTACCAAACTGTCTTTTGGCTAGAATATTTCTATCTGTGTGTGTGTGTGTGTGTGTGTGTGTGTGTGTGTGTGTGTATTCATGCTTAATCTGTCATTCAGATACCTAGACAGGCTGTCACATATTCTTTGCTGCCTACTGCTCCAGCTTGCTAAGCCCTGTAGCAGGGCCACTGTGTGCATTTGGAGAGGAAATGAAAGCAGATGAGGAGGAAGGCCACCACTCCCTTAGGTAAAGACACGGTCTCATTCCCTCCAGCTATCCTGCCAACAACAAGATCTCTCTCCTCCTGACCATTCTTCTACACCAAAGAATAAAGAATAATTAAAAGTCTTTTACATGAGGTGTGGTTTAGTTCAATATGTACCATTGGTTCTGCAAACATGCTGAGGACAGGGGAGGGGGGAGGTTGGGTATGCACATTATGTACCATATGCCACCCTTGTAGCTGGCATACAGTGGGTAGCTATAAAAACAAGGGAGGAAAAAATGGATGTGCATTCTGCTTTTGAAGCCTAGCTTTTATTGGAAAAATTATTGGGGTGGGAGTGGGGAGGTAAATAACCAAAATTTAAGTTTTGTTAATCCTGCATTAGTTCGGTGTGACAATCATTTTTATATATTTTGTTACTCAGAGAGACAATGGCAGTTTTTAAAATTTCCCTTCTTGGCATCATATAGCATAGTGCAGATATGTCTTATTTTATGAAGTGACTGCAAAGCTGTATTTAAAAAAAATAAATCAAGTCACATATGCACTAAGGGAGTCATACAGTCATAGATCTTAGAGGTATGATTTTTATGGTTATTATAGATGAGGCGACTGAACCCCAGAGAGGTTGAAGGATTTGGCCAGGATCACAAAGTTAATATGTAATGGACTAGGAACTAGAAACTAAGTTTCCTCCCTGGAACAGGGATTATTTCATTGCAACAAGTCTAGGATCTTCTGAGACACCCAGCGTCTTGACTATCATCTCACCCTACAGGAACTAGAATTTCTATTCAGTGCTCACAAACCCATGTAGGTGGCATTCATCCAGCCCTGTCTTTCTCAAGGAGAAAGAGAGACTCTTTTTTTACTATGGTCAGGCAGCGTACTGTGTTGGAACTTGCTAGGTCAAGGAACCAGACCAAACAGGGCAGGTGAGGGTGGGTGGTTGGGGTGGACTTAGCTTTACCATGCTAAAATTCACCTCCCAAGGAAGTAAAGTACCATATGCCCAAAGGTCCTATCTATTTCGTGTCCTTTACTTCTCACACTTGTGTCTGTCCATTGAGTTCCATTTATCTAGTGCACTGAAAAGATTGAATCCTGCTTGAAGAGAGTAGAGTTTTGAGTGCAACTTCAGAAAGGCAGGACAAAGGCTACCAACTCAAAGCAAGCCCTTACAGTCTTGCTAAGTGAGGCTCTTAGGGTAAAAATCTGTCTTAATTGCCTTGGATTTGATGGGAAATTAAAGCAAATTATACACCTACCCATCTGGGCCTTGAGGAAGTTGGCACTGAATGGGAAACAAAGAGTTCAAAAGACCGATTTGACCTAAGAGATGCTGACTGGGTACAGCTGTGGGTCTAAATGACAAAAGAGCTGAAATAGCTCACCAAAAGAACCTGTCACACTTCCTTGAGGAACAGAGGCCACCTACCTACAATTCAGCATAGGACTAGCATAGTATAGCAAAACAATGGACAACCATTAGATGGCAGAATATTGACAAAAGTCATACGTCATGTATTACATCACTAGACCAGCAACTCTTGGGAGGAAAGTAATAGCCATAGAGGCAGAAAAATGTTCCAGTTGAGATATAGTTTTGTTAGAATGAGTTATCCTGGTTCCTTACGGTCTCCTCCTACTAATGAACAAAGAAATCTACAAGTGCACCCCTACATGAACAAGTTTTTTTTTTGTTATTTACCTCTCTTCTATTTCATTAAATATTTTTATTTTGAGTTAAAGCATCCTCTGGTTTGTTCTGGGAAAAAATGTTAGATGGGGGCTTATGAGCTGTGGTTTTCAACGTTTATTGACTCAAAGCATGACTAGAATCTGAGTGTAATTTTCAGAGCTGATTTTCTAAATTGTTTATTTTTTCTTCCTTTCACTTCCTTCTTTCCCCCGGTTGAGCAACAGCAAAAGGGCAGAGAAAAGCAAAACTCTTACAACCAATACACAAAGTCAAGCAAAGCAAATTCCCTCATTGGCCATGTCCAAAAATGTCTGTCTCATTCCGTATTCTGAATCCATCACTCTTCTGTCAGGGGATGGGTGACACTTCATCTTTGGTGCTCCAAAATCATGACTTGTCATTACATTGATCAAAGTTCTCAAATCTTCCAAAGTTATTTTTTTCATAGTGTTGTTATTATTGTATAAATTGTCTTTTCTGGTTCTGCTTACTCTACATAAATTCACACAGATCTGCCCAGTTTTCTCTAAAATTGTTCATTCCATCATTTCTTATGGCACAAGAATATTTCATTACAGTTACATACCATAAGTTGATTAGCCATGCCCCAATTGGTGGCAATGGCAACTATTCTCTTAGTTTCCATTTTTTTGTTATCATGGAAAGAGCTGGTGTAAATATTTTTGTATAAAAGGGTTCTATTACTCTTTGATTTCTTTGATGTGTATGCCTAGTGGTGTTATCACCAGGTTAAAGGGAATTCTTGGGGGAATAGTTTCAAATATCTTTCCAAAATGACTGTACCAATTCACAACTTTACTGAGAATACATTTATGGGATCATTTTCCACCAGAGGAGCTGATGTTTGAGGCCTACATAACCATGACAAATTCATGAAACAAGTACTAGGCCAAGGCTGGTTCCATCATCACCAATCATTGAATTGTTTATAATAAATAATAAGATGAAAGTAGTAATTATAATAGACAGTAAATCAATAAATGCATTTGACAAGCATTTGTTAATGCCTATCATGTACCAGGAACTGTACTTGGACTGGGGAAACAAAGACAAAAGTGGGAAATAATCCCTGCCCTCCAAGAGTTTATATTACACTAGGGGATCACCAAGTAGTCACAGATGAATAAATACAGAAGTTACAAAACAAACATGAAATGACTTGGAGAAGGCACTAACTTAGCAGGTTAGTTAGCACATTCCAAGAGGTACAGGTGCAGAGGGAGTGAACCCTAAGCATAGGGCTCAGTCTATGCAAAAGCCGAGATGGAAGCAGGTTTTCTATTGGGAAGAGGTAAATGGTCCAATTTGTCTGCAAGGCAGAGCTCACAAGAGGAAGCAATATGTAAGCAGCCTAAGAAGGCTGAAGTCAGGCTATGAGGCTCTTTAAATGTCAAACAGACAAATTTTGGGCTTTATCTCAAAGTAATGGAGAACCACAGAACTTCTTGAGCAGAGGAGTGATGTCATCAGGCTAGCACTTTATATGACATAGTTATCCCTTACACATGGTGGAGGTTAGGGGGAACAGCACCCAACAATCTGGAAAATCCTTGTAAGATTTTTTGGCCTTCCTTCATATCAGAGAAGAAGTTTGAATTATTATGATATTAAAAGAAAAAATATGTTGTTATTTTACAATACTACACATATGTTTCATGTATTTCTGAGTTTCTTAACTTCTCCTGTATCTTCTGCTGGCCTTCACATGTCATCTATGGCCTCCACAAAACTCCTCCCAAATTCCCATTTAGTTTCTTATGCTGATCCACCATATATGGAAACTGTGATGGGGAAAATTGTGATGTAGAAGTGATCACTGTATTATATTGGTAGCTGTGCAAAGGATAGATTGAAGAGGGCAGACACGATGCAAGGAGACAAATTAGAAAACCACTTGAAGGGTCCAGGTGAGAAGTCATGAATAATGGCCTGGTGGTAAGGATAAAAAGAAAGGGATGGGTCTGAGAGAGTTTGGGGTGATAGAACCAACAAGGCCTTAGGATCAAAGATTTAAATCTAGAAGGAAACATAGAGTCCAGCCTCTTCCTTTTTCACATGAGGAAACCGAGACTCAATGAAATTAAACGATTTTCTCTGGATCATCTAAGTGATAAGTGCCAGAGGCAGGTTTTGAACCCAGAGTCTCTAGAATTAATGTTCTTTCCACTGCACCACACCTTCTCCTTCTCATGTGTCATGAAGCTGGATTGTCATACACATCCCATGAATTAAGGCATAGTGTGCTCTAATGGGCCCCCTCTTCCTGATGTGGAGCTAGAAGGGGCCCCAACAATGCCTGGTTCAGAGAAGCTATCTGAGATAAAACCTAGTAAGTAGCTCCAACAATGCTCACTTTGCTGCTGCAGAACAGAGGGAGCCCTGGATACATACCATTCATCCACCAAGGAGTATAGTCACCAGGGATTGCACAATAACCATTGATGCAAATGAAAAAGATCACTCAAAGGAAATTGTACTCTGAGTAATGGAAAAACCACTAGAAGTCTCAGCAAAAAGATAGAAACATCCCCCCACCTCTTGGCAGAAAGGTCGGGGTATGTTAAGACAGAACATTATACACATGGTCAGATTCGTTCTCTGTATTGGGTGATTTTGTCAATTGTTCTCTCACAAAGGAGGGTTCCATCTGGGGGAGGGCAAGAGTGGGAAATGATCATAAAGAAGAGAGAAAAGGAACTGAGAAAATGTATATAGAAAAAAAAAGAAAAGACAGGGGGAGCCTTAGAGTCATACTTATGTACAAAAATATCTTTAATCTGGTCAGGGGTTGATTTTCATTGGCAATGTAGACAACTCAGACCAGTTTCCTAATTCCTTCCTGTCACCTATAGATAGACCCAGACCACACACTGTCCTCCTCCGGTTTCCTCAGTACCTTTAACCTCCTCCTCACTCCTTGTATAAGGACAAGATACTTCTCCTTTGTGCTTGTGTCTCCACCTCTAATCCAGAGTGCGACTTAAGGATTCTATCTGGGTATTGTTGTGGTGATCATCCTTCATTATTGAAGAGGACCAGTGACCTCATTTCCGGGGGAGGTATTGGCTGATGTCTTTTACTGTATCTTATTTATTATGAAACTTGAATTCTAGAAAACACACAATCTTCAGGGGAGGAACCTGAGCCACAACTTAGGAAGCTGAGGTTCAGATAGAGGAGCTGGAAGAAGGACAAAGGAAAGCTGGTTATTCTTTACTGGCACCTGGGTGTATCTGTTTATTGTAACTCAGCCAATGAACCTGGGGTCATGAAACAAGCCAGAAGAGGGGAGTGTCACCAGAGGCTAAGGTTTCAAAGAGGAAGAGAGGTTCAGGCTCAAAGGAGATCTTGGAACTCGTACTCACTTAGAAGCCCCAGGCTCAGTGGAGGGTAAGATTGACTGGTTGACATGGTATGAACATCACTCTTGGGCAGAAGATAGTAACCTTTTTGTGTCATGAACCCCTTTGGCATTCTGATGAAACCTATGGATCCATTCCCAGAATCCTGTTTTAAAATAATTTAAGGAAATGCCAAACCTGAGTAAATAGTTAACAAAAATGAAAATGTAGTTTTGTTTTCCCCATCTGAGTTCACACACCCCTTGAAATCTATTTTAACCCCAGGTTAAGAACGCTTGGTCTGAGGCCACAGAGTAGAGGATCTAACTTTGTAATAAGAGTGTGTCAGACATAAAAGCAACGTGAGAAATTTCTTCAAATCAGGGAGTACAAAAAGACTGGGTCAAAAGTGGGAAAGAAGGAATCAAGTCAAAGTCAGAGCACTAAATTCCCTCATGACAGTCCTTTGATAGTTTTGATCTAGTTTTGGAATGTAATGAGATACTCTTAGGTCATCCAATAGTTAATAAAAGAAGGTTTATTTAGATTTAGAGTATTTAAATGTCAACAAAAACACAGCACTAGGCTTGGGTAGATACAGCCTCCCCTCAACCCCACACCTGTATTCAAACATGGCTGGTCAACAGGCCAGAATGTGGTTGAGAGATATGTACTATGCCTGAAGGGCCCCAGCTGTACCTGATTGTGTCCTTAGGTGACCAAGAAGCTACATCTACAAGGTCTCAAACCACCAGGAAGCTGTGCCAACAGCTAGGTCATTGGAACTCTAGCTTTCTTGGATAATCAAGTCTTGAGAATAGCTTCCTTGCCATTTAGGGAAAGAATTAACCTAACCAATATGGAGGTGAGAAAAGTAAAGGAGGAAGGCTGGTTATCAATCTCATCAAAGAAGGTAAAATAGACCTGTGAAGTTGGGGCAGATAGCTTGACAACCAAGGGGAGAATTCTAGGGGAGACAAAAGAAAGGGTACAAAAGTACTTGATTCTTCTATGGGTCAGGACCAGTAAAGATTTAGGACTGCCATGCCTAAAGATCATGGGAAGCAAAATCTTCAAGGCCTTCCACCAAAACTGATTGTCCCATCTTGAAACCAAGAATTGAGATAACATTCAGTTGTCTCTGGGACATGATCTGGAAATAAGGGGCCAGCCATGGAAAAAAAGAATGTAACTTTCCCTTTCATTATTACTTGAACACTTACCCTCCTCTAATATATTGCCTTTAAGTACTTAATGGTAAAAGCTTTACAAAACCCAAAAGAATGTGGTGTGTTTTCAAAGAGCAAGAGTAGATGAAGGTTTGTTTTTCTCTCCTCCAGGCTCAGCTGGGCAGAACAGCAGGCCTGGAGTTAGAAAAGCTCCTCTTCCTGAGTTCAAACCCAGATTCAGACACTAACGTGGGACCCTGGGCAAGTCACTTCACCCTGTTACCTGTTTGCTCATCCGTAAAATGAGCTGGAGAAAGAAATAGCAAATCACTCCAGCATCTGCCAAGAAAACCCTAAATGACGTCGTGGAGGGTCAGACACGACTGAACAACAAAGTGTAACCCCACTCCTGTCCCAAGGCTGAAGTGGTTCCCTGAAGGACAGCTCTGTGATCTTTATAGTAGGTGCTACATATATAGAAGGAGATGGGACTCATGATGAGGAAGAGCTCTAAGCCTGAGTAAGATGGAGAGAATTTGGAAAGAGACTTCTAGACAAGCCAGCAAGAGACATGGTGTTTTCCCGTGGTGTTTAGGGGCTTGCCAAGGAGTCAGAAACCTGTGAGGAAACCACTCCCTTCCTATGTCTCTTGATTCCCAGCACCTGCACCCCCAGCAACAATGAAAACAACAATGACAATGACGACGACGACAACTACTACCACTACCACTAGAGCACTACTATTCAGTCTTGTCTGACCCTTCATGACACCATGGACCATGATGTCCATGGAGTTTTCTTGGAAAAGATACTGGAATGGTTTTACCATTTCCTTCTCCAGTGGATTAAAGGAAGCAGAGGTTAAGTGACTTGCCCAGGATCACACCGCTAATAAGTGTGTATGAGGCTGGATTTGAACTTGGGTCTTCCTGACTGCAGGCCCAGAACTCTATCCACTGAACCACCAACACCACCCCTACTATCATTTAAATAGTATTTGAAGGTTTGCAAGGCACTTTGTTATCTCATTTGATAAGAACAGACTTCCTTAGTCACGCTGTTCTGTTCTCACTTGGTCTGGAGGAGATCATTCATTCTTCTGCATTCTTTCATCTACTCGAACCTGTATAACCTCCCCAATTTCTGTTTAGTGTTTGTCTGGACAAATGAATTTGTGTGAGTGTGTGTGTGTATATATATACCAAGTAGCTGGTGTGAAATCTCTGAGCTAGGAAGAGTAAGCTACGAGTTATCTTCCCCCTTTAGAGAGACCAGGGAAAATAACTTTTATTCTAAACCCCATAAAGAGAGCTTCATACTTCTAGGCTGCCAATATTTGGTATGTGGTAAATACTGTCAATAAAATTCTAATCCAATAACCTTCTTGAAGATATGAGCATCCTGGAGTAAGTGTCCAGTCACAGTCCTCTTCTTCCTCCCCATAAAGGTGCAAATAACAGTCTCCTTGGGAGATAAGGTGGACCAGACAATGGTCCAATGTCTATCTATCCCTACTACACGCAGCTCGGTCACTTTATATTGGATGGGTTTCTAGTAATAACTATTGTTACTTTAATAGCTAGCATTTATTTTAAGGTTTCCAAAGTACTATAGAAACATTTTATTCAATCTTCATGACCACTCTATTATGTACCCCATTTTACAGATGAGAAAACTTAATCTGGGTTTAAGTAACATGCCCATGTATGTAGCTATTAAGGATTTGGGTTCAGGTCTTCCTGACTCCAATTCAAGTGCTCTATGTCTATCTTTCCATATAGTAGTAGTTGGAAGTTAGTAAATGACATAATGAGCCAGCTTAGATGGGCAGCTAGGTAGTGCAGTGGATGGAACACGAGGCTTGGCATCAGGAAGACTCATCTTCTTGAATTCAAATGTGGCCTCAGACGTTACTTACTAGCTGTATGACCTTGGATAAGGCACTTAATCCTGTTTGCCTTGGTTCTTCATCTGTAAAATGAGCTGGAGAAGAAATGCAAAGCTTTCCAGTATTTTTGCCACAAAAATCCTAATAGTGTCATGAAAAGTCAGATGTAACTGAACTAACTCAACAACAATAACTCGTGGTGCTTGCTGGTGGAGTGGTCAAAGAGGAGAGTGTGACCATGGTGTCACACAGGGAGAGACACATAGCTCTGAATGGGGCCGATCGAAGGAATTCCAGACACTTTAGAGGTAAAGGTCAGGGTACGAGGTCTCACATGTCATGCTAGCTGTAGAAGCCCATTGATTCCTTTCTCTGCAGTCACTTTCCACAGAGGTCTGGGAAAAGAGGTGGCTATTGGAGTGGGGAAGTGGGATCCTCAGATCACCATCTTCGAACAAGTCTTCAGTGCTGGAGCCTTCAGAACAATTAGTTACGGTTATGATAGCTGCCAAAGACTCAGATTGTCCTATCCATTGATACCCTAAAGTGTTTCAAGCTGGACCAGTCTAAGAAATTTGAAAGGTTTGATAAGAAATTAGGGAACTGTGAAAGTTACCTCTACAAAATATTTTGACTGAATTTATATCGATTTATGATTCATTTACAGTTTCTTTCGGGCATTTGTATGGTATTGTGCGTTCTACAATCAAAAATGATTATAGCAACTGATTGTATAGACACATCTTACTTGAAAGATATGCTGTTGAATATTGTTACTATTCTGTTTCTTAACAAAGGAGAAAAAGTGAAGGAAAAAGTTTCTTCTGTTTGCCCTTACTGTGCAACATAACTGAAGAAGCTAGTTTTTAATAAGTGAGCACTAAGGTGGGATTTTGATGTTATGGTATACAATGAAATATTAAATGTTCATCTCTTCTTTTGGTCATTTACTTCCCACTGAAAACTGATTGATTAGAATAAAATTAAAAGTTGATTGTTGATATAACATATGAATGCAATCATTTTAACTCTGATCCAAGAGACTTTTATTTGCTTTTTAGTTTTCTTGGATTCTTCTGTTCCATATCTTTTGGGAAATATTTTTGCAAAATAATGCCAAAGCCCTGTCTGTCTCAGCTTTAGGGTCACAAGTTCATAGATCTGGAACCAGGAGGAACCTTCCTCAGAGGTCACCAGGTCTGACCCTCTCATTTGATAGCTGAGGAGACTGAGCCATTACAGAAGAGGAAAGGGAGGTAAAGGAAAATGACCTTTCCACGGTCACATCCTCAAAAGCTTGCCATTTTCTCCTCACATTCCTTGCTAATGTTTGGCAGCAGGACATTCAGTAGCTGACAGGTCAGGACTGGAGAGGAGTCTCTTGGCAATTATCTAGGTCATTTGTTGTTGGTTGTCAGAGGAGTGCTCTGAGCAAAGCAAGGATTTTTTAATTACTCAGGTTAACTCACCTGTCTGCAACCCACAGCTGCTACTTTTCCCGTTAGTTAGGTCCTCACTATTTGACCATTTCCCTGCCTCTGCCTTTGGTTAGATCATGTCAGGACTCCTGCTCAAGAGCAGCAGCAGCATCCTTGCTCGTCTCTGGGAATTGGAGACCTTTCTTCACCATGTTTTTGCTCACTATAGCAGCAAGGAAGCTGCATGGATAGAACAGGGAGCCTGGGGTCTCCAGTGAAGGGGAATTTACTTCTGAGCTAGTCCATTACACTCTTGGAGACTGGAAATACGGGGCAGCTAGATGGTGTAGTGGATAAAGCATTAGACCTGGGGTCAGAACGGCCTGAGTTCAAATTTGGCCTTAGATACTTACTGCGTGACCCTAAGCAACTCACGTCACCTCTATTTGCTTCCGTTTTTTCAAATGTAAAATGAATAATCGCATCTACTTCCCAGAGTTGTTGTGACCATCACATGATGTAACATTTCAAAAAAGTGCTTAGCTCAGTACCTGGCATAGAATAGGTGCCATATAAATGCCTGTTTCCTTCCCTCCCTTATCTTTAACTTACAGAATTGAAAGTGTGTTTTAAATTTTTTTGAAATTTTTCCTCAAATTTTTTCCTCTTTAAATTTTTTGACATTCATTTTTAAATTTTGAGTTCCAGATTCTTTCTCTTTCTCTAGTCTCTCCCCCACCCATTGAGAAGGTAAGCAATGTGTATCCATCATACATGTGAAATCATGAAAAACCTATTTCCATATTGGTAAAGTTACCAAAAAAAACTAAGAAAAATAAAGTAGGGGAAAAAATGCTTTAATCTACCAGAGTTCATCAGTTGTCTCTCTGGAGGTGGACAGCATTTTTCATCTTGAGTTCTTTGGGATTGCTGTGGATCATCGTATTGACCAGAGTAGCTAAGTCTTTCACAGTTGATTTTCATTATAACATTCTCTTACTGTGTACAATATTCAGCTAGTTCTCACTTTACTTGCATCAGTTCACACAAGTTTTCCCAGGTTTTTCTAAAATTAGCTCCTTCATCTTGTTATATCATAAAAACACAGAATTGGAAGTATTAATGATAGAGGAGAAATTGATCATGATGCAGACAAAAAGTCTGAGTGAGTAGTCTCACTTCCATGGGGTTTAAGAATGAGAAAGATGACTGCGTAAGAGAGGAACAATGAACTGTTATCTCCCACCCAGACTCGGAGGATTCTGTTTCCTTGTTCCCTTTGTGTGGGTTCTTTCTTGATTGCAGGTGACTAAGTATCTGGAGACAAAATGGATCAGGTTATGAACTTATGAGCTTCAAAAGGTCATAAGAACCATCAGAAACCCCCTCAGCCATTCACAGAATGAGCACGAAGTCCCAGGGTCAGCAGTAATGACACCTGGGAGCCAGACTTGAGAAGTGACCTGCTCAGAGTGGGAGAACATTGTAGACATTAACAATAACATTGTGCTATGATCAACTGTGAATGACTTAGCGATGATGCAAAACAATGCCAAACGTCTCATGATGGAAAATCCATATCCAGAGAAAGGACTGATGAATTCAGATTGAAGGATACTATTTTCACTTTATTTTTTCATTTTTTCTTCTTTTTGTCTGTTTCTTCTTTCACAACAGGACTAATAGAAATGTGTTTTACATGATTACACATATATAACCTATATCAAATTGCTTACCATCTTAGGGAGAGGAGAAAGGAAGGATGGAGGAAGGGAGAAAATTTGAGCTCAAAAAATTTTTAAATGAATGTTAAAATTGCCTTTACATGTAATTTGAAAAATACTATTAAAAATACAAAAATTATTTTTCCAATTACATGTAAAAATAATCATTTACTTTTTAAAAAGAAAGTATATAATTTCAACAAGTTACTTTTTTTAAAAAGTGATCTGCTTGACCCAGCCCAGAAGTGAATTAAACTGGCACTTGAGGCACGAAGTCCTGCAAGTAGAGCAGCAACTCATATGTCAGAAATGCCACACTAGGAATCAAACCTGGTGAGAACTGCACAAATGGAAGAAAGGACTCTCAAGGTTGAGTGGCACTCCTCGACCATCTATATTCCCTAACTGACTACTTCATTACCTTTGTGCTTCAAGATTGATTCCACTCTTGCCAAGGATTCGAGGGGCTCCCTGATGAGGAGGGAGAGGGTCAAGCAGAAATTGCCTTCTGGTTTGGGGAGGATATTACTGTAGCAACTATCCTTGCTGTATACCTTAACAAATTTGTTGCTGTTCAGTCATTTCAGTTGTATCTGACTCTTTGTGGCCCCATTTGGAGTTTTCTTGGTAGAGATACTAGAGTGGTTTGCTATTTCCTTTTCTAGCTCATTTCACAGATGAGGAAACTGAGGCAACACAGGGCTAAGTGACTTGCCCAGGATCACAGAGCTGGTTAGATTTGAACTCAGGAAGAGTCGTCTTCCTGACTCCAGGTCTGGAGCTCTGTCTACTACCCCTTTGTAAAAATGACAACTCTGGCCAATTAATGTCAACTGGATGAGACTTGTGAACTTGTATTAGACAACTCCAACCTTCCAGGACTTTAGCAGTCATTGGTTTCTGGGGGCCCAATCTACAGTGAGTGCTGAGAGAGCCTAGAGAGGTTCTTTCCAGTTTCCCTGTTGCAAATAGTGCTAGCTCTTGATTTTAGATAGACTTTTTTTTTTTATCATAGCAATATTCTTCTGAGTCTATAATTTATAGAGTTTGTGGCACAACAGAGTATTTTGCCTGGAGCTATTCTTGCAGGACCACTTTTATATTTTACATTTCTATATTCATTTTCCATGATCTGCCTTTCCTTGCATCTTCTAAGCATATTTTTCTCCCATATTGCATAGTAAGTTGCCTGTGTGTCCTCACTGAACTTTTCAGACTACATGCACATTTCCATCTCATTTGTATCATTCCTATTCTCGTCCTCAGATTTTCATCCTTGAGGGCCTCCCATTGCTCCTGGGATGACTGTTCAAAGATGAAATTATCCAAGAAACTGTTGGCTACTCCAATTTTGGATCATTGGATGATATCCCCAATATAGAAAACTGTATCGATCTACTCCATCACACCTCCATCAGGCCTGAGGTCTGCTTCCCAAACTTCTCATCTATTTCCCCTTTCCTTGCACACATGGATGACAATATCACTTCTGTTTCTCCTTCGACTGCTCTTCATCCATATATTCTCCATCATACTTTCAAAACCCCTTATGTTTCTTGGCTTTCTTCATATGCGTATTGGTAATCCTCTGTTGCTTCTCCCCTTAACTATCCTATTTTAAATAAGGAACCTATTCAAGGCCCATAAGCAAGGACCTCTGGTGGCTCTGGACCTTTTGAGGCTGATAAGGTCATGACCATAGTCTTCCAAAGTCATATTCCAGGCATAGGCCCCATTCCACAAAATCTTAATCATGCTCATGAGGTCAAAATTGAGTCTTTTCTGTAGGATTTCCAGTCCACCTTGTTTGTTACCCATACTTGGAGCATTTGTGTATAAGAGCATGAACTATACTTTTGGATGTCTTAGCTCTCTTTAATTTCACTTTTTTGCACCCAGGTGCAAAATAAACTGTGACCTTTGCAAGTGTAGTAGTCAAGCTGCCCTTGACTGTTTTGATAAAGAAGATTGTAACATTCCATGATTTTCATCCGCATTGTTGCATCATCCATAAAATTTTAGAACTGGAAGGGACTTTCTTCTTCAGAGAGGGTAGAAGATGAGATGAGCAAGAATTGAAAATAATTTAACTCAGTTACTCAAAGTTTGATAAACCTAAAAACATAAATCACCAAGGAAATAATTCTTCATTTGACAAAAATTACTGGAAAAATTGGAAAATAGTCTGCCAAAATTTAAATTTAGTCTGACACATTACACTGTGTTCCACAATGAACTCAAAATGATATGTGACCTCAATATTAAAAAGCATACCTTAACAAAATTAAATGAGAATCAGATCAGGTCCCTTTCACTATGTCAACAAGTATTTATGAAGCACGAGGCACTGAAAATACAAAAAAAAGAATAAGAAGAGTCCTTTATCTCAAGAAACTCTAAGCCTAATTGGAGAGACCACATGCAAACAATTATGTACAAACAAGCTATATTCAGGATAATTTGGAGATAAACAACATAAGGAAGATTATCGGCAACAGTTGGAAATAATCAATAGAATTGGGGAGGGGTCTGGAAAGGTTTTTTGTAGAAGTAGGATTTTAGATGAGACTTGAAAGGAATTATGTTTAGGAAGTGAATTTTAACCAAATGAAAGATAAAGGCAATTAAAAAGAGCAAACAGATAAATTCAGTGACCTGAAGTGAAAAAGCTTTTGTGCAAACAATATAAACGCAAGTGAGTGGTTCAGTGGATAGCATGCTGAGCCTGGAGTCAGGAAGGCCTCAATTCACATCTGGCCTCAGATTTGTGTGTGACCCTGGGCAAGTCACTTAATTCTGTTTGCCTCAGTTTCCTCATCTGTAAAATGAGGTCGAGAAGGAAATGGCAAATTGCCAAGAAAACTTCAAAGCGGGTCATGGAGAGACTGACATGATGAATGACTGAACAGCAACAAAGGATAAGGAGGAAGTCTATCGAGAGGGAAAACTTAGGACATATTAGGTAGGATACGTCGGATAATATAAACGATGCAACAACAAAGGATATTGATATAAATTTATTCTTTGAAAAAAAAGAAAAAGAATGAAATGAAGAAGGAAGTCCCAGACGCTCACACGATAGGACCTACCTCCTTGAGGTTAGGTACCCCATACTGTCTCTGCTGTATTCCTCATAGTGCCTAGCATCATGGAATGTTCCTTACAGATGCTCATTAAAGAGTTGCTGAGTGAACATATTGCTAACAGTATTGCCCTTCTGACTGGTCTTGCTCCCCTTCTCTGTTATTAGTACGCCATAGCGGTATGTTCATTTCAAATAGGAGATGCTTCTAAAATCTGGAAATCTAATATTTTGTTCTTCACATGTTTTGGGTGATGTTACCATATGTGGTAAATATGGTACTACTTTAGCAGAGAAACCCATTGGTGCTACATCTGGAGTGAAGCATTTAGTAATCTCTTATTTTATTGCTTTGAAATACAGGAATTTCTCTTGGGTGGTAAAAATGTGTAAGGAGCCACATTAGTGAGATAAGACAAACTATTTCACATGCATTCTCTATATCCCCGGGCTCTCACTCTGGCATAGTCCTAGAAAATAAATTTTCTAAATTCACTGCCAGCATCAGCCCTTGTTTTTAAGTGTGGCTTAACTCCCATACTCACTTACCTCATCCAGAGCATATCACATCTGGCTAGGCCTGCCTGTTATTGCTCATAGATTTATGAATAACATAGTTGGTTATAACTGGGATGATGTGAGGTCATTTTTCTAAAAACAGAAAAGCATCCCGCAACCAGAAGCTCTGTAGTAGTTTACCTGTCATTAGCACTGAACTGGGGGTAAGCTTGTTCTTTTGGAAAAAAGAAAAACCCGACTGCCTTTTCCTTGTTCTTTGAATCTCATAGTTCTGTCTAGTGGAAATTTACTAGATTTTGTCTTAGGCTATGATGAAAAACATACAATAGAACCAGAGATCTTTCTTTCTGTATATTTGACATGTGTAGAATATAGACTTGGAAAGGCCAGACATTCCTGGGCCATTCCTGAGAAGAATTCTGAAGGCATGTGAGGCTAAAGCCTGCACAAAACAGTCCTTCAGAAATTCGAACAAACAGGCAGCTAGATGGGGCAGTGGTTAGAGCACTGGATCTGGAGTCAGGAAGATCTGAACTGAAATTCAGCCTCAGATACTTAGTGTCTGTGTCACCCTGGGCAAGTCACTTATCCTCTATTTGCCTCAGTTTCCGCATCTGCAAAATAATAGTATCTACCTTCTAGGATTGCTGTGAGGATAAAATGAGATATTTATAAAATACTTTGCAAACCTTCACGTGTCATATAAATGATAAGTAGGTGGCATGGGACAGCTAGTGCTGGACATGGAGTCAAGAAGACTGGATTCAGACACTTAGGACTGTGTGACTCTGGGCAAGTCAGCTCACCTCTGAAATGGAGAGAATAACACTGACCTCCCTGGGTTGTTGTGGGGATGAAATGTGATCATTGTGAGGTATCTTACAAACCTTAAAATCCAGCATCAATGGTAGCTAATATGATTTTCATCATTGTTACAGTAACGGTTAGCACTGCTGTATGGTAACGGACATGCGAGCTCTTTGGAAAGAAGCAAACACAATGTAATTAGGGAGAGGGAACAAGACAGGAGGGTACTTGGAGTTCGCTAGGAAAGAATGAGCTTGCCTCTGGCCAGGCACTTGTTAGGCTCCTGAACAGAGCCAAGTCAGTGGCAGTCTTGATGGAGACTGCAAAGGAGCGGATTCAAAGAGAAGGCCAGACATTCTTGGGCCATTCCTGAGAAGGATCCTGAAGGCGTTTGGTGTGAGGCCTGAAGCCTGCACAATACCGTCCTTCAGGAGCTGGCTTTGGAGAGAAGCATCAGTGAAGGCAGTGGGAAAGTGGAAACCTTTCTTACAGAATGAATGCGGGGATTAGGGGACTGTGGGGAAACACTTTCCTTTGCTAACAAGCCCTGTTTGTATTAGGCAGAGGGGGCTGGTTGGGCCACTCTGAGAGGCTTTTAATGTCCTTAGTAATTGCTGCTGGGCCCATCTAGCCCCTGGCTTGCTCTAATCAGCCCAAGCCATCCCTCTTCCAGACTGATGCCCATTAACACTGGCTTGGTATGAGTGGAAAAGGAGAGGAGACCTACCAAAGACATCCCCTAATAGGAAAGCCTACGCCAAAGTGTGCACGTTTGTGCATATAGATCTGCACGTAGGCACGCCAGACCTCAACTACTCTCAGCAAACATATCATTCAGACATGATTCCAGAACTGGAAAGTTAGCTAGCTGAGCAGAAGGGACTTCAGAGAGAGAAGTCACTTCTCGACTTGTGTGAGTCTCTGGACTGGGTCCTAAAAAGGCCACGAAAGGGGGGTTCCTTGATGGAGTCCCAGACCACACTGGCCTGGCCAGTGCTTAATGAGGGAGAGGTTCCCTATTTCTAAACAGCAGAGTCTCTACCTTTTCAAAGGATTATCTGTTCTGGACAAAAGATCATGTTGGAATAAAGTGAAATGAATGTTGAATAAATATGGTAGAAAATGTACTTCCCTCCTTTTGTTGGAGAATTGGGGGACAGTAGATATGTTAGGTCACCCAGACTACATAGATGTATTCTTCAACATGGCTAAACTTTTTTTTTAATATTTATTATAAGGGAGGGTTCACTGGGAAGGACAGGGAGAGAAATGAAGGTGACAGAAAAGCAAATCAAATGAAACAAAAATAATAAAACCATTTTTCAACAAGGAAAAAGACTCAGCGAGCCGAAATTAAGTCATTAACTTATTAATGTTCCAAGGACTTGTAATTTAGATAGGCCTCTTGAAGTCAGGAAGACCTGAGTTCAAATCCCACTTCCATCAATTGCAAGCTGTGTGACCCTGGGCAAATTACTTCACCTCTCTTTGCCTCAGTTTTCTTATGTAAAATATAAGGAAGTTGGACTGAAAGTCCTCTAAGCTTTCCTCCAGTTCTAAATCTCTGGTCTTTCAAGTATATACATAAAAAGAAGGTGCTCCACTGTCAAGGACATCACCACCCCGTAATATTGGGTGCCCACAGAGATGATATTTTACTCACCGTCCCTGGGAGGTACACTGGCGGCGATGCAGTTTTGTTCTCATTCCCACCTACCAGAGGTAAAAGGAGTTCTAATCTTACCTCAGACACGTATTAGTTATATGATTCTGGGCAAGTCACTTAACTTCCGTTGGCCTCGGTTTCCTTAATTGTAAAGTAGATCGTAATGGCATCTACCTCACAGGGCTGTTGTAAGGCTCAGATGAGATAATATTTGTAAGTGTATATCTCCTTTTTAGTACCTTGTCCTATGGTGTGAGACAATTCAGTGACTGGGCAGGACAGTACCTTAGGTCTCTCATTTTCTACTGGAAGGATTATTGGACAATCCAGTCTCATGAAATGATGTTAAGTTCAACAAAATAAATATTAAAAATCCCCACCACTGCCACAATAGCTCACCTGAATTACAATAGAGAAATGAATAAGAGATAGCTTTCTCCTGCCATAAAATACTGGCTGAGCCAGTTGGTTAACTGGTAGACTAACCTAAATAAAGGGAGAGGGGAAAAAAAAGCCAAACCTTTACCTACTTGGCACATGTGGAATTTTGTGTGACCAGGATCAGCAGCCAGCAGCAGGCCTGGGAGGAAAGGTGCTGAAGGGATAGAGTATGGGAACAGATAAAGAAGCTGTATGTTCTCCCATTCTCCGTCTTCCCAGGAGGGAGCTGTGTAGGTTAGGGAGCCATCTGCCCTTCTCTATAACCCCTGCCTACAGCTCTAGGCTAGTATAGAAGGTAGTAATCTTTTTCAAGAGCCCAGAGTACCAACAATAGGGTTAAGCCATGCTTGTTTGTGCCCTAGGGCCTTATAATTTACAAAGTGCTACTAGGTAAACACCATCAGATCCCAAAGAGAAGCACTGTGTGGTGGGCTGAAAAGTGTCCCGAATGTTGACTTCAAGGACTTGGGTTTAAATCCTAGCTCTGCGACTAACTCTTCTTGACAGGTCACTTGTCTCTTCCACCCTCCAGACCTGAGTTTATTTATTTGTCTAATGAGGCTATTGGACAGATAGCCTCTGAGATCCCCTTCCAGCTACCGTCTTGTATGGTTGGTTCCCTTTTTCTGTACTAGCTAGCCTCTATTTAGCATTATAAGGTTGTAAACTTTGCAAGGGTTTTGTATGCGTTATCCTTGAACCTTCCAGCACCCCTGTGAAGTAGGTGCTGCTATCCCTATTTTACAGAAGAGGAAACTGAGACTGAGAAAGATTAAGCCAGGTGTGCAAGGCCACACATCTTATAAGAAATATGGTAGACAGGATGCAAACTCAAAGTCTTCCTGACTCCAAATTTGGGGCCCTTTTTACTACATCATTAGAAGCGGATGTTTCCGTCAAATGATATTTGAAAAATTCCTGGGACTACCAGGAGGGACACATTTCTAATTTTCAAAGATCCAATTGCAATATGAGAGAATCCGCAGCTTAGGATCGGCTTTGAATTAAACCTGGCATTTGGAAAGGACTTTCAAGTTTACAAAACTCTCACATCGACATTATCTACCTTTTCCCTCATGACCACCCTGGGAGATAAGACAAAGTAAGTGTTATTAAGTGTTCTACCAAAAAGAAACTTCCAGGAAAATCTGACTCTACTGCCTCACTGTGGTGAGGAGGTGATCCTAGGCTTTCAAACACCATCTCAGAGGAGAGTGAATGAACTCTGGCAGGACTGACAAGCTGAAAAGACTTTGATATGAGTCCAATGCTGAGCTGCCTATGTGTTACACGAAGTTTAGCAGGGCTAGGTTTCAATGCAGTTCAGGTCACTTCAATTCCATAGACACTTTGTCTATTCCCTAAAATGCCTTGGGATAGGTTCTCGATATACAAAGACAAAAACAAAATAATCCTTAGCCTCAAAGGATTTATATTCTAACAGGATGAGGGTGGAGGTGGGACAGCAAACTGAACACTAAAGACAAGGAATTAAATAAATAGCTGCATACAAAAGATTTAAAGAGGTTTGTTGTTAATTCTGTCCAGCTCTTTATGACCTCATGTGGGGTTTTCTTGGGAAAGATACCAAAGTGGTTTGTCATTTCCTTTCCGTTCATTTTGTGGGTGAAACTGAGACAAACGGCATGAAATGACTTGCCCAGGGTTACACAGCTGGCAAGTGTCTGAGGCTGGATCGAACTCAAGACTTTTTGATTCTAGACCCAGCACTCTGTGCACTATGGTGCCACCTAAGTGCCCTTAACCGAAATAGGAGAGTTTATTGTTAGAGGGATGACTCTGTGAGAAGGGGAAGAGCCAAATAAGTTCCCTTTGAGACGTGTTGCCTTTCTGAGGCCGGCGGAATATCCAGGTGGAGGTGTTGAGCAGGCAGTTTTTATTGTAGGACCGTAATTCCGGGAAGAGGTCAAGGCTAACAATATCCATTTGAAAGTTATATACAGAGCTAACAATACTTCTCATATCATCAGAGAGAAGATTCTAAAATATTATTATTTTTGAAACAGTTTTCATACCATCACTAGCTAAATAGTAGAATGACCAGGGGAAGGCATCATAATGTATACCTTCTTTTTGAAAAAATAGCAAAATAACAAGAGAAGTGACTGGAATTTCTCAGAAAAAGTCATTAGTATATTTTAAGGGCAATATAAGGCAGCTCAGTGGTCCTATAGATAGAACACAGAGCCTGGAATCAGGAAAACCTATGTTCAAATGCGATTCCAGACACTTACTAGCTTAGTGACTCTGGGTGTCATTTCACCCTGTTTGCCTCAGTTTCCAAATCTGGAAAATGAGCTGGAGAGGGAAATGACACACCACTCCAGTGTCTTTAGTGAGAAAACCTCACATGGGGTCACAAAGAGTTAGATACAAGTGAAATGATCTAACAACAATGTGCTGGAGCTAATCGTTAAATGTTTAATGTGAACATTTATACCATGCTACAAACCAGGGGTTAATTTACTCTTCTGTTGATTGTCTAGACTTAAAGTGATGGAGAAAATTTAAATAATGAAGATTAAACTTCAAAGTTTGTCCTGGATACATTTTCCTTCAGAGAGTCGGTTGTTAAACATTTACCAGCACAGTTTTCTTCCAGGGTTGGAAACCTGATTGCAAGGGGCTGAGAAATGATTAGGAGGAACCAAGAATTTGCTATGAAAGGGAACTGAGTTCTAGGATGGTCCTGCAGTGCCAGGTGATGAATTTTTCTCATATGAACACAGATTAAATAAGAGATTATTTGATATACTAAAGTAAGCATGAATGAGTGACCTGAGTTCCAGAGAGCCTCAGTGACCTACCTAAGGGTCACAAAGGTAGTAAGAGCTGGGTCTCAAATGCAGGCCTAAATTTACCACTCTGAATAGTAAATCTACTGCTCTGAATAAACTCTATAAAACCTTGCCTCTAAAACAAAACTTTTAGAATGACAAATGTTATACTCAAGACAATATTAGTCAATTGAAATGGTATGATCCTAATAACCAAATCAGTAAGAAATAGCCTTTTGCAACAAATTTTAATCTTATTTTATTATTTTTACATTTGCTCTAGTTAATGTGAAAGCCTGGCCAATAATAGCCTTTATATTCAGTTGGTTGCAGGAAAGAAGAAAAGATTGTCTGGTGTTAATAACTATCCAGTGTGATAATTCCAGTTAGTAAATTGACCTGCAGCACCATTCATTGACATCGTCCCAATAAGTAAGGCTACAGTCTCAAGGAATGCTTTATTCCTAACAGATCTATTCTAATATATAGGCTGCCTAATCTTTTGCATACTGTGCATATTGAAGTTCATAGTTATCATGAGGACTGATGATTCATCTTTTCAACAAACAAACCCCAATGCTATTTATACCCAGATCCTTTCCTAGGAAAAATGCTTTAGGACCAGAATCAGTCTTACAAATAAGCCCCTAAGGGATAAACTTTAACATGAGGAAACTGAGGTCTAGATAAGTTAAGGTCCAACACAGACTGGCAAACTATACTTATCTATAAGTTGCTTCTTGCTCTGAGTACATGAAAATTTGCACGTTTTTATTAAAGTTGTGTTCCAGGTAAGTCAGAATCAGTCAATCAACAAACGTTTATTAAACGTCTTGCATAGAGCCTGGTACTCTGAGGGATAGAAAGATAGAGTGAAAGTCTCTTCTCTCAAGGATTTTTCATTATCTGATATTTGGGGATATTTCCACATTAGGACACAAAAGACAAGTTTCATAAATGTGTGACTTAATGAGTGCTTTCATAAGTGTGTGGTACAACAAAAGAGAGTTGGATTTGGAGTCAGCAGGGCCTGTATTCAAATCCTTCCTCTGCCCCTTAATAGCTATGTGACCTTCAGCAAGTCATTTAATCTCTCCAGAGATTAGTTTTCTTATCTGTGAAATAAGGAGAATGGAAGGGTCTTCTAAGGTCCTTTCTTGTTCTAAATCTGTCATCCTGTCTGTAATAGTTTTCAATAGCAGAGAACTCATTCCCCTAAATTTCATTAGATCCTCTCCTCTCAGTCTCTGTAAGCTTAGGACTTTGGTCCGGAATCACAGATCTGTAATAGACTTCAAGATATCATCTGTTTTGCCTTTCTGTGAAAGAACTTGGAATTATGCAACTGAAGTCACTAACCTGTTTATACTCTTTGATCTGTGATCCTTTCTCTAGACATATTTCCCAAAGTAGGACAGAGACAGAAGAGAAAGCTGCAAATATATAAAAATATTCAAACGGACATTTTTTATGGTAACAAAAACCCTGAAACAAAGTGAGTTCTCATTGTTTGGGAAAAGCTGAATAAACTGTATTATATGAAAGTAATAGGTAGAATGTTTTTGTGCTGAAAGAAATGGCTAATATGAGAAATTAAGAGAAATATGCAATGACTTCTATGAAATGCTACAGAACAAAGAATACAGACGTGAGAGAATTAAATAACCAGTAATCTCAGTGGTGTAAATAAAAATAACACTAAAAGACATCTGGACTCAGTACACAGTAAATGCAATGATCAATCTTACTTGTAGAAGACTGATGATAAAACACACTTCCCCTTGGTGGAGAAGAGGATGGGTACAGAATGCTACATATGTTGTCAGATTTAGTCACTTTATCAGTTGCTTTTTCTCTATCGTGCTTCTTTGTTACAAGGAAGGTCTTTGGGGAGAGGACACATCAGGACTTGAGCATAGTGTGCAAAACAAAGGCATAGATCAAACTTAGGAAATAAAAAAGAAAGTCATCTGGGCCATGCTCCTTTCTTGAAATGGATCTGCCATTCAAGGATAGATGACTATTCATTTTTCAAAACTATCCAGGGACTTGGGCTCCACAGCCTCCCTCATTAACTCATGCCAACATTTAGTCATACTAGCGATCAAGAAGGTTTCCCTTACATCAAAACAAAGTCACTGCTCATTTCCTTTTATTAGATCTTTGATGGATATTAAGGACATATGGTAAGCACTCCTGACATTAAAAACTCTGAATATATTTGAAGAAAGTAAACAAGTTAAATGTTAGCCTTCTTTTCTGTAGCCTGAAATCCTAGAACTTCTTTAAACTCTCCTAATAAAATCTATCACTGTTTTCTGGTTCCTAAAGTTTCTCAACATCATTAAAAAAATTGTGGTGATCTAAATTGGATACAATACCCCTAAGAAGGACAGTCTAAGCATTAGGTATTTCCTCTAAACTTTCTAATGTTTCTATGATGCATCTTTAAAAAGAAGAAGAGGAGGAGGAATCATGGTTCAGTTATGGTTGATGAGTTGGGAAATCCCATTCAGCCTGGACGGGTGGTGTGGATTTTAAGGGTCATTTCCCATGAGTTCATTTTCTAATATTTTGTAGTTAGTGCATGACTCTTTCTGGAGAGTTTCCATTTTATAATCACTGTATTCCATACTGAAACAAGGAAACCACTCAGCCCCAAAGGAAAATCTGTGAGGGAGTGAAAATGAATTCAGTAGCTTTTTTAGCCTCTGGTTCTGGTAGTTTATGATGTCATTGACTCTGGAGGGAGTCTTGTTTTGAAATAAAGGAAGACCTTATGAACTTGAACTAACTGGGAGGAAACCATTTACAATTAATGAGCAACCATATTATAAAAATTTAAAAATAAATATAGTTTTATTACTTGCAAGTATATGTAATGTTTTAAACTAGATTATCAAGGTATACCCCAATAGTCTTCCTTTGAGGACCTGCTTTAAGGAACAGACAAAAAAGATGTGAGTAGTATATCAGGTGGATTTTGTTTTATTTTGTTTTTGGTGAAGGGCTGCTATTAAATTTATAGAAAAAATGTGCTAGCAAATTTTGGGGGTTTGTTTTGTTTTTACATCTCAAATGTTCCTTCTTTATCTCATGTACACACTTAATTTGAAAAATCTCTGAAGGTTATACAGTTCCCCTCCTGCCTCACACTTGACTTAGAGGAACATGGACTGGGCACAAATTCTAGCTCATCTACTTAGCAACTCCTTGACTCCAGGCAAGTTTTCTCTTTTGTCAAATGAGAGAGCTCTGAATCATAGAATTGGAGTTGAAAGGCACCTCAGAGACCAGCTAGTCCAACCCTATCATTTTACAGATGAGGAACTTGGCCTCAGAGATGTTAAATCTTGACCAAAGTTATATGAAGTAGTAAAGTAAATAGCACAACCTAGAGATAATACCCCCAATAGAGATCAAAGAACAAGGAAAAGATCTTATAATACAAAAAATATTTATAGCTGCTCTTTTTTCGAGTGTGTGTGCCGACAAAGAACGGGGAATTAAAAGGGTACCTGTCAATTGGGAAATGGCTAAACAATTATATATAAGTGAATATGATGCATACTATTGTGCAATTCAAAATGACAAAGTGGATAGTTTCAGAGAAACCTAAGAAGACTTGTATGAACTGATGCAGATGAAATAAGCAAAACCAGGAGAAAAATGTATACAAGAAAACAATTACAACTTTGCTACAACAACATCAACAAACAATTTGGAAAGACTTGAGAACTCTGATCGATGTAATGACCAGTCGTGATTCTGGCACATTTTAGCTGAAAGATGTCAACCACCTGCTGACAGAGAGGTTATAGACTCAAGATGCAGAAGGATACATACTTTTTTTGGACACAAACAATATGGGAATTTCTTTTGCTTGCCTCTGCATATTTGACAAGGTTTTTTTTTTTCAGTGTAGAATGGAGAGGGAGAAAAAGTAATTGCTTGCTAATTAAAAGAAAATAAAATTCAATTAAAAATGTTTTCAGTAATAGAGCTGGGATCCAAACCCAGCACACCTTTCACTGTACTAATGAGATTCAACTCAGTGCTGTCTTTTGCGGGGAAAGGGGAGACCAAACTTCTGATTTCATCAGTCTGGGGAAGATTCCAATGAAATATTTCCTCAACATAAGCATATTAGCCCTTTTCCTACAATCCATAATCTTAGAAGGTTGGTAGCCTAGAGCCCTTAGAAGTTAAGCCACATAGCCATGATGTGTTAAGACAAGATGTGAACCCAGGTATTCGCCTGTCAGAGACTGGCTCTCTATCCATGGTACCATGGTGTCTTTCTAGGTTCCCTATAGGTTCTAAATCTTACAATACCTATAGATAAGTTTCAACTTTTCCCATTCAAATTATTACAAATTTCATCATCTATTTTGTGCAGAATAGAAATCTAATGTTTGTTGCATTAATCTGTGGAGTCTACACAAAGGAGATTTTGCTGTCTTAGTTCAATTACTTTGGTCTATCCTGACTTTACACTTGAGTCCTCAATCTTATTTTGGCATTCTCCTCTGGATAAAACCCTGCTGTGTATCCTACACAGAGCTCTGTTCTCTTAGGTTTTCTTCTCCTGGCTCAGTTTTTACCTCCTCAACCATTCTTCATTACAGGTCTGAATGCTCTGGAATGTCTTCCTTGAGCAGGCTGGGCAGGTGAAGAGTACCATCTTCTTCAACTCTTTACCTCCCAGTTAACCCTTCTGTCCACTTCCAGTCTCCTCAGTGAGAGAATAAAACAGAAAGTGAAAATGATCTAATTTACATAGGGAAAGTCACCAGCAAGTAGGACAGCGCTGGTCTTTGTAATGTGTGGGCTGCCCCTCTGGCATAGTCAGCAGACTTAAGTTGTAACCAGATTTTTGCCACTGACTATCCAGGTGATGCTAGAGATCAGTTTCCTTATCTGTAAAATTAAAATCTGGCATCACACTCTTACTAGCTGGGGATTCTGGGCAAGTCATTAAACCCTGTTTGCTTCAGTTTCCTCATCTGTAAAATGAACTGGAGAAGGAAATGGCAAACCACTCCAGTACCTCTGCCAAGAAAACTCCAAATGGAATCATGAAAAGTCAGACATAACTGAAACAGCAACAATCAAAGAAATGAAAAGTGCTCTAAAAGATTTCCTGAAAATGGCTGCCATATATATTATATAGCTGAGTAACTATAGATGACTTAACACCCCTCTGAGCCTCAATATCCTCTTCAGGAAAATGTGTATAATAATCATATTACCAGAGAAGCAGCATGGTCATAGTAAGAGAGATAGTTGGCCTTGCAGATAGGAAGACCTGGTTTCAAGGTCTGCCTTGGGTACACATTATCTGAGTGACCCTAGGTACATCACTTAACTTCTCAATATTTAACACTATATATGGCACATTGACATGGGTAGAGGGAATTTTCTCGAATCGAATTCCCTGTGCCAATGAAATCACAAGGTCAGGCCTCCAAGTTCAAACTACCTACCTCTGAATGTTTTTGAAAGGAAAGTACTTTGTAAACTGCAAAATACTATAGAAATATGAGCTATTAATAATATATTGTTACTAACATGATATGATATTAATTAATAACAATGATAGATATGGAATCTGGCGGAGACCAAAGAGAAGTCCGACTCTAGGCTGTTACACACCTCCTGCTTTTCTATTTGCAGTTACCTGAATAGAAATTAATTCTTTTGGGAAAAAATTGTAGTTATGGGCTTACATAAAATGAGGATCATTCTACTATGAAGAGATACAACCTATCCAAGAATGGAAACTCATCGAGAGCAAGGACAGTTTCTTTTTTCCTTTGTGTACCCAGCACCTATCACAGTGCCTGGTACATAGAAGGTGCTTCTTTAATTGAACAGAATTGAATTGGGAGGGACTGTGATCTTTCTCCGAATTTGGAGGGAGGGAGGGAGGGAAAGAGAGAGACAGAGAGACAAAGAAAGAGAGACAGAGACAGAGAGACAGAAACAGACATAGAGACAGAGATACAAAGAGAAAAACAGAGTCAGATAGAGAAAGACAGAGAGACACACACAGAGAAAGAGAGAGACAGAGACAGAGACCCAGAGAAACAAAGACACAGAAAGACAGAGAGAGAGAGAGCTGAGATCAAAATTAAAATGTGATTTCTCACTGTATGCCTGAGAAAGATGAAGGAAATTATTTGAAGGAGAAGGGAACAAGCACATACTACTTGCCAGCACAGGTAAGGACTTTACAAACTTTGCGTCATTTAATCCTTACAAAAATCTAGGAAGGTAGGAACTATTACCCCTATATGGTTGAGGAAAGTGAGATTGACAGGGGTTAAGTGACTTAACCAAGATCACAGGACTAGTAAGAGTCTGAGGAGGGATTTGAACTCAGGTCTTCCTAATTATAGGCCCACTGCTCTATTCACCTCATCACTTAACCTGTCCAAGGACAAGCAGCATGGGGGCGGATGAACCAGATTAAGACCAAGAGTTTCTGAAGTCTCCATTCAACCTCCTGAGCAACTGCTCAACTCTGGTCATTTTTGGATGTCTTGACCTAACTTGAGGAGACACCACCTTGGCAGCCCTTTGGAGAATAAGAGGGAGGAAGATTCTAGTGTCTGAGAAAGTATAGGAAGCAGGTAGCTTCTAGGTGTTCTGTGTTGCAGGAGAACCTGCTTTGCTCCCACATAATAGCCTGAAAAAAAATTGCTTTAAATTTAGGATGCAAATGATTTTCTCCCAAAAATTTCATTTCACAGGAAGCAGCCCTTCCCCCAAAAAAGCCTAGAACGGGGTTGTTTTTGTTCATTTTTAAAGGACTTGAGTAAGTGTTTTTCTTGGATCTCAGGTTCAGGAAGAACAAACTAACACCTGGTGGCAGCCGGAAAGAAACTGATATCCAGGTCACCCTTCATTATTAAGAACACTACAATTTGAAGAGGATAGTGTTTCTGTAGTTTTCTGGGCCCTTTGACTTAATGACTTCCTCAAATTTTTCAGAACCAAAATTGCATTTTCTGACTATGGCTTTCTCCCTTTTTCCATCCCCTCCAAACCCAACAAAACAAATGGCGTGTTAATGAAGCTGGCCTTTAAACATGCCATATTTTGACACTGGTGTTTAGCAGTAAAGAGACATGAGTTAAATTTAATTTGTGCTATACATACTATCACTTTCTCACCCTGACCTCACACTCAACCAAACTGTTATTTTAAGTTTTCTCCATTACTGATAAAATTCTGTTTCCTGAATCGACTCACTAATGTTTCAATGATTAGCCTCTTCTGAACCAATGAAGAAGATAAAGTCAGAGCTCATCATTTTCCAGGGAATTACTTATCATCTCTGTGCAGATGACTCTCAGATCAATATATCTAGCACTAGTCTCTCTCCTGAGCTCCAGTCCCACGTCACCAACCACAATTTATTGCACAACTAAAACTTTGCTCCTATAGGTGTCTCAAACATATGATATCCAAAACAGAACTCATTAATTTCCCCTCAAAACTCTTTCCTGTTCTGCACTTCCTTGTTTCTGTTGAGGGTCCCATCATCCTTCCAGTCACTCTAGTCTGCAAACGTAGGGTCATCCCCAATTCCTCACACTCACTCACCCCACATCTCCAATCAGTTGCCAAATCTTACTTTTTCTGTCTTTATGACATCTCTTGCACATACCTCTTCTCTCCACTCACATGGTCACTCCCTTAGTTCAGGACTTCATTATTTATCCCAGGTCTAGGCAATATCCTTCTAATAGGTCACCATGCTTTAATCTCTCCTCAATCCAGTCCATCCTCCACTCAGTCACCAACATGCTTGTCGTGAAGCTTGGCTCTGAAGTTATGTCTCTATCCAACAAACCACAGTAGCTTCCTTTGAGCTCTAGTATCAAATAGAAACTCCTGTTTGGCATTTAAAACTTTTCACCTGGAATGGAGACAAGATGGTGGAGTGAGAGGTCACAACTGCCAAAACCTCCCCCAAAGTCTCTTCTATAATAAGCACCAAAAAATGTGTTAAATTGAATTCTGAGTGGAAAAGCCAAGAAAAAGTCACAGTGAGTTATTTTTCTAACTCAGAGCAGCTTGGAAGGACATTGAATTGGGGGCTGGCCACATGCACAGTATAGTGGAAGCATCACTAGGTGTCAGAATACTAGGCTGAGGTTGTAGGAGCATGGGAGAGAGGGGAGAAACTTGTACAGAAAGACATCCTAGGGCACCCCTGTACCACACTGGGCACAGGCTTGGATGGCATTTGGAAGCTCTATTACCCATTACCCATTTCTTCATCATTGTGCCAGGATGAAAAGGAGCAGTTTCTTGTCTAGCAGTTCTATTGTTCTTTACTCAGTTATGGGTCACAGTTCTAGGAAGGACAGAAGATGTCACTGTTATGAGGCAGCAGGGGTCTAGCTATATAGGGACTAGAATACAGACCAGAAATGCAGTGAACAGACTTCTCTCCTAGATCACACCACATTGGAAGCCCTGAATACTCACAAGCCCCCAGACTGAGCTATGAAAGAAACAGAAGGAAATAAAAGAGACTCAGGCCAGATGTTCCTCTCACAAATAGAAGTGAAGAACAGTGAAAAGCCCAACCCAGTAATAAAATCCAAAGTCAAGATGTAGGCTGTTTAAATGAAGAATAGAGTAAAAATACAATAGAAAAAGAACTTGA
>CM053769.1:645378441-645402173 GCA_028658325.1 Potorous gilbertii | reverse complement strand
AGGAGTTTACAGTTTAGTCAAGGAAGACAAAAAGTAAGTCTATTGATGTGATGGGGACTGAGAAATATGCTTTGAGAAAGAGCCTCTGAGGTTGGTCCTTCTGGGGAAGAGGCCAACACGAAGGCACCTTGGAGAGAGTGGAGTATGTGTGTAGATATTCTGGAGCTGATTCAGGTCTGCTAACTGCATGATGGACGGCAGCCTCTTTGATTGGCTGTCATTGGAAATGGGGAGACTTTTCAGAGGCCTTGCCTATCCCCTCCCCCCATTCTCTTTCTTCCTCTCTTGTTTTTCTCTTTTCTCTCCTCTCTCTCTCTCTTCTCTTTCTTTTCTCTCTTTCTCTTGTCTTTTTCTTTTCTCTCTTCCTGTATCTTTTCTCCCTCTTTCTTTCCTCTTTCTTCCTTTCTCTTATTTATCTGTCATTTTCTTTCTTTCTATCTTTTCTCTCTTCCTTTCTCTCTTTCTCTCTGCTTCACTCTTCTCTCTCTCTTTTCTCTCTTCTTATCTCTCTTTTTCTCTCTCAGTGTGTGTGTGTGTGTGTGTGTGTGTGTGTGTGTGTGTCTGTAGGACATAATGGGTGAAGGTTTCAGCTAATAACAACTAGAAAACAGACACTAGACCCCTCAAAGTACCCTTAGAACTCTTAGATGGGGAAATGAAGCAACCTTGTTTTGGGAGAGTGATCCTAGAGCACACTAGTCACATAGGAATAAATAAAATGAACATAAATCAATATAAGGTGACTTTGAGGGATAGGCACCAGTAGATGGGAGTATCAGGAAAGATCTCCTGTAGAAGGTTACACCTGAGCTTATCTTTGAAGGAAACTAGGGATTCTGAAAGATGAAGGTGAGAAGGGAGCGTATTCCAGCCAATAAAGGCACAAAATGGCTTCCCATGTACAAAGGACAGCAAGGACAGTTTGGCTGGATCACAGTGTGTGTGTGTATGGGGTGGGGGGCATGAGGGGTTGGGATTGAGTAATAATACCTTGTACTATCTGCTCCATGGGCTTATTGTGGGAAAAGATTTCACAAACTGTCACAGGCCATGGAAATGCAAGGGATTATTAAGGGTGGATGGAAAATAAAATCATGTACTTCAATATAAACAGGTCTACTGTAGACTGACCTCCCTATGGGTTTGAGAATTTGAACTGATCATTTTCCTGGTCTGAGAACATCTCCAAAGATGGATTCTGTTCACCATTTTCCAAGCACATTGAACTGTCTTAATGTAGCAGGAATGGTATAATTGTTCTCCTGACATGAATTATAAATGTGTTTTGTTTGTTTTGAAGGATGAGAGAGAAATGAGACAAGAGTAGACAGACCCCTTTCTTCCTCCTTGCTCCCCCTCAAGCTCCATGACTCTGCTACTGACTTTTCCTTAAGAGCTTCATTCTGAGCGGCAAGGTGCTTCTTTAAAAATGATTTGATTAGAGATAAATATACTTGAGGTTATGTAAGAGACAAAAAATGCCCAAGGCACTGCTGTAGTGACATCGCAACAATGATAGTCAGGAGGGCTATTTTGGTCATTGGCACTGAAGCCACCTTGCACAGGTAGATTTGATGCTTCTCAGGGTCAAGTGGAGACACCCTGTTTGTTCTTATGCACAATATGAGCTTAGAACAGGAATGATTTCCAAAGTGCTGGAGAGCTCATCAGAGTCACACTACTAATGGAAGGTTCTATTTTCAATGTTCCTGACAAAAATCCAAAGCTGTTAAAGTTATATCCGACCTCTTCCCGTCTGCAACAGCTTAGAAACCAAGAAAAATAGTCTCTCCATCAATACTGCCACCTTCCTAAGTAGACAATGAACAACTTGGCAACCTTTCTCCCCCTTTTTAAGTTCACCCTCTTGTCATTGGTGTCTCTTTCACTTCCTAGATCATGTGGGCACAGAGGAATAGCCCTGGGGCCAGGAGAGAATGAGGAAGTTGTTAAGACTACTAAATATTCCCTCCTCAGGACTAGTCAGTCACCTTTCTGCGTCTGTTCCTTCCCCTTCCAATCTGCTGTGTTTCTTCAATTGCTGTCAGTTGGGTAGGAAAAGGATGTTTGGTCAAAGGGCACAGAGATGGGAATAGGAGAATCTGAGAGAGGAAGTGAGTAGATTGGAGATAAAGCTCTAAGACCTGGGAAAAAAACAACTGGAAACAAAGGTAGTGACTAATACCTCACACGTAACAGATGTGGAAGACGATGACCTGGAGAAAGATGGAAATGGAGGAGGGTGTGGAGATTGTCTCTCAGAAAAGAAACAAGTCAAAAATAGAAGGAAAAAAACTTGGAGAAACCAGAGGACAAACTAAACTTAGCAGGCTGTGTAGGAAAGGAAAGAAGTAAAAGGAAGGGAGAAATAAGACTCCAAACAGGAAGATCATTTGAATGGGAAATATGATGGAGAGGAGGAATATAAACTCTCATGGCATGTTTGTGTGCTGTAGTTGACGAGACAGAGCTTAGGTGTTTGGCGTTAAGTGCACCTGGCAAACAATGCGCCCTACCCCCTTTTAAAATAGTGGAATAAATCTAAGAAAACTGAGCATTTCTTTATGCTACCAGTTTTCTTACTCCTCTGATTCTAAGGATTTGAAGTAAAACCCTAAGAGAACTTGGCAGAAAGAAATCTAAAGGCCAACCCAAGTGATTCTTTTCTATAAAGTTAATTTTATAGCATTAGGTCAACATGGCCCTTAGGGTTTGGCCTGTTTTTAACTGTCCCAGTGGTAGATTATCTGCTTCCCATTCCATTTCCCATAAGTCTTGGGGTGGAGGGCAAAAGTGACTTAGTCCTTTCACAACTACCGCTCATACGGTTATTAGCTATTTATTCCCATTTGAGAAGGCTGACTTACCATGAATAAGGGTTGTTAGAAGTTCCTTCATAACTTTTAATAATTTAACAAATGAAATAATAAAAATGTGTAAGTAAAGCATAAACCCCTTTAACATTAGACACATAGTAGAAGTAAATGTTTGTTATTTCATTACCATAAATTACTGTTAGTGAACATTCCTATGCTCAGTTTTTTAAAAAGTTTTTAAAAATACTTTCCCAATGCCTACTCATTTCAATTAAATATTATTCAACTGTGGTTTTTTCCCTCTATAATCTTTGTCTTTTTTTTCTTTAAGGGAAGGAGGAAGGAAATTGCACAATTAAGTAACAGAGAAGATTGCACAGTAATTGTGACAAATAATGTTCACTCAATCAATAAGCATTCAATTAGTAGCTACATGGGGCACCTAGATGGTAGGCCTGGAGTCAAGAAGATCTGAGTTCAAATCTGACCTCAGATACTTAGAACTATGTGACCTTACGCAGTCATTTAACCCTGTTTCCCTCAGTTTTCTCAACTGTACAATGAACTAGAGAAGGAAATGGCAAACCACTCCAATATCTTTGCCAAGAAAATTCCAAATGGGTCACAAAGAGTCAGACACAATTGAAAAACCACTGAATGTCAAAAACATGAAAAATACTCCTCTAGGTATGGGAGAGATAAAGGCCAAAATGAAATAGTCCATGCCCTTATTAAGGAGCTTAGATTCCACCAGGGGAGATAGGAATTGTACATGTATGCACATGCAAAATCCATAAAAGGCAATTTTGGAGTGGAGGGATTGGGCAAAGAACAGGAAAGGAGAGAAAATCAGAAAATGGCTTCATACAGAGGGTGGTACTTGAGGTAGATAGTAAAGGAAACAACATAGTCTACAGATTTCCATCTCTATTCCAACCCAGAGATATTCTTTTAGTAATTCCATGTGGGAAAATTTTACTTAATATTTAAATGAAATACAAAATAAATAAATTAAATATTTAAGAAAATGAAGGCAGGAGGAATGGCTGGGCCTTCCCTTACAATTCAGTTCTGGGTCTAACTCATCTTCTTTCTGCAATTCCTGTCTCAGAAATAGACATTGGTGCACTTAAAATAAAATTTTACTGATATCCTTTGTTTTCATGTCACTAATACATGTTTCCCAATACATTCCTTCCCTAATCTCTCCCCCTCCCAGATAGCCATCCCTTCTAATAGAAAATTTAAAAGGAGAGAAAACCAGTTAACCAACGATAATAACCAACAAATTCTAATATCACATGCCATGTTCTGCACCTATGTCTTCCCACTTCTTCAAAGAAGTGGTCAGGAGCCTTCCCATGTTTCTTCTCTGAGACTCATCTGGATCAGTGTAACTTTATGACATTTCACTTTGACCATTTTGTTGTTTTTCTTCTCATTTTCCCAATAGTAGTCATTGTATAAAATGTTTTACAGGTTTAGTTTCCATCTACATTTCTCCTTGCGTCTCTGGATTCATCATATGCATCACTTCTAGCAGCATGGAATTATTCCGTCATACTCATGTACCACAATTTGTTTAACCTTCCCCAGTAGATAGGCATCTACTTTATTTCCAGTTTTTTACAACTACAAAAAGTGCTGCTATAAATAATGTTTTAGTATATATGGAGGTTTCCATTGCTTTTCACTCTTTTATGAGGTAATACTGCTTGTAATATTCCACCATCTTCTTTTGCATTGCTTTACAAAGAGTTTGCACCGTTCCCTAATATTTCCCTTGGCTGCCATCTGTCTCTGCTTGACAAAGTAATAAAATATTTTCTGGCTTAGATTTTTGAGATCTTTTGGCCTTTTTGTTTTGATGACTGTTTTGCATCATTTATGGATTTTTCTCCTCCAACAAAATGTATCCCATTGCATATTAAAATAACACAAAATGCCTTGATAGAATCAACTACAAAGACAAATTTGCTCAATTTGCTTTTGATTATCAATAAAAAAGAAAGGCATAAGACAGGGAGACTTATGCTCAGCAAAGGTGTTGATCAGTATCATGGAATATATCCTACAGAAAACTCAAATGGATGGTGAGTTCTCTGAAGATGTTGAGATCTTTCATATGCTCCCATTTACTGATGTCAGAAATCATAGAATTTTGTTAATAAATTCTATGGCCACACAAAAGAGATTGGCCTGGCAATCCAGATAGCAAAAATCAGATGGCTAAAGAAGGTATGTTGTGTATAACATTCGCACACACATGCACCAATCTTGAACAGACACTGAAAATGAATAAATGAGCTGGATCCAAATACTAGTAGAAAGAGGAAAAACAGGTCATATTGTATTTGGGAAATAGTGTAGTATTTTCAATTCTCCATGATGTGAAAGTTCAACTTTTGATATCCATACTATTTTGACACAAATGACTCCAAGTTTTGCTTCATGATAGCCAAAAAAAATAAAATTGTGAGTGAGCCAATGGATGTCAACTGTAAATAGACTCTACCATATACACAGAAGTGCTGTTAGAGACACATATGACCATAGATTTAGAGTTGGAAGCAATCTTAGAAGCTCTTAAGGAAAAGTCAGTAGCAGAGTCATGGTGCTTGAGGGGGAGCAAGGAGGAAGCTTCATCCTGAGCAGCAAGGTACTTCTTTAAAAATGATTTGATTAGAGATAAATATACCTGAGGTTATGTAAGAGACAAAAAATGCCAAAGGCACTGCTGTAGTGACATCCCAACATTGATAATCAGGAGGGCTATTTTGGTCATTGGCACTGAAGCCACCTCACACAGGTAGAATTGCATGGGATGAGAAGGTGTGGCTCCATTGGGATGTGTCTACAGATTATGTTGTGATCTGTGTTGGAGGAGAAGCCCCCAAATTGATAAGAACGTCAATTCATAGAATTATCAAAGTGTGGTAGCTAGCTTGGTTGGGGGTACCCTAAGCCTGATAGATTGCCTATGGATGGTAAACTAGCCTAAGTCAGAGCAGGGAGCCAGTAGGTCAAAGTTCCTGTGTCAATAGGAGTGGGATGGTAAATATCCCCTCCACTCCCAGCCTGGGTGAGATAAGGATATTCAGCTGTTTTTTTAAATCATCTTGTAGGGTGTGTTTCTCCATCTCAAGAATCAGGGCTTGGGAACCATGAAGATCCAGTCCATCTGTCCTGTAGGGGTTTCTAGCCCTATGGGAGATTATTGTTGATGAAGTTGCAGTATGTGGTTCACTACTCTTAAGCTCAGCACAATAAACTCCTGGAAATAGAGTTGTACTACGTGCATCCAGAGTATTATCATTAATCATTAGGAAAGGCTCTAACGCAGTCCTGCCTAATAGAAAACAAATTGGAGGCAAGTAGCGTGGTCAATTATTACAGTAGACAGTAAAACTTCATTTATTTTGGACTGTTCATTTGGAATGTTTTAATAATTTGGGCAAAAGATGAACTGGAATTTACTTTAATTTAATAAAGCCCTTTATAAGTAGTACAAGTAAAGCAGTAACTAGTTTGGGGAGATTAGAGCTATGCTCCATGGTGCCAACGTCCAAGATAGAGATGGAATGATTCCTTTCTTGTAGTAATAACCATCCAATATCTTGCCTCAGAGTCCTCTGTCAACACCTACGCCCCCATCCCAGGGTCCTGTTGATTTGTGGCCATCTTCACCTCAAACCTAGTGGAATTATAGTCTAGACTACAGGGGTGGGGGATGGGCTGTCCCCTCTCCAAATATGATTTGTACCCTCAGTCTGTCTTTACACCAACCCTTCCCCCCACACCTTCCAATTCCCTGAATTGAATTTGCGTAAGAATTCCTAGTTCTGGAAGGGAAGGCAAGTGATAAGTGTCAGTAAGGTTTCAGGGAAGATACATAACATACTGAAGAATAAACTTTGTAAATACCCTCAAGAACTTTAGAAGTAAACATTGACCTACAAATAATTGTTATGCTAACTCCATGTCATTCCTACCTACTTGTTCATATTTGCCCAACAACTCCTATTAGGCAACTTAAAAAAAAATAACCTACTTCTGGGTTCACTGAAGTGCGACTAGGAGGAAGGACATATCAGACAAAGGACAGAGTTTCTATATTGACACCATCCATGACTAGCTAGCTGCTGAATTTTAAATACTTAAACAATTCGCTGAACTTTTCTATGCTAAAATAAAGGCCAAATACTCCTCTGATGGCGTTAGGGGATTGTTGTAAAGGTAAAATGAGTTAATGGATGCAAAAGTACTTGGAAACGCGCACAGTATATATAATGTAAAGTAAGACTGAACTGGCGAGCCCAGAGACTAGAGGCAGGGAGAGTGATGACTGGCTGGCTGCCTTTGGAGTTAAAAGTCTAAGTGCTACCACTTGCAGAAAGCTTATTCTAGGTGGCACAGTGGAGAGAGCATCAGCCTTGGAGCCAGGAGCACAAATGAGTTCAAATCTGGCCTCACCCACAACACTAGCTATTTGACCCCTGGGTGAGTCACTTCACCTGCATTGCCTCAGGAAAAAAGATGATTCTAATATGCCCCCCAAACTCTGAAGTTACTAAGTACCTGCCTAGCTCACCACCATCAAAAATTACCTGATATCTACATTGCATATATTTTGTATATGTTTAAATGGGCTCATGTTGTGTCACCTAACCGTGAGTTCCTCGAGGGCAGGGGCTGCTTCTTCCTGGCATTCCCAGGGCCTAATACTACAATGCTAGGTACACATCTGGGTGCTTAATAAATATTGGTTGATAGAAGGTATTAATGATAACAATGAAATTTCATTTTAAAAATTCTAGATACTAGCTGTTTCATTAATTTGTAGATTTAGGGTAGGAAGGCACCCGAGAGGACATTTAGTCCAATCCTTTAATTTTAGGGCTGAGGAAACTGAGGCCTAGAGAGGTTAAATCATTTCTCCAACGTCACACATCCCCTCCAGGGGAACTCAGGTCCTCTGATTCCAAATGCAGCACAAATTCAGACAAAGCTTCTGTCCATTAGCGGAAATCAGGGAGGTTTTATTATTCATACAGGCGGAGTGAAAGAGATTTCAATAATGAATGCCTCTTTATGTATATACACATAGAAAGCACTTTCTCATTATTTTAAAAAAATTCTTGGCACCACTCTTCTGTACTCTAAATATATTGAATATGACACGCTGAAAACGGAGGTGTTTCCCAAATCTAGTATTTGTCTTGAAAATATTTGTCTCGTCTCTATTTCACAGTTTAATGTTCAGGAATTGGAGGAATGTTGAGGTATTAATGGTGTCCACAAGATCCCTTTGTCTCCTAAACAATTTCGTTCTGGTGCACTTAAACCAAGGGAAATCACTGGGCTTCAGAACACACAGCTGCATTGATCGCTTTTCTCTGGGCTGATTTCTCAAACCCAGCTGGTTCAACAATCACTTGAAAAAAAAAATGCTCTCGTTAATTCCTCCTCCAAAAAGAATCTGGGGGCTGTAGAATTTGTCTGTTGCAACTTATACCAACAGCCTTACCTGGTGCCAATGTGTGGAATGGGACATTATGGTGAGGCTCTTGGTGGGGGTGAGGGTGGATGGATTTGGTGGCTTGCCTTATTTAATCCTATTGCCACAATCATACAGCTAGGATGTGTCTGAGACTGAATTTGAACTCAGGACTGGCATTCTATCCACAGAATTACCTAGCTGCCCAGATGATATAAACATTAATGTTTACAGGGTGATTTGTTTATATCATCTCTTTTCCTCTTCACAATAATCTTGTGAGGTAGGCATTAATACTCCCAGTTTACAGAAGTCAATGATCTGATGGAGCTAGGATCCAAAGAATGGTCTTTGCTTTACAGTCTGCCATACTGTCTTTCTAAACACCAAAAGATAGGATCTTAGAGGTAGGTGGGAAGCACACCATACCTGCAGGGAATGGAGAAGGGGAATCATAGCATCATAATGTCTCTATGATTTGGGATATCTCACTTGTCATCTTGTATAACCCCCACTTCAAAAAGAATTCTCTCTCTGACACACCTAACAAGTGTTTTTCTAGTCTTTGCTTGGGTGGAGGGGGCATGGTGTAAACTGGAAAATTGGCAACAATGGCAGAAGATGGAAATAGTCAATGTTGGAGGAGCTGTAGAAGGACAGCCTTCTCTTTTTTAGCCTCTTCCCTCACATTTTCCTTACATAAGAGTGATATGTAATGTCATCTCCTCTACTGGATTATAAATTACATGGGGGCAGGTGCTGGGTTTCTTTGATTTTTAGTGCGCTCTTCCTCCCCCTCCACAGCACCTTGCCCAGGGTGAGTTACTCAAATATGGTTGATTGGTTGTTGTCCTTTGGTCTCAAAGAGAACCAAAATGACATCACTATGTTGAAGTCAAGCTACAGTATATCTGACTGTGGCAGATCATACCAATACAAGCTTGGAAGGCTCTATCACAGTCTGGGCATAAAATAACTATAAAGGATACATGAAGAACGACACTCTCTGTATCCAGAGGAAAACTGATAAAGAGAAGTATGTATAGAATAATCTTACATATATTCCAATTTGTGCCTAATGGTAGCCATCTCTAGGGTGAGGTTTAGGGGGAAGAGAAGAAAAAAAGGAAAAAAAGAAATAAAAAGAAATTTGCATGATAATTTTATTATATATTTAAGAGGAATAGAAAGTTCTACATAATAGATTTGCACTTTCATGCACAATCTTTTTATTATTCTATATTATGGAAATGCTTGCTTTATTCCATAAATTTAAAAAATGTTTTTAAAGAATAGTCCGTATGAGCATTTAGAGTAGACATGTCTCTAAATTTGCATATCTCATGTTCTTTTGAGTGACTGCAATTCTGCTTCTCTGAAGAACTTTGTAATCGACTGCATGACATGAGAAGATGCTCAACGTGATGAGGCAACAAAGAGGGTGCTGTGCTCCATAAGTGAGGAAGAATTACTCAATACATACATACATACACAGACACACATAGACATGCAGACACACACACACACCCATGTATATATGTTGAATAGGTTGTTGTCCTTCATTCTCTAAGAGAACCAAAATGATATCACCATGATAAAGTGAAGTTTTGGTGTGTCTGATTGTAACTGATCAGACCAATACAAGCTCAGAATGCTCTACCACAGATAGTCCGTGTGGACATCTGGGGTGGATGCTCTACCTTTGTACATCCTGTGCCTCCTTTGAGCTGTTTCAATTCTGCTTCGCTCATAGAGCATAGCATCTCCTCTGATGTGGGCATGCCATTCTGAGTGAAATAAATGAATGAACCAGGGATGAAGGAACCTACAGTCTCAAGGTCACATGTGGCCTTGTAAGTCCTTGGGTGCAGCCTTTTGACTGAGTCCACGTTTTACAGAACAAATCCTTTCATTAAGGGGATTTGTTCTGTGAAGTTTAGATTCAATCACAGGGCTGCACTTGAGGACCTAAAGGGCCACATGTGGCCTCAAGGCCACAGATTCCCCACTCCAGGATAGACCTTTACAAGCTCATAATACTGTACCTTGTACTTATAGATGGTAGTATTTTTCTTTCTCAAACTCAAAGAATTGCCAGTATGTTTTATCTAATTTTCTCTTTGAGAACAGAAGTTAATTCCTCTAGCTTACAGACAGGGAAATGGCAAAGGGGATTTGTCTAAACTAGCCATAGTAGTTAGTCAAGTTTATAGGCATATTTTAATTTACATAATAGGTTTCTAGAAAGTTGTACATAAATATAAAGTTTGTGAATGAAAAAATAAATATTGTTAGAGCTGGAAGGCACCTCAGAGAGCATCTTGTCCAAACCCCATATTTTACATATGAAAAAGACAAAGACAAGTTAAATGACTTGTATAAAGTTATATAGCTAGTTGATAGCAAAGGCAAGATTTAAACCCAAGTCTCTTGGAGCTTAACCTAATGGGCTTTCCTGAAGACCAGGAACCACTACATAGTTCATACTCTAACTACCTCCAAAATTTATCTCTATCATGCATTGATATTTTCATGGTGGACTTTTCTTCAAACAAGAGCTTGAAGATTTCACATATATATATGTATGTATGTATAGTATGTGTATGTATATTGTATGTGTATATATGGAGAGAAAGAAAGAGAAGTCATCTCCTAGGTCTAAGGCCTTGGCCCTTTTGAGTGCATAATGCCTCAGTACATTAAAATGATAACAGCACACTGTTGTTTATCCTTCATTTTTGAAGACCAATGACATCACAAGTGTGTGATGTGTTGGATCCCACATGAACTGAATTTAAGGGAGGCAGAGCTAAACAAAGCCCTCAGCTTCACTCTCTATTCCAGAATCATTGAAGTCCAGTGGCAGTACAAAAGTCAGGATGGCTGGTGATAGCCTGAGATGTAATGGATAACCTTGGCATCTCTGATGTCTTATCAAGCTCTAAGCCCTCCAGACATCCTTCACAGCTGTTGGGGTGAACTGTTCTCATCTGCTCATCCGTGGGGAGAAATCTTCCCATGCTTGGGATAAAGCATCTCCCTAACTTACCAAAGAGTTTGAGGCTTGTCAGTTACCCTCAGCTCAGTTGAGTCCATCCTAGATGACCTGCCCAGAGAGTGCACAGTGTTCAGAGGTGTATGGGGTATTCCAGTACCTCTGGTAAGAGGGCTTGCTGAGCGCTTTTCAATGCTGCTCACCCACCTTTGACATCTACCTGTCATGCACCTTCACCTAAGGCTTTCCAAAACTGCAGCATGCATAGCAGCCACAATAAAGGAGTATTAATTATAGCACCTACCACAGTGATTTTCACACAGTCAATGCTTGCTAAATATTTGTTGGAAAAGATCTTGCGATGTATGAAAACAGTCATATATGTGTCTATTAATAATCATAAAAATGAACCGGATTGCAAAGATCTCATGGAAATGAGGAGATGAAGAATGTATTTGGGAGTTTTGCCATTTGAGAAAACATTGCCTTTTAACAGGCAGACTAGCTACAGCTAGTTTGGCTACATCAGCAGAGATGAACATGGAGCTGATAGCTTTCAAATGACATAAAAGAGGGCAGAATTTTAAAATTCAATCAGATTGTTTGCTGGGGTCTTACCCAAACTTTCTCCATCTGTCCAAGGAGAGAGATGATTGTAGCACTTTATACTTAGGACCTTTCTTTGGAAATGCTCCACCAATATTGTCTCATTAGGCCTACATTAAAATGCATTAACCCCAAGACAAGAGGCCTCTGCAAAGGGGAGGAGAGTAGAGGCTTGAACTCTCAGAGGTTGGAATTGCTCTTTTCCATCCAAGCACCCTGGAAATTAGAGTTTGTCTCTTGCCATGGATACACCTCAGTGTTCAGTAATATTAGTTGGCTGTAGTTCCTGTTTAAAACCAACTCACTAAATCAGATAGTGTGTTTTGAATTTTCTCCAAATTAGAAATGTATTTTTCTTTTGTCTTCCTTAAAAAAAAAAAAAACCTGGGAAGAGGACCTTTTGAATTATATAGAGACAGGGAACTTGCTAGACTGGGTCAGAGCCATGGTTAGGGTGACCACATATTCTGAGTTTGCCAAGACAGCCTCACCCAATTGTAAAAAGAGGAAGTGGACTTTGAATGTAGCTATGCAAAAGAAATATTCTTTGTTAGGCTGCATGCCCCAATTTGGTATTCAGAAAATATGGCAACCTCTAGCAATGGCCCTCACTCTCAACTGAAAGAGAATTGAAGGTATTGAAAACAAGGAATCCTTCTGACTTTTTTGGTTTGTAAATGCTACAAGTACTTGGGTGATTTTTATAAGACTCCCTTAAGTTGGGCTAGGACTGTAATGGGGATATAAGGAAAGGGTTGGGGGTAGGGAGATCCTCTTCCTTAAAAGGCAAAAGAGATATTGGTTTATCCAGTAGATGTGCAATTCCCATCACTATGCAACCAAACATCAAATTAAAACCATTTCACAGAATTGGCAAACAGCTAGAGGAGCCAATGGTCTGAAGTCATTTTGACCCACAGGGGTATAGTCTCATTTCCATGTGTGTGTTTCCCTCTCCTTAATGCAAATGATAATTGCATATGTTGTGAAGGAAGACTAGGCCATTGGATTTCCTTTTAATTCAACTGAGGCTAGTGTTTTAGAATTGGAATTGAATGAACTCACTTCAAAGAAAAAGCCTTTTCGTTTCAATTCTAGAAGTCACATTAACCATCAAAGACCATCTTGACATAAAAGTTTAAAAACTGGAATCTCTGTTCCACTGGTTGGACTATCAGACTTCTCTCCATCTCTAGTGATACTGGCTTTTATACTGCTCCTCATACATGATATTCCATCTCTTGTCTCCATCTCTTTACACTGGTTGGCCCCTTATGCCTGTAAACTATACCCTCCTCTCTTCTGCCTTTCAGAATCCCAAGCTTCCTTCATAGTTTAGCTCAAGTGTTACCTTCTTCAAGAAATCCTTCCTGATTCCCCGCAAGGGGCTAGTACCACCCTTACCTAATTTATTCACCTACATGCATGTTTCTTCCTCAATAGAATACAAACTTCCTAAGAACAAGTATTGGATTACTTTTGTCTTTGAATCCACAGTGCCTGACATAAAGTAGGTACTTAACAAATGCTTGTTGAATGAATGAATGAATTTGACAGTGGAAATATTAGGGATAATTTCACTTTCTCTTTAAACTGAAGTTTCAAGGGGCAGAGCCAAGATGGCAGAGTAGAAAGACACACATACTTAGCTCTTCCCCCACAGCTCATAAGATACCTGTAAAAAATTACTCTAAACAAATTCTAGAGCAGCAGAAGCTACAAAATGACAGAGTGAAAGAGATTTCCAGTCCAAAGTAGCCTGGAAGGCCAACAGGAAAGGTCTAGGACACAGAGTGGAGCACAGCCCACTGGGCCCAGCCCAGCTCTGGCTGTTTGGCATCAGCAAGAACAGAACTAGAACAGGCCTTGGGGGTGGAATCCCCAGCAGCAGCAGTGGTTCTCAGATCCCTCAGCCCACAATCACCAAAGAAAGCTTCAAAGGTCAGTGAGAAAGCTTTTTCATTTGGGTAAGAAGGGAACGTGGTCTGGCCCCACCAGCAGCAGCTTCTGCAGTGGCAGCGTCCTTTTCTGGAGCCCTCCACCTAGACCCCCTGGGAAAATTGAGTAGCTGATCTGAATCTCAGCCCTGAGCTGAGCCTTGGGGTGAGGAGGAAGAGTGCTGGTGTGGTGGAGCTGGAGGCAGCTGTGGAAAGGGAATTCCACTGACAGATTCTGCACAGAAAAGTTTTTGGTGGCTCCCAGACCAGTGCACAAGCCAGGAGAGGAGTAAACTCCTCTCCCTTGATTGTGCCACCTTGGAGGAACTGAGATCTTACAGATCCCCAGAGTATACCCTACTCTTGACAAAGGACTCAAAAGTCAAGTAACTGGCTAGAAAAATGCTCAAAAAAGGAGAAAAAATAAGACTATAGAAGGTTGCTTTCTTGGTGAACAGATATTTTCTTCCATCCTTTCAGATGAACAAGAACAATCATACCATCAGAGGAAGTCAAGACTTCCAAAACCTCCAAAATAAATATACAAGTATCTCAGGCCATGGAAGAACTCAAGTAGGATTTTGAAAATCAAGTAAGAGAGGTGGAGGAAAAACTGGGAAGGGAAATGAGAGCAATGCAAAAAATCATGAAAAGTGAGTCAACAACAGCTTGCTAAAGGAGACCAAAAAATATGCTGAAGAAAAAACACCTTTAAAAGTAGGCTAACTTGATTGACAAAAGAGGTCCAAAAAGTCAATGAGGAGAAGAATGCTTTAAAAAGCAGAATTAATCAAATGGAAAAGGAAATTCAAAAGCTCACTTAACAAAATAGTTCTTTAAAAATGAGAATGGAGCAGATGGAAGCTAATGACTTTATGAGAAACCACCAAATTACAAAACAAAAGAATGAAAAAATAGAAGATAATGTGAAATATCTCATTGGAGAAACAACTGATCTGGAAAATAGATCCAAGAGAGACAATTAAAAAATTGTGGAACTACCTGAAATCCATTATCAAAAAGAAGAACCTAGACATCATCTTTCATGAAATTATCAAGGAAAACTGAAAAATAAATATTGAAAGAATCCCCTGATCACCCCTGAAAGATATCTGAAAAAAGAAACTCCTAGGAATATTGTAGCCAAATTCCAGAGTTCCCAGGTAAAGGAGAAAATATTGCAAGCAGCTAGAAAGAAGCAATTCAAGTATTGTGGAAATACAATCAGGATAATGCAAGATCTAGCAGCTTCTACATTAAGGAATTGAAGGGCTTGGAATATGATATTCCAGAAATCAAAGGAACTAGGATTAAAACCAAGAATCACCTACTGAGTATAATACTTCAGGGGAAAAAATGGTCATTCAATGAAATAGAGGACTTTCAAGCATTGTTGATAAAAATACCAGAACTGAACAGGAAATTTGACTTTCAAACACAACAATCAAGAGAAGCATGAAAAAGTAAACAGAAAAGAGAAATCATAAGGGATTTTCTAAAGTTGAACTATTTACATTCCTGCATGGAAAGATAATATTTGTAACTCTTGAGTCTTTTCTCAGTATTTTGGTAGTTAGAGGGATTATACACACACACACACACACACACACACACACACACACACACACAGCACAGCACAGCACAGGGTAAGCTGAATAAGAAGGGATGGTATCTAAAAAAAAATAAAATTAAGGGGTAAGAGAGGAATATATTGGAGGGAGAAAAGGAGAAATGGAATGGGGCAAATTATCTCTCATAGAAGAGTCAAGAAAAATCTTTTTCAATAGAGGAGAAAAGGGATGAGGTGAGGGTGGAAAAGTGAAGTTTACTCTCTTCATACTTGGCTTAAGGAGGGAATAACATGCTCACTCAATTTGGGTATGGAAACCTATCTTACACTACAGGAAAGTAGGGGAGAAGGGGACAAGTGGGATGGGGGGATGATAGAAGGGAGGGCAAATGGGAGAAGGGAGTAATTAGAAGTAAACACTTTTGAGGAGGGACATGGTCAAAAGAGAGAATAGAAGAAATGGGGGGCAGGATAGGATGGAAGGAAATATAGTTAGTCTTATACAACATGACTATTATGGAAGCCTTGCAAAACTACACATATATAGCCTACATTGAATTGTTTGCCTTCTCAGTGGGGATCAGTGGGAAGGGAAGAAGGGAGATAAGTTGGAACTCAAAGTTTTAGGAAAGAATGTTGAGAATTGTTTTGCATACAACTGGAAAATGAGAAATACAGGTAATGGGGTAAAGAAATCAATCTTGCCCTACAAGAAAGGAGAGAAGATAGGAATAAGAGAAGGGAAGGGTGTAATAGAAGGGAGGGCAGATTGAGGGAAGGGGTAATCAGAATGCAAGGCATTATGACGTGGGGGGAGAGGGGAGAGATGGGAAGAAAATTTGGAACTCAAAATTTTGTGGAAATGAATGTTTAAAACTAAAAACAAATAAACATTTAAAAAGATAAAAATAAAAAAAATACTGAAGTTTCTTTTTAGACTCCCACATTAGCTCACTTAGCACACTTAACTGCCCACATAGATGAAAAATGTTCATTCCTGCCCCTCCCCCCGAGTCACTCTGCTAACCTATTCTTTAGCACCCGCAGTTATACTCATCCCTCTAGTTCTGGAAGGGCTGTGATTAACATCCACAGCAAAGCACTGGTTTGGGATGGGCAAAACTTGGAGACAGGAATTTTTAAAAATGATAGCTGTGTAGCAATCATAAAAGTTTAAGCTGAAAATTTCTGGGTAAAAAAACTGCATAATTGGTATAAATATGTATAAACTATAATGGTTCATGGCTCTTTAGAGTGTTTTTAACAGTCATTTCAGTTGTTAGAAACTATTTATCTACCCACACTGCCTGTGGTTGTCATGGACCATGACCAAAGCAGGTTCAGTACCTTTGTTTGGTGGTAAATAGCATTTGAGAACCTTTCCTAGCTAGATGGATATTGTTGACCATGAAGGAGAGAGAAGGTGATCAGTTTTCCTTTTTTTTTTTTTGAGGAGGGATGTGGGGTAATCAGGGTCAAATGACTTCCCAAAGGTCGCACAGTTAGTAAGTGTCAGGTATCTAGGGTCACATTGGAACTCAGGCCCTCCTGATTCCAGCCTGTGCTCTGTTCACTGCACCACCTAGCTGCCCCTGAACAATTTTACTTCTTACCACTGCCTCCCTTCATCTACCTCCTCCACCTTTCTCTTTTGCCCTCCTACTTCCCTGTTGGGTAAAATAGATTTTTATACCCACTGGGGTGTGTATGCATAATCTCTCTTTGAATCAATTCCAATGAGTGTGAGGTTCAAGTGTTGCCTGCCACCCCTCTCCCGTTTTCCCCTCCTTGTATGCTTTTTTTATGTGATATAATTTCCTCCATTCTTCATCTGCCTTTCTCAACTTTTCCTATTTTTAGATCATTGCGACATGCTCTCTATGTAGACTCCTTCTAACTGCCCTAAATGATAAGGTTTTTAGGAATTACATGTATCATCTTCCCATATAAGAATGTAAACTGTTTACTCTTAAGTCCCTTATGATTCCTCTTTCAAGTTTACCTTTTTTATATTTCTCTTGAGTCTTGTGTTTGGATGTCAAATTTTCTTTTCAGCTCTGATCTTTTTCTCAGGAATATTTGAATTATTTCATTAAATATCTATTTTTTCCTCTCAAGGATTATACTGTTTCACTGTGTAGGTGATTCTTGGTTGTAATCCTAGCTCCTTTGCCCCACAGAATATCATATTCAAAGTCCTCCAATCCTTCAATGTAGAAGCTGCTAAATCTTGTGTCATCCTGACTATGATTACACAATACTTGGATTGTTTCTTTCTGGCTGCTTGCAATATTTTCTCCTTGATCTGGGAGCTCTGGAATTTGACTATAATACTCCTGGGAGTTTTCATTTTGAGATCTCTTTTGGGAGATTCTTTCCACTTCTATTTTACCCTCTGGTTCCAGAATATCAGGGCAGTTTTCCTTTATAATTTCTTAAAATATGATATCCAGGCTCTTTTTTTGATCATGGCTTTCAGGTAGTCCAATAATTCTAAATTATATTTCCTTGATGTTTTCTAGGTCAGTTTTTTTCCAATGAGATATTTGACATATTCCCCTATTTTTTCAATCTTTTGACTTTGTTTCCCTATTTCTTGATGTCTCATCAAATTATTAGTTTCTACTTATCCAATTATAATTTTTAAGGAATAATTTTCTTTCAGGAGCTTTTTATTTGGGCAATTTTGCTTTTTAATGGAGTTCACGTTTTGGGGGTTTTTTTTGCCCTTTTACTAAACTGTTAATTCTCTTTTTAGTAATTATCTTGCCTCACTCTCATTTCCTTTCCTTTTTTTCCTCCACCATTCTTATCTCTTTCTTAATCCTTCCAGGAACTCTTGTTGGATTGTGTCTGGTTTGCATTCTTTCTTTAAGGCTTTGGTTGTAGCTGTTTTCACACAGTTGCCTTCTTCTGAATGTGTGTCTTTATCTTTTCTGTCACTGTAGTAGCTTTATGGCTGGGTTCTTTTGTTCATTTTTCCTGCCTTGAGCTTTATGTCAAAGTTAGGCTCTATTCATCTGGGGATGGAGAGGCACTATCTTAAACTTCAGGCTTTTTCACACTGTTTTCAAAACTGGTTCTAGGCTTTTGAAAATTGTTGATGCCCTTAAGGTTGTGTTATCCTGGGAGAAATGTGGCTACTGCCCTCCTGGTCTACAGTCTGTTCTTTACACAGGAAGAGTCCCTGCTCTTCTGCATCCACAAGCACTACCATTCCTCTCTACCCTAAAACTGTGCCTCAGAACTGTGTATGGGCAACGGAGTTGGTAAATAGCACCCTGTGTAGTGTCTATCCAGGAGGTATAGTTTATCTATGGGTATTTTGGGAATGATTTTTAAAAATGTTCCTCCCCAAAAAGTCATTTCTGATGTTTGTTTCTTTACAGTTTTCCCCAGCTCCAGATCATTAACAAAGATCCCCTGACTCAAGATTAGATGACAGATGACTAAGACTCCATACTTCCCTATTTCTGTTAAAATTACCGCCACCCTTCTAGTGTCTCAATTTCACGATCTCACCATTATTCTGACTCCTCACTCTCCTTCACCCCAAGTAGCCAATCCGTTGCTAAATCTTGCCTTCCTCCTTTCACATTTCTCCCATCTGACTCCATTTCTCTACCACATGCTGCCACTTTAGTTCAGTTCCCTATCACCCCTTACCTAGATTATTGCAATAGCTTCCTCATTGGTCTTCCTACCTCAAGTCTCTGACCACTCCAGTTTACCCTCTCTACTGCTGCCAAAACAATTTTCTTTAAGTGCAGATCTAACCATGTGACTACCCTCTCAACCAACTCTAGTGGCTTCCTATTGTCTCTAGAGTAAAATAGAAACCCCTGTTTAGCTTTTAAAGGCCTTTGCAACTTGACCTCAGTCTCTTTCCAGCCTTGTTGGATAGGACTCTCTTTCCCATAGCTTTTAAAGGCCTTTGCAACTTGACCTCAGTCTCTTTCCAGCCTTGTTGGATAGGACTCTCTTTCCCATATTCTGCAGTCTGGCCTGACTTTCTCTCTATTCCTAACATGACACTCTGTCTCCTTTCCCTCTGTATTTTTATACTGGTCATCTCTCATGTCTTGCCTTTGCCTAATATAATCCCTCTTCCTTTAAGAAGCAGCTCAAGAACTATATTCATAGAACATTCCCGATCTATCCTTCTGCTAATGTCCTCCCTCTCCCCAAACGCCCTTCCTTGTAGTTAACTATTTTGTATAATTTATATTTATTCATAGTATGTTTATGCTATATATGCTTATATATAAACCCTTGCTGTCTCTTCCATTAGACTATAAACTCCTTGAGAGTGAGATTGTTTCACTCTTTGCACTTGTACCTCAGCACTTGGCCTATAGTACAAATATTTGTTGTTTAATTAATTGATTGACATGGTGGGAGTCCCTGAAAATCTTTGTCAGAGCAAGCACAAATCATCAGACAAAGAGGAATCCTGCTGCCCATTACAGCTGTTTTCAGGAACAAGAGCTGCATTTTCAAGCTCTCAGGAGAGGAAGTTCACAATCTAAAATCCAAAGAAAAAGAGCATTAGCCTAGCTACTTCAGACAGAGCTGCCTAGGCCAGATCCCCTTTGTGAAGGAACAGTTAGGTGCCATCATGGGTGGAGCACCGAGCCTGGAGTCAGAAAGACATGAGCGAAAGCCAGCATTAGACACTAGTTCTATGACCTTAGTTAAGTCTCCTTTAATGTGTTTGGCTCAGTTTCCTCCACTGTAAAATAAAACCTATCTGCCAGGGTTATTGTGACTAGTAAATGAGATGATATTTGTAAAATGCTTAACACATAACCTGACGCATAGTAGGTGCCATGGAAATGCTTATTCCCTCCCTCCTCTTTGTACCCCTCTACTGCTTCCAACCTTTTCCCACAATTACAGGTAGTCAAGCCCTACCTGATTTCTATGTACAGGTGACATTCAGATTGCTATGATTCAATTTACTTTCTTTGACTTAGTGTCTTTACATTAGAGAAATTTGCCCTGGAAAAGTACCTGTATTTATTTATTTTGGTGATTCTTTTGAATGAATGGAAAAGATAAGTATATGCTCAGGAAATGTTAAAGTAGATTTGTGTGTGTGTTTCTATAGCTTTGATGGCCAATTCAATTGAATTCAATTCAACAAGCATTAATTAAGACTACTATAATCCAGGCACTGTGCCAGGTATCAGGGAAACATAAGCAAAGATAAAAATTATCCCTTACCTCAAGGTGCTTACATTCAGTTGGGAAGAAACTCCATGTCCACACATACATAAATACAAAACATGTAAAGCAAATCCAAATTTTGGGAGGACTGACTGAGAGACTGGGGTGGGAAAGGCCTCCTGAAGAAAGAGCAGATTAAGCTGTAAAGGGAGCTTGGTATCCCAAGAGTTGGGAGACAGGAGGAAACACATCTCAGGTATAAGGGATTGCTTCAGGAAGGAATATATGTAACCTTAGTACTTTAATAGAAGAGAAAGAGATTGGCTCACAAATAGTCTATAAAATCAGCTCTACAATTCTCACTAATTTGAAAGAACTGTCCCCATGGTGACAACTCTTAGACCCATTTTTAAAATAACCTTTTCATAGTACGTGTCTCTACTTCCTTCCTTTGAAATTTGGTAACCAAGTTAGTTTAAAACACACACACACACACACACACACACACACACACAGAATGGTTATTTTTAGTCCAGTAGCAGATTATAGCAATCTGGATGAAGGTAGTTCTCTTGAAACTTTTCCACAAATTATCTTGAGGTGGCAAGAATGTGAAAACTGGGTATGGGAAAATGTGCTTCAGTAGCAGCCCTAGACAAGTACAGTCTGTGTTGCTCAGAAAGTGTGTAGCATGTAAATACTTAAAGTGCATTGTTGAAATGAAAAGATGTATACATTCCAAAGTTGGCCATTGTCAAAAGTAAGAATGTCTGCTGGCAGAAGTGAAAATGTTTGGGGACTCGAAAACCTGCCCATTATCTCACATTTGTGCCAAGGAAAACAAACCAGCAAATGGAGGAAGAACAAACAAATTTTTTCCCCAATATAGAAACTGTTGGAAGAGTATCTTTAGGTGAGAGCAAATGAATGAAAAGAATGAGATCAAGGAGCAAAGGCCGGAGAAAGAAACAGCCCAGCTCTGACTTTTTGAATGCCAATGGTGGATCAGTGGAGCCTTGGCAAATCTCAATGAAATTTCTGAGAATGAAACAACAATCAGCAGTTACATGTCCATTGCTCTGAGAAAACAGTTCTCTGCTCCTCGCAGCTCTTTTCTCTAACCAACCTCACATGACTGCCTAGGACAGTAGAGAAAATGAGCCTAGGACCTGGGGAATGTACCCTCTTCTACGAACTTTCAGAGTTCTGTTTCAATAGCTGCAATCCTGTCCAGATGTGAGACATTCACAGAAAGACCTTTTCATGCTGTGAGCCTTTTTGGCTTGGCCTCTCCTATGACTGACTGCCTGTGGCTTAATTAGGTTTGCTTTTAAGACTGGGATCAGGACTTGTTCTTACTCCAGGAAAGTAACATGGGCTTTGGCAGGAAGGAACTCAAATCACAAGATCAGTTTTGTAATTGTAAAAATTCTCATCTTTGAGACCTCCAAATGTCCATAGGATGGCAAGATTCAGGGCTGGATGGGAACCTTGGTCTCCTAGGCTAGATCCCTAATTTTACAGATAAAAAGAGTGAGTCCCAGCTACATACTGGATAAAAATGATAGAAAGATAGCATTAGACTTTAGAGGGTTTGGGAAAAGTTTCCTATAAAAGATGAGACCTTAGTTGGGACTTAAAAGAAACCAATAGGCAGAGAAGAAGAGGGAGAGCATTACAGGCACAGAAGACAATCAGAAAAAATTCCCAGAGTGTAGAAATACAGTGTCAGGTTAGTGGAACAGAAAAGAGGCCAATGTCACTGGATTGAAGAGTATTAGGCATGGCATAAGGTAGGACTGGAAAGGCAGGAGGAGACGAGGTTATGAAGAACTTTGAATATAGATGATTTTGTATTTGATCCTAGAGGTAATAGGGAGCCACTGAAGTTTATTGAGTAAAGCGAGTGATGTGTTTGATCTAATACTTTAGGAAAATTCCTTTAGTGACTGAATGGAGGATGAATTGAAGATGGAATTTTGAAATTTGTGATCACGGAGGTGGTGCATTTGTGGGTCACAGCAAGATCAAGGGTATGACCATCTTTGTGTGTGTCCAAAGTCGAGTGGAGGAATAGGTCATGGAAAGTGATTAGTTTAAGGAAATAAGTGGTCAAGGTGTTTGAGAGAAAGTCAATATATATGTAAAGTCCCCTAGTATGAGGATAGGAATTGGGGAGGAATGAAAAGTTATGAACCATGTGTCAAACTCATTAAATCCTCTGAGGTCTCAAATGGAAAAGTTCTCATAAAAAACATAGATCTTTGAAATATTGAAGTACTTGATCAAACTGACAAAACTCTTTTCAACCAGAGTCAAATTTTCAAAAGAAAATTAGGTTCAGAACACAAGGCAAGGCACTACTTGAGGAAAGTAATGCAGCCTGAGGGGCAGACAGGCCCCTTGGTGCCTAAAGTGAAAAGGAATGTTTACTAGGAGAGAAGTTGAGGCATCCAAATATCCAGGCATCCAGCAGGCCCCTGAAAAAATGTAAATTTGTTACCTGGCAAGAAAAACAGATCAACACATGATCATGGATTAGTTTATTGCTGTTGTTCAGTTGTTTCAGTATTGTCTGACTTGCTGTGACCCCCCCTGGGGGTTTTCTTGGCAAAGATACTGGAGAGGTTTGCCATTTCCTTCTCTAGATTATTTTACAGATGAGGAAACTGAGGCAAACAGGGTCCAGTGACTTGCCTGGTATCACACAGGTACAAAGTATCTGAAGCCAGATCTGAATTCAGGAAGATGAGTCTTTCTCACTCCAGGCCTGGCATTGTCCACTGTGCCATGTAGCTGCCCAGGGATTACTTTATAGACTTGACTAAGAAAGAGATTTTTCTCTTTTTTTTGTTTTTTGTTTTTTGTGTTTTTTCCCTTTTGTTCTGATTCTTCTTTTACAACATAACTACAGTGGAAATGTGTGTAATATAATTATACATGCATAACCTATATCAGATTGTAGACCATCTTGAGGAGGGGGAGAGGAAGCAGGGAGAAAAATTTAGAATTCAAAATCTTCTAAAAGTGAATGTTGAAGATGATAAATAAATAAACAAATAAATAATCAGGGCCATGAAGGAATAAATTATCATAAATTATCACTAGTATTTATATAGCTAAGGTTTGTAATTTGCTTTAT
>CM053769.1:645253256-645377941 GCA_028658325.1 Potorous gilbertii | reverse complement strand
TCAGATTTTTGGGATACAGAGGCCTTGACTCCTATGTCTTTACCTGATGGTAAGCAGTTTTCTTCTTCATCTTCAGAGATGAAGGTTGGAATCATTTTTTCAAGAAAATAACCTTCTATGGTCTTAGTTTTTTTCCCTTTTCTGGGCATTTTCCCAGCCAGTTACTTGACTTCTGAGAGTCCTCTCCACCCCTGGCCTAAGTCTGCCCAGCTAGTGCTTGGGGTCTGAGATTCAAATGCTGCTCCCCAGCCTCAGGGCTTTGGCGGCAGGCCTGGCTGCTATTCCATGGGAGCTTATCTGCTGGTGCTCAGGTGGGGGCAGGGCTGCCTCCCAGGCTCAGTTCCCTCAGGTGGTTTATGCAGAGACCTTTTGTAATGGAGCTGCTGCTGAGCTCCTTCCTGCTCAGGGAACCTCTGGCTGCCTGCTCCGGGAGCCTCTGGCCTCCCGCTACCACTGCCGCTCCCGCTGCCACTCCTGCTGCCGCTGCCTCCAGAGGGGGCCTGAGTCCTGGAGACACCCCGCTCCCCTCTCAGCCTGTCTCTCTCACTAACCTGTGAGTCTGTGGGTGGAGGGACCTTTGTGGCCTCTGGAGATTCTGTCCCTGATGCCTGCTTGGATCTGCTTTCTCCTCTCAGTGCCGTGGGGCCGGGTCTGGGTGAGGGCTCTGCTCCCGTCCGGGGCGCGATGGACCTTTGGGATCAGTTTTTCAGAGCTCTCTGGAACAGAAGTCTCCTTCTCTGTGTTGCTGCGTGGTTTCCACTGTTCCAGAATTTGTTGGGAGTTCTTTTTGGAGGAAATCCATGGGCTGTGGGTTCGGACCTAGCATAGGTGAGTCTTTCTACTCCGCCATCTTGGCTCCACCCCCCCTGGGGCTGGATTTGAACTTCAGTTTTCCTCACTCCATGTCCAGCATTGCACCCTCTGTTCCACCTATTTGCCTCTAATGGCTAAATAACTTGTCTAAGGTCAGCTGAGTAAGGATTAGAACGTAATTGTTCTACGTATTAGCATGAGAGCAAGGGTGTGCAAGAGTCAGCCTATGCAGCTCTTGGGAGATCCTATCATTAAATTTTCAGTGTGAGTATTTTATACCTTGGAAATAGATGGACACTACAAACCAGGGCTCGATTTATTGTTCTGTTGATTGTCTAGACTTAAGAAAGTGATGGAGAAAATGTTAATAGTGAAGATTAAACATAAAAGTATGTTGTGTTTACATGTGTCTATATATATTGGAGACCCAGGGAAACATTTACTAGCACACCCCATTTTTGTTATTGTTGCCTTTTTTCTTTCCAGTGTTATCTTTTATAGACCCCTTTCAGAGAATCATACAGTATAAGCTGTCGAACTGAGCTGATCTAAAACATAAGTACATTTCCCTTTGCTAATTCAAAAGTTATGATTATCTGATGCCACCTTAGTACAGGACAGGTAGTGATGGGTAATGATCTCATTCTCTTCTTGCTCTCAGTAGAGTGAGGGACCAGCTTGTTCTCCAATGTAAAGAGGTTGAAATTATCCCCACTCAGCACTTTGACTAGCAGCCTTAGTGCACACTGACATCTGTATTCACCCAGCTGTAAGGTGTTTAGTTCATTTTTTTTTTCTCCTGGAGAATCACTGAGAATTCTTTAAAGCACATGAGCATCTGATCCATGACATCTAAATAAAGGTTCTTTAAGTTGCTTTTTCTGTTGTCTTTTCACATGAAGGCTCAATTTTGATGTTGCTTCTGCTCAGAGAGGCATCATGGTACGGTGGAAATCAATAATAAAAATTTATTAAACTTAGTGTGTGCTAAGTGCTGTGCTGAATGCAATCCATGCAGAATGAGAAGAACTGGGTTTGTCTCTTAGTCCTGCCCCTTACCTATACAGGTAAGTCACAATCTCTCTGAACCCCTGCTTTCTCCTCTGCAAAATGGGAATAATTATACTTGCATTAGAGTCTTTGAAAGGTCAGTATGAATAATCACACTATAATAAATGCTATATAACTGAGAATTGCTCTTAAAGAATGATTGTTCTGGTGTTAAATACATGTGTGTATATACATACATATTCTTGATATGTGTCTGATGGAAAGTCCCCTAAAAATCCATGCCAAGTCTAGATTTCAAACTCCCAAACTTAACTCACATAGGGTTCAGAAGAACTATCACTTTCAAATGGTTTTGTTCCGCGAATTTGTTGTCATTTTCATACTAAAACTCCTGATAAATAACTTACATAGTGGGAGGTGAAGGAGGAGACATTGATTGATACATTTGTGATCAACTGGTTTTCTCCAAGCCTGGTTTTTGAAACTGTGTAAAGAGAAAAAGTAGAAGGGCTAATGATGTGCTAAAGTCCTGAACAGAATGTAAAGAAATGTTTACATTGTATTACCACTTTATAAGTTATGAAGATCAAATTGGAAAGTAGCTGATGGATTTTTGCAAAGGAAGACACAATTTCTAGGGAGTCAGTCAAGGCAAGGGACAGCTCTGAGCTACTCAAAAGAAAGCCAGCTATGGATGAACTCAGCCCATGAGAGGGAATCACTTCTTGCCTGTTGACAAGGAAGGGTGAAAGAAAGAGAGAAGGGATTTCTCTTTCTCCATCACCCATAGCATCTTGTTTCAAGCTACTAATCTAGCAGGAGACTCCACTCTCAGCAAAGTGTGGAGCTTGTTGATCAAAGCAGATTGAGGACTGGTGACTTGAGAGAGTTAGCTTTGGCTATTGGGGTCTGGAGCTGTGGAAAGGAACAAGATAAATAGCACAGCTGAATGACCTTGCCAGCAGAGATTCTGTGCCCTAGAGAGAGCAGCATAAGGACACCACCAGAAGGGAAAGAACATCTGAGGCCTGCAACGCCAGAGGTATAAGTTTCCTAGGTCACATGTATACCCTAGAAGTGAATTTCTCTACCAGCATCTTCTATGCATGTACACATTCTTCTCATTGATGTTGTATGTATTTGTGGGGCAATTTGTCTCTGGTTTGGGGGAGATAGGTTTTGTTAATATTATTCATGTTATGATGTGGCAGAAACTAGGAAAAGACCAACATCTCACACAGCATGCCAAGATAAGGTCAAAACGGGTACGTGAATTAGACAAAAAGGGTAATACAATACCATAAGCAAATTAGGGGAGCATGGAACATTTTACCTGTCAGAGCTAGAGACAAGGGAAGAATTTATGACCAAATAAGAAATAGAGAGCATTATGAAATATTAACGGATCATTTTAATTACATTAAATTTAAAAATTTTTAATAAACAAAACAAATATAGCCAATATTAGAAGGAAAGCAGAAAACTGGGGAGAAATTTTTTTCAGCAAGTTTTTCTAGTACATTTTTCTCAAATTTCTCATCTCTCAAATATAAAGAAAATTGAGTCAAAATTTTAAGAATACGAGTCATTCCCCAGCTGATAAATGGTCAGAAATATGAACAAGCAATTTTCAGAAGAAATCAAAATTATAGTCACATAAAAAAATGACCTAAACCATTATTGATTAGAGAAATGCAAATTGAACAACTCCCAGGTACCACCTCATACCTCTCAGATTGGCTAATATAACGGAATAACAAATATTGGCAGAGATGTAGAAAAATTGGGACACTAATGGACTCAATATTGGTGGAGTTGTGAACTGATCCAACCATTCTGGAGAGCAATTTGGAATTATGTCCAAAGTGCTGTAAAACTGTGCACACCCTTTGACCTAGTAATATCACTACTAGATCTGTATCCCAAAGAAATTTTTAAGAAAAGGAAAAAGACGTATATGTTTAAAAATATTTATAGCAGCTCTTTTTGTGGTGGCAAAGTATTGGAAATTGAGGTGATGCCCATCAGGGGAACGACTGAACAAGTTGTAGCACATGATCATAATAGAATACTATTGTATGATAAAAGATGAGCAGGATAATATTGGAAAAGAACCTGGGAAGACATATGCTCTAATGCAAAGTGAAATAAGCAGAACCACTAACAGTAATATTGTAAGGATGAATGACTGTGAATGACTCAGGTATTATAAGTAATACAATGATGTAAGATAATTCCAAAAAAAAATGTTATCCACCTACAGAGAAAGAATTGATGGAGTCTGAATGCAAATTGAAGTATGCTATTAAAACATTTTTTTTAAATTTTATTTTTGGGCTATATTTTCTTTCACAACATGGCTAATATGGAAATATGTTTTGTGTGTCTGTATCTGTATAATCTACATCAAATTGTCTGCATTTTCAAAATAGAGGAAAGAAAGGAATGGAGGGAGAGAATTTGGAACTCAAAATTTTTTTTTAAAGTGTTCAAAATCATTTTTATGTGTAATTGGAAAAATAAAATGTAAACATTTTAAAGTCATTTCAGTATTTTTTTTTTGCTTTGACCTGATTGTGCCTTTTATAAAATTATTAAAGATAAGTACACTGGTGGGGAGCTTTTGAGCTCTAGTTTTAAGAGTTCAAATTTACAGGGTACCTTGAACTTGGATCTAGACAATGACATGCTTCCTTCCCCAGTGCCAGAGCTAGCTCAGATCGGCTCTCAAGAATCAATGCTAAATTTTCAGTGTGAGCATTTACACTCCGGAAATCAGGGCAAAGGCTAAAGTCAGATACTTTCTTGCTACGTGGCCTTAGGCAAAGTACTTAACCTATGTCTGCTTCAGTTTCCTCATCTGTAAAATGGTGAACATAACAGCTCAGGGTTGCAGTGAGGATCAAATGAAATATTATTTGTAAAACACTTGACAGATAAGTGCTTAATAACTGTTTGCTCCCTTCCCCTCATTTCAGTGATTAGTAACTATACAGAGAGATACAAAAGAAATTCCATTTCTTTTTTTTTAAAGGAGACATTTTTAACTCAGTGTAGATGAAATAGGGGTAGAGAGGCAGAAGAAGAGAAAGAGATAATGATGAGGAGGATGAGAGAAAAGAAAAGAGGAAAGGAAGATAAGAGGAAATGGTAAAATACAGAAAAGGACAAGAGAGGGGAACTACAGATAAAGGCAAGGAGAGTGAGAAAGAGGAGAGAGAACATGGATGCATGCATGTGGTAAAGTTCTTGTTCATAACTTTCCAGAGTACACATGAGCCTTGCCACAAAAAAAAAGTACCCTTGACCAACAGAGCAAGTTTCCCACTAAGATGTTTAAAAGAATACCAATGTGGGAGAGGTGAAACATCCTGCTTATGGAGTTGATGTAAGCCTGAGGGCTCCAATGTGTATGTGCCTGCAGAGACCATCAGCACCTGGATAAACTGTCATCACCTGGAACAGGCTGTCTATCAGTCACTTGGGTTGGAGGACCTGGCTCATTTCTAATATTTTTTCTGGTGATTAGAAATGGAATGAAATGTAACTTCACAAAGAGAAATTTCAAATATGAAGAATACCAAAAATTATGAGAGGACATACATGAAATGATTTCAGGTGAAGAAATGAATGTTTGAGCAACAATATACAATATACTGGTTAAAATTATATACATAATGATGGTGGTGGGGGTAGTGGTAATATCAACAAAATTTTTAAAACACATAACAATGAAAGGAGTTCAGAAATGAATCTGGAAGCAAATAGCCTGTTTCTATTCCTTATTTATTAAAGTTAACTTTAAAAACTGAAAATATTGGAGTTCATAATTTCATATACAATATGTTTTGTTATGTCTCCCCAATTGTTTTTATTGCTGGCAACTAAGGTCAGCATACATTTTTAAAAGAAAAAGGAAACTAAGCTTCTGGAAATCCACTAGTGGAAAAAGTGGGGATTTTCCTGACTCAATGCTCTGCAGGACATTTGAAATTTCCACATGGATTCTGATGTTGAATAGGATAATTTTAACATCTTGGAGGAAGGATTTAACCCAGGGATTCTTAGTGAGTTTTTTGTGTATATTACAAAACCCTTTGACAATCTGGTGAAGTCTGTAGATGCTTCCTTAAAATGTATTGAAGAGCAAAAATAAAATAAATAGGACAAATGAAACCAATAATATTGAAGTATAGTTATCAAACTATTGTTTAAAGAATATGGTCACAGATTCCAGTTTAAGAGCTATTACTCTACTCAAAAGCATTGGAATCCATATTCTCACCTCTGTTCTGATTTAATTGTAATAGTGTTATAGTAAGATCATAGAATGAGAGTTAGAAGGAACCAAGTAGTAACTAAGTCAAAATTCAAATCCAGCTCCTCTGACTCCAAATCCAACATCATACTGCCCTTCATCTATACTATAATGGTGACTATCATTTCAGAGGGCAGTTAGGTGGTGCCATGGATAGACTCATATTCCTGAGTTCAAATTTGGCCTCAGACACTTGTGTGATCCCAGGAAAGTCACTTAATCCTGTTTGTCTCCATTTTCTCATCTATAAAGTGAGCTGGAGAAGGAAATGGCAAATCACTCCAGTATCTTTGCCAAGAAAACCCTACATAAGGCCACAAAGAGTCAGACACAACTGAACAACCACAACATCGTTTCAGAATTCATAAATCAGTCATTGATTTGGAGATGGAAGGACCTCAGAGGTTATCTAGTCCGACCCTGTCACTGTACAGGTGAGGAACTGAGACCCTGAGAGATTCAGTAATTTACTCCAGGTTACAAGGCTAATAAATTGCAGAGCTAGGATTTGAACCCAGGTCCTCTGAGTCCATAGCACTCTTTCCATTGTACTAAGTCACCACTGTTAGGATCAAATACATTACTCCATTCTCTTCTCTCCTCCCCTCAAAAAAATTCCCCAGTTACTCCCATCCAACACTTTGACCAAAAGCCATTTTCTTAAAAAGGCTTACTTGGCCAACATCTTAAGAGCTTGTGATTCCAGCATGGTCCAGCATGGCAGCATGGCATTACTGCTGTTTGCATTTGATGGGGGATGTTGGCTTAATAGGAAAGGACACAAACTGGAAATGTTCAATAGAAAAGCAAATGTAAATGTGATGACTTGGGTACAAATCTCATTATTGTACATGGGACCTGTACTTGTTGCTCTACACCCAGGAATGTCACTGATAGCAGGATTCCTGTACATCCTGAGACAACTGGAAGTTTTACTCAAGGGCTAAAACAAAGGCAGGTAGGTACATAGAAAGACATCAAAAGTAACACTTTCTTAACCTGATATTACCATTCTTCAGAACTGGATGGTCAACTTTTCGCTGTGGTTGTTCAGTTGTCACAGTCATGTCTGACTCTGACAGAAAACCCATTTGGCATTTTCTTGGCAAAGATACTGGAGTGGTTTGACATTTCCTTCTCCAGCTCATTTACAGGTGAGGAAATTGAGTCAAACAGGTGTAAGTGATTTGCCCAGGGTCACACAATTTATAAGTGTCTGAGACCAGATTTGAACTCAGAAAGATGAGTCTTTCTGACTCCAGGCCCAGCACTCTATCCACTGTACCACCTAACTGTCTCGAGTTAATCTGAAAGCAACGAGATAACATTTAATCAACTAGTATGGTGCCCTTTGTGCAGTAGATACACTCCTAAGAAGTTAATCACAAATCGAATTTTTGTAAGAGGAATCAGATATTAAATCCATCAGGAGAAATTGCTATTTAAAGAAACCAATGCTAATGATTTTTCTAGTTTACCATCTATTAAATTTATCTGTTTTATATATTTGGATTTTATATGCTGGATTTTCTTAAAATGAAAAATATTTGCATAAAGAAATAGTTATATATTTTTAGATTGAGAAGGGACCTGAAAAGTCATCTAACTAAATTAGTTGTTCTTTTCTTTCAAAGTGAGAAAAATTATGCCAAGGGACGGTAAATGACATGACCAAGATCACAAAGTGAATAGGTAGCGAGACAGGAAACAAACCCCAGCCTCCTGCCTCTTGGTTCAGCTCTTTGCCAAGCTCATCTGAATGCACTATAATTCACCAACGTGTCAACTCTCTTCAAGAATAAAGCAGCTTTCCTATTTGAATTGGGATAACTGTCCAGTTTATCCTCTCTTTTTCCTTCTCTACAGCTTGTTTCTAGGCAGCAGAGTTGTGGTTCAGTGACTTCTGTCTAGAGAATATGAAAACAGGGCTCCCAGCCAATTTTGATGAGCTATTTCCCCAAATTATCATGCCTATTGAAAGGACCCTAAAACCTGCAGTTCAAGACTTGTCACTTTATCTGTGGGATAGACTCAAAGCAAGCATTTCATCAGATATCTGGAATTTTATATTCAAGATTTTCAAGCAATGAAAAATGTCGTCCTCTAAAAGTGACTGACAGGTCTTTCTGCTTAGTTTCGGCTGCATTGAGTTGGATTGCTTTTTTTTTTTTTTGCATTATGATCTTTGTTCTTTTTACAGATTTTTCACTAAGGCCACACTCGTTATGACTTGCTAAATTTTCTCTAGAAGTATGTGGGGAGGAGGGAGGATGACGTCAAGTGGTTTAATAAGATGGACAGAACCTACAAAATTCATCAAACTAATAAAATCGATTTTTCAATGAGACAGAAACTTGCTCAGGGTGCTGGAATACAGCCTAATAGCCTGGTGAGTGTAGTGGCTGGGCCTGGCTTGGTGGTTGGAGTGTTGTGTTCCACACAATGAGATTAGATGCAGTCAGTTTACACCTTGACAAAATACTATCTGGATTGTAACCTTGGAGGTCTGTAGAAGAACTGACTTGTCCCTAAGGTCTCTTCGAGGTCCATAATTCAATCTGTGATTCTAGGAGAGTGTTGATGGATTTACTCTTCAAACACTCAGTCCTTCATTGCATTGTCACTTTTACTGATGTAGGGAAAATAACTGGATGGATGGACAACATGTGTGGAGCAAATCGGCTTACAGGATGAAGTGTAAATCCTTAAATATGACCATAGTATTGCATCATTTGAGACCAGTTCATATTTCTTTCTTGGCCATAAGCCCCAGCAAAACTGTGCCATCTCTTTTCCAGAACCACATCATACACTTCTTTGTATCCTCCATTACCGAGGGACAGCATGGTACACTTTGGAGTGTGAGGAGGTCTGGTGTAGTGGATGGAATATACAACTTAGAATCAGGAAGGTGTGGGTTTGAATCCTGTATCTGACACTTCCCAGTTATCTGAACTTGAGCAAGTCACTCTCACCTCAGTTTCCTTATCTATAAAATGGGTATAATAACATGCAGAACATCTCTCTTTCAGTATTTTTGTAAAGTTCAAAGGAGATAGCGGATATGGGAAAAAATGGACATTTTACAAATACATATATAATGTATATGTGCATATGTAAGTATACCTATATGTAGTATATGTCTGCTGTATACGTATATGCTATATATAAGTATATATTTATAAAACAGCATTTTTATGTATCTCCTATGAACTTTGCACAGTGCCTTGCACATGGTATAGGTACTCAGTGAATGTGTGTGCATCAATTAAAGCAAGAGCAGGGAAAAGGAAATTGCTGAGAGGCCAATTACAAACCAAAGGCTTCCCTGAACAATACAGCCATTTATGAACAGCTTGCAAGAAAATAAGCAGGGACACATGCCTAGGGAAGAGTGCACTGAGCAGATGGGCTGCTGCTGCTGAGAAGCTGAGGCAGTGATAGGTAGGCAGTATCATGGTACTGTGGAACAATCACTGTACTGGGAATGAGGAAGCCCACATGTTCATCCTGGCTTTGCCACAACCCAGCTGTGTGATTTTGGCTAAATCGTGTCATCTCTCTGTGTCCCCTGTCCCCCAACTGTAAAAAGGAGGTGTTATTCTGTTTTTCTTTTCTCCTGTAGACTAGAAACTGGGTGATCTTTCACCTCCTTTCCTACTCTAACACTCTGGTCCTCTGCTCTTAAAACTATGACAGTACTAAAAGGTCACCAGATGTTTGGAAGTGATATTCAAATTTTCAGACAGGCATCAGGCTCCCACATCCTACTTCTGACACAACATGGCCTTGGGGTGGCACCATGACTGCTGAACTGGCTGACCTGGGTTCAAGTTCTCTTTACTGATGCTAACTACCTCTCCGACTTGGAACAATGTCACAACCTCCTTGACCTCCAGTTTCCTTATCTGTTAAGTGAGGCAGGTTGAACTACATAGCTTCTGAGATTCCGTCTCACTACAGATCTATGAGCTCAGTGATAGCCAGGTAGCTCACAGTAGTCAGCAATTTTAAAATACATGTTTATTTTTCAACTGCTAGGGAGTCAATCCCTCATTACATGAATATTTTACCTAAATTGGGAAGACACTTAGCTGGACGGTATCAGTAGGACCAAATAATTTGGATATCCTATTTATCAGTTCAGAAAGTTCCTATTTCTTTCTTGGCTGTAAACCATGACAGAATGATGCTGACTCTTTTTTCTTATACTCTAAGGTGTTTTCTGTCCCTACAATTCATTTAGCACTTATATATTGCCTGGAACCATTAGTCATCTTTTCTAGTGTAGATGAAGCTGGCCTGTTTCTCCTTGAGAATAGGGACTGTGTTACTATCTCATATCAGAACTGCTTGGCTCAAGTCACATCTTTCTTACTATTGGGGCAGATGTGCAGTGGTACTGTGTTATTATGGGATGCCATAGACCTTCTCCACATTGTCCCCTCTCATTTTTCCTCTCCAGCAAGCTTATCACCCTTTGTTTTCCAAGAGGTCATTACTCCTCCTAGCTTTCTAAGGTCCCCAATACCCCAAATACCTTCCAGAGGGAAAATACTTCTTCCTGCCCCTGATAAGGACATTGATGCATTGATCTTTTAGGTAAATAAAAGAGGAATTACTTTGGAGCCCCATTTCCAGGTCAATCAATGGTAGCGTAGACCCAGATAGGTAAAAAGGGAGAGTAGCTAGCCCACTTCCTCATATCTCGAAAACTATGTGAACTAGGGGTCTTGCATGTCATACCTATGTTCTGCTCCTTCCCTATCATTTACCTATTTCACTCTGTGCAGATCTTCCACTAGCTTTGCATATTCACTCCAGCTTCCAAGCTCCTACATGTCATGCTGAACTGGAAAAGTTTTGAAAAAAGGCCAAGCAGCAGGCTTTGTGTTTGTCATCTGAACTTTTTTATGTTTGTTTGTCCAAACCTGATCTCATCAGTGTAGGGAATTCCAGTGGAGAAACTCCCATCAATCCCCTGCAATTTGCTGTCTTGGAAAGTTGCTCAGAATGCTCAGAGGTTAAATGGCTTGTTTAGGTTTATACAGTTAATGTGTTCAGATGCACAAGTTGAAGTCAACTCTTCCTGATTCCAAGGTCAGTTTTCTATCCACCATGATAGAAAATCCACTTCCTTTCTCTTTAACTTGTTAAATTCAAAGATCCATCACCAAATTGTTGGTCATCAGATAACTCTTTTTGCTATAGAACCTCCTGAAAAACAACAAAACCTCCTGTGACATGGAGGAAACAAAGTTCATCATCAATGGTGGAAGAACCCATGTAGATGAAATTAGACCTTTTGAAGTATTGAAGAAGAGGTCATGGTTACTATTAAGGGGGCACCACAGTGAACCAGAAAGAGCACAGCAGCTCCAATGCTAGCGGTGTCATTGACTGCTTGTGTGACCTAAGGACTCAGTCTCCTCATTTGTACAAGGAAAAGACTGAACTAGATGATCCCTGAGGTCTCTTCTAGCTCTAAATCTATAATTCTAAGATACCTTTAAAAATATATGTACTTTCCCTATATACTTTAGTTATACTTCTTTAAAAAGTATACTTTGCAGTAGATACAAAGCTATTACAACCTAAACTGAACTAAGACATTTGGGGCACCTTGTATCTATATGTAAACTCTGTCTTTATACTGTATAAGTGTGTACTACATGAAGAGACACCCTGTCTTATGGCTTTGTGTCTTATGGATACAACTGTTGCTTAATGTCTCCTGCAGGAAAGAACAATTAATTTTAAATAGTATCATAGTAAGCAGCTAGATGGATAGAGTGCTAGGAATTGAGCCAGGAAGACTTATCTTCCTGAGTTCAAAGCTGGCCTTAGACATTTACTAGCTGTGTGAACCTAGGCAAGTCACTTAACCCTGTTTGTCACTTAACTTCAGTTTGTCAAGTTACTTAACCTCAATTTCCTCGTCTGTAAAAGGAACTGGAGAGGTAAAAGGCAAACCATTCCAGTATCTCTGCCAAGAAAATCCCAAAAGGGTTCATGGAGAATCAGACAAGACTGAAAAACGACTGAAAGAGAAGTAAGTCAGATTTTAGAGAAGGAAGGGAACAGAGAGGCATTAGCAGAAGAAGCTCTGTAGTAAACCACATCTGCAGAGAAATGCAGCTGAGAAGGGTGAAGAAGGCAACAAGATCCTCCTGTTCGTTGTTTGTGGCTACCTAAAAAAAGCAAAGACACAAGCATTTGACCCAGAAGAGCAAATAGCCTTAAAGACTATCTTTCAACAAGCTATCTCCTGTGTATATGTTAGTATCAGAGAAGATTCCTTAATAGATGCAACATTATAAATAGCTTTGTTCAGTGACCACCTGGTTATCAATATGAAGTCAGATATTAAATGAAGGCACATGCTTTCCAAAGGTGTTTGCTACTGTCTTGGAGGCTGTCCAGTGCTGAGTCCAAATGGAAGCAAGTTCCCCTGATGATGGGTAGGTTCTTGAAATACTCCTCTTTTCAGATGGCATTATGGTGACTGCATCATGTCCCCAAATACACCACCTCCTTAATGAGATCCATAACCTCTCAAGATATCAGGCTAACAATTCAGAGAAAAAAAAACCAAGTGGATAAAAAAATATATATTACGCAGATTGTGGCAAGCAGATAGAGGGACAGTCTACTGAATATGTTCATCAGCATGAATATCTTGGACAGTTACAGATAGCCAGACCCAGAATTAAGTAGGAAGAGATTGAAGCAAATTACATTTGGGTAATTATACAGTGACTTTAATAATCCCAAACTACTCTTTTGTACAAATGACCATTTCCCATAACACTAATATTCACCTGATGATATGATGCAACTGAGAATCATGCAACACTGTGAAATAAAAAGGATTAAATTTGCAGGTCACTCAAAAGATAGCAGAAAGATATATATATAGTCAGCATAAGGAGACCACAGCATACTGTCAATGACAACTTGTATGTAAAGATCAATACAAAAGACACTGTTGAGGTCATGCACATCCAGAAAAGGAGGCAGGCCTTTCATGTAGCAAGAGCAAAGGGCAATAGATGGGCAATCTGAGAGTCACAGTTATCCACAAAATTAAAAAAGATCTAGTAGAAGGCCTGAAGAGCTTTGAGCTGATGCTCCACGGAACAACATGGATAAAAACCACACAAGGTATGAATGGATTGTAAACTGTACTGGTGGTGGAAGTCTTCATATGCAAGAGAACACATATCCATTAAAATATTATTTTTAAGAAACCTGTGGTTAAATGTTATTGTGATCTGAAAGAGTTTAAAATGACTAAATCCTAAGCTCATAAAGTTAATAATTATATTGTGTGGGTGCATGGTTGTGGAATGAGGCTTGCCTAAATTGGACAGCAACCTCCCTTCCTTCTGACATGATTGACAATTGAAATCAACTATATATCACTATTAACTAGATCAGCTATTTAGAATCCATCTTTTTGATTTTATAGATGTGATTTTGCAATGATAGATCGATTTTAGAAAGCTACTCTATTGAGATATACATGTTTTCAACATTTTGAAACCCATTCACTTCCCAGAACAGAACTGGATTTGATTACCAACTCATGATTAAAATGTTATTAGCTTGTCTTTTAAATACTTCTTGTTGGAGAATTAAATATTCTGTGTTCAGCTTGTTGTGTTTCTATTTGGTCAATATAATTTGGTCATAATTGGTTTCATTTTGACTGTCTTTAAGGTTTTTGTACCTATTATCATTTTTTGGTCCATTGGGATTGCCTGTTACGAATTTCATGCTACTTAGCAAGTCAGTGAGGAGCACCCTGCTGAGAACCTTAATTATTGTTAATTGAATATTGTAAATGGTTTTTCAGGATCACCATCTTGGCAAATTACATGATATTTTTCTCTGACAGTATAAGTCAAAGCACCTAGAATTTTATAGTCTCAGAATCTCTTTCTAGTAAGATTATCAAATTAAACTCATGAGCCTCAGCTATAGGTGGTTCTTGGTGATGGAGGTGGGGCAAGTAAAATAGTCCCTTTTCCTCCCAAACTCCATGTTGTATGTGCTTCCTACAGCATCTAACACATGGGGTTTCTTTTATTTTTGTTTTTTCTTGTTTCTTTTTTGCTGCACAATCACTGTTAAACAATAACCATCCTTCTAAACAAAATGACTCCATAGCCGGGGCAAGAAATTCAGAGCTTATCTTTCCATAACACCCTGAAAACTGTAACATCCATAACTATACTGTAGTAGGTTTTCCCTACTGTATTTCACTACATTCCTGCTTTCTCAGCCCATTTGCAATTCTGTGGGCAAAGAAAGGGGGTGGGGAGAAAAGTGTCACATAAAGAGTGGAATAGAAATGAGAAAATCAGGGATACTGCAGAAGGGAACACCCCCCCCCAACTTATCATAGAACTAATCCATCATATATACTCTATGTTATACAACAGTGCGTGATAGCAAAGAAATAAGGAACACATCTTTATCTTCTCCTTTTCAGCTTTAAGGATGGATTTCCCCTCGAGATGACCGAATAGAGGCAGATGGAATGGAATGAAGACATAGGGGTTGGCACAGCTTTGGCAGTGCAGTATTCTGTTTCTGTTGAGCTATATGATAACTGTTTTGTTTTCTTGCTATCTAAGCTGATGGCATCTCAACTAACACCATTGAATCATAGGGTCAGAAGGGGCTTTGAGAAGTAATTTAGTCTATTCTTTCACCAGATGGTGGGCCCATAAATCATACCAGAAAGAACAGAACACAGCCTTTCAAAATAAAAAAGAAAGAAAGAAAGACTCCTAGAGAAGGGAATTCCATGATCTTCCTTGGTAACCAGACTCAGAGCTTAGGCATAATATTTTGCATCTGTGTGATGCTCAATGGTTGACAAAGTTCTTTCACAAACATCTCTTGCAATATCCTGCTGAGGACAGCATTGCATTTATTAAAATTCCCATTTTAAAGATAGAAAAACTGAGCCTTGGAGAAGTCAAACAACATAATTAAATACACATAGTTAGCCAGTAGTAGAGATGGAACTAAAACCCAAATCTACAACTTTCGACTCTTACGCCAGTACTCTTTCTACTAGATATACAATGACTTCTTCCTGTCTACAACTTATTTGTTATAGTTTGCTGCATGGCCTTGAACTGTAAGGCAATTTTTGTTTGTTCTATTTTCCTAAAGCATAGAAGAGTCACAATTTATGTTGGCAAATTTTACCATGAAATCATAGATACTTGAGTATTGAAGGATTTGTTATTTTGAACATATAATACATATTAGATCGTGGCCATGACTTCAAATTACCCATGCCTTTTTTACTTTCAGTTAATTTAGAGATTTTCTTTTCTAAACCTAATAGCAGATTTTTTTAATTGCCTTGAGTGATTCTATGTCAGTGTGCAATTGGATTTGTGATCTCCCCAATGTAGATATTCTCCAATGATGCAGATTACATCCAATGATACCCCCACTTAAGTTCTGCCCCATGTGCTGGGGGCCATCTTTATTTTCTCTTTACACTGGGAGAATACCAGCGGAGCAACAGTCAGTCTTTATCCTTTGCTCTTGTCATGTGACTAGCCATCTTTTTCAATCATACATTTCTTACTCTGCTTCTCTTTTGCAGTTTTTTTGAATATATTGCAGTCTGCTCATTCCCACCATATGCCCTTCCACCGCCCTCTGGCTGATAATCATTTTCAATTCTTCAGAGACTACAGCATATTTCATGACTCATAACCACAACTCCGGAAGTACATTGGCCATTAGATAGCTAAAAGCAACAGATTGACTATTATATTTAAAATCTTGTATTTCTTGTCATATGGACACAGCTCTCTATCAGATTGTGTATTTAACCTCGGACACACCCAGATGTGTAATTCTCATTCCTAGGCTGCAGTCAATGTTCGATGAATGTCAGCGTGATTACGTACATTCCAGTTTACATCAGAAAAATCTTACTCTCAAATGAATTGTCCTCTTCGATACATCTACTCCAATAGAAGTGCTGGTATCTCAGGCACTCGCTGTTGTTAGACACTCACAATAGGACAAGTACAACATTTATTAAGTACTTGTCATATGCAAGGCATTACACTAGACTCCAGAGATAAAAACAAAAAACAAAGACAGTTCCTCTCCTTGAGGAATTTATATTCTACTGCCCCTAACCTGTATAATTTTAAATTTACTTACAGTTTGAAGGAAGTTTCCCATCTGCACTGTGAATATGCCATGCCTATACCCTTTAATTATGCCCATTTTTCTTCACATCTCTCCAATCTACTCTTCCCTCAAGGCCAAATTCAGTACCTATCTCTTTCAGGAAAATCTCTCTTACTATTTATTCTAATTTCAACTGATCTTCATCACCTGATAAGCCCTATGCCATAAAATGATACTTTATTATTCAACATTGTTTCATGTGCCTTACTTCTCCAACTAGATTGTAATAAATAGAAAATAATTCAATAAAAATTTGAATTATTGTATGAAAACTTACTTACACTAATGCTAATAAGAATACCTGCCTTCTAATACCCAAACATCACATATTCAGAATTTTGGGACACAAAATCTCTTCCACTGTAAATTTTGTGTATTTTTTTCTCAATTACATGGAAACAAAAATTTTTTAACATTTATTTTAAAAAAATTTTGAGTTCCGAATTCTCTGCCTCCTTCCCCTCTTTGAGAAGGCAAGCAATTTGGCATAGATCACACATGTTCAATCATGCAAAATATATTTCCCTACTAGCCATATTGCAAAAGAAAATACAAATCAAAAAAAACCAAGAATAATAAAGGAAATTTAAATAAAATATGCTTCATTCTGCTTTCATATACCAACAATTTTATTTTTCCTTTGAAGGTAGATAGCATTTTTCATCATATGTCCTTTGAAATAGTTTTGGATTGTTGCATTGTTGAGAATAGCTAAGTCATTCATAGTTGATCATCATATAATATTGCAGTTACTGTTACAATGCACTCCTCATTCTGCTCACTTTACTTTGCATCAGTTCACATTAAGTCTTCCAAGGTTTTTCCTGAAACCATCCTGCTCAGCATTTCTTATAACACAATAGTATCCTGTCACAATCATACACCAAAGCCTGTTCAACCATTCCCCACTTGGCTGGCATCCCCTCAATTTCCAATTCTTAGCCATCACAAAAAGAGCTGTTATAAATATTTTTGTATATATAGGTCCTTTTCTTTTTCCCTTGATCTCTTTGGGGTACATGTCTAGTTCACTGTAAATTTAAATGCCTTATTTATTTTATACAATTAAAGCTATCACATTTACTGTCACTTAATACACTTGAATTTCCAAGGCAAGTCCTATGGCAGCTGGTTAATTCCTCTTAAGAACTATGCCTGTAATTCAGGGAGCTGCCACCTGGTGTGAATGATGGAGTTTTGGCTTCTGGCAGTGTAGACTTTCTATAGGTCTGGGAACACTTAGCATGTGGTCCAATCAATATTGTTTAAAATATGGGTCTATGTAACTCTTCAAAATAAAAGTATGAAGTATGAGCTTAGCACTGATTACTACTACCTTATATTATATTACAAAGGTAAATCAAAACAAAATACAGATCAAGTTCAAGAAATACAACATAGAAATATAAGATTAATACCCTCTCTCTAAACTGAAACTGTTTTGTTTGCTTTTTATTTTCCAGGCCTAAAGAGAACTCAAACTGACTCCATACTTAGAGTTGAAATTTTGAAAATATGACCAGACATGGAAAAATTATTTTGCATAAAATCATTAAACATGATTCTTTATTCCAGCAATTATAGGTCTCTGAAAGATTCATTTTTATTTTGTAAATGGATTTTCTCCTTTTTCTTTGAAAATTTTAAAGCACATGGAAACAAAATAAAACATACACAGTTTTAAATAGGAGATCATAGTTGCCTTACAGCCATATTTCGTCAGTCTCTGTTTTTTATCATCAAGAAATTGACTGAAATAATGACTAAATGAATAAAACATGGCACAAATGAGTGGTTCTGCCTTAACATACACAGAACTCTTATTATTTAAATGTTGCTGGTTATATTAAGTGGGAAAAAGGCTTAGAATCAAAAGTGAGAGAAATAGGCAGCCAAGTCAAAAATGCTGTAAATAAAATATGAAACTGGTTTAGAAATGGAGCACTGCATAGAAGTCTATGTCTGATATGTGGTTCATAATTGTGAGAAGTTTGTAGAAGGTGACATGACACCTGTCAATTATCCACAGCAGGCAGAAAATGTAGATTGCATGAATAATTCATCAATATGCTGCCCTTTGTTGCTAAGCTGTCTCAGCCTAGGTCCAATAAAATAACTGCTGATATGAAAGAAGAGAAAATGTTTAAGTGGGAAGAGCTCTATGTTACAGATTGAAATATTTTTCAAGATAGTCTTATTGTTATAAAGGTATATGTGACTTTGTACAAATGTTTAAATAATTAACATGCATCCTTATTATCAGATGTAACATCGAAGGGGCTTATGACTATGAAATTTTATATGTCCCCTTTGTGTCAGTAAAAAGAGTATCTGGAAAGAGCACCAGAAACATACGTTTATGAAACATTTTACATATATAATCACCCATGCTATAGTTTTCCAGTTTAAAAAAAATAGTACTCAGTCCTCAAAAACAAATTGAGGTAGGGTTTCAAGAGCTCAGAATCATAGAATGTTAGAGTCAGAATACTTTACAAAAAAATGGTCTGTTTATTTTATTAATTTGTTTATTGGACTTCTTTTTTAAAAAATTAAATGTTTTAGAGATTCTTTTAAACACAACTGTCATTTCCCAATTACCTTTTGCCCCTCTCCCTACACACCACCCTCCATTGTAAGAAAGAAGCACAGGCAGCAAAAGAAACCAACATATCAACAATTTCTGACAATGTATGCCTCACTCCATACCTGTAGACCACCACCTCTGTGCTGAGAGGTGAGAAGGAATGGTTGACATGTGTCAATTCTTTGAAGTCATTCAAGAATAATGAGTTCTGAAGTCTTTTAATGCTGTTTTCTTTTATGGGGTTATGATCCTCGTGAAAATTCTTATTCGTCCCACCATTTTACATATGGGGAAACAGAGGCAACAGAGAGATTGACTGCTCTAAAATCATCTTTCTAGTTATTGGCAGAAGTAGGTCTACAAGCCAGTTTTCCTGCCTCTTCTCTGTGAACAGAACTTGTCTACAGAGCCATGTGAGCTATGGAGATTTGGAGAAATACCAGTTCTGCAGCTCTGGGGACCTACCTAATGAGCCATGAGGAATTAGAACAACCAACTCTTTCAGTTGTGCCCTATTCCCCTGAAGCCTGATATAGCCGGGTCCTCCCCCCCACACCTGTGCTAGTCTGAGAGGGGCTCAGGATCCAGAAGGGGATATAGCCTGGGAATAGCCCACGGCAGACACATCCCCACTACTGACCACTGCCAGATGCCACAGCTTCCTTTAGCTGCTGCCGACAAACATTATCACAGAATTCTCTAGCAGGGATCTCAGGAAAGCAGTAGAGGATGACTTTCTTCCCCAGAGCCTCTCCATTCACAGGGGAGATTTCAGTTGCCAATAATGAATAAACCAGTTCAATTTCATATGACTTAACTAGGAAGAAAGAGTATTCAGCATAGTATTCCCCATTTTTTTGCAACATGTTAGAAGAGAGAAGGGAATATATGGGGTGGAGGTAGAGGGAAATTTCCTCTTCATTCGATAAAATACACTCTAGGCTTTGCAGCTTGCTTGTTGACTCTTGTCTTTTAGACTTCACAAGAAGGTCTTATTCACGTGTTCGTCTGATTGTGTTGAATGCTTTGGCCTAGTCTTTATTTTTTCTTGCTATTGTCTATAATTGTCCTAACTGATAGTAATTATAGATTTACAATTATTTAACTTTCTACATGGCTAATCTACAGGAAAATTCAATGGAAAGGGAGCCAAGTTTCTGTATGCCGGTCAAAAGGCAGTATTAACTTGGAGGCCTCCTGAATTTGTCCTACTGCAGACGCTTATCACACTTCAAGTATACTGCTTCTATGTAGTGATAAATAGCAAAAATAATGCACCACTGGTCCTATTGTGCTGTGGCTGAGGGTAAGAATTAAACCTTGTTGGTCTAATCAGAGGTCACGTAGGCATGTTAACATATTGAACCAGATTCTCAATATGTATATGCATGCCCTCTGCTTTTGAAAACTGTTGTCACTTTTTCTCTTTTTGAGAAGCACTGTGGCGTAGTGGATAGGGGGCCAGCCTTAGAGTCACAAGACATAGGTTGGAGCTGTGTAATCATCTCTTAAACTCCCAGTATCCCAGGCTGCTCTTTAAAGCAGGTTGCAGACAGTTGCCCCCACATATAAGCATTGCTAAACCAAAATAAATAAATAGCCCTTCCAGGTCAGTTAGACAAGTATGAAAATAATCATTTATTCCTTCCAATCTCATATGGTGTTTTGTTCCTCAATACCGTTATACATTACTGGGAGTCAGTGCCTTATCCCCCCACCCCTCAACCAGCTTCTGGAGCACAAGGACTGGATCTTATCTAAAAATTAAGTGTGTTTCTCATATCTAACACATAGTAGGTGCTTAATGTTTATTGTATTGTATTCAGTGGGGCCTAATTAGCTGAAAATAAATGCAAAAACATGCAAATATCCATAAGGGGGTAATTCTAATACTTGGAGTCTCCAGCTGAACAATAATTATTTTCCATTGTCTCTTTTGCTGTCTTTTTTCTCATCTTGCTCTTCTGCCCCCTAAGGATGGGTATCCTCCAAGACTGTTATATAATTAGAGGTTCCAAATGTAGAAGGGTTGTCAGCAGACCACCAGAACCACCTGAGCACTACCCAAATGTCCCTGGGCTCTGAAAAGTGAGCTTTTGCCTCCTCTTGCCTATTTCCATGGATCTGTGATTTCCATGCAACACCACCCACCCCCCTCCCTTTTCAGCTCCCCTTTATGTCCTGTGCTGTCCGGTTAGAATACAAACTCCTAGAGGACAGCAAGCTGTCTTACTTACTTGTACTTGTAGCCCCAGTACTTAGGACAGTTCCTACAGTGACTGTAAGCACTTAGCAATGCTTTATTATTCCGTTCACCTTGTTATTTTACAACTGAGAACACTGAAACCCAAAAAGGTTTCTGTGACTCACCCAAAGTGACAGTTAGCAAGCGACAGAAATGAGATTAAAATCCAGGTCTATTTATTCCAAATCTAACGTGGTTTCCATTCTACCACCCTGTCCTCTTTCTCCTCTACAATTCTCTCCCTTTGTGACCTCATTGACTCCTATGATTTCAATTAGCACCTATATACCAACAATTCCCAAATGCGTATACAGCTCCTGTCTTTGTCTTGCACTTCAAACTACCTGATACAGTTCAGTCTGCATGTCTCCCTGCTCTCCAAACTCAGTCTGTCTAAAATGGAATTCTTTACCTTTTCCTTGAAACCTGACCCTCTCCCCAGTTTTGGGTTTCTGTTGACAGAATCCTCTTCTTCCCCTGTTGCCTAATCATCTCTGCCTTTTTTCCTTTCCTTCACTGATCACATTTAAATAGCTGCAGATTTTTGTTTATTCTACCTCCCTGATATCTCTCATATTTATCCCCTCCTCTCATATTGTTGTCACCCAAGTTCAGGTTCTCATCTCTTCTTAGCCTTCTAACTGGTCTCCCCCTACTCAAATATATCCTTCACAAAGCTGCTAGACTAATCTTGCAAATGTCCAGGGCTACCTATGTCCCACTGTTGATCAGAAAACCTTCACCAGTTTTCTTTTGCTTAGAGGATAGAATGCTAACTCCTTGGTCTGACATTTAAGGACCTCTACCAAAAAGTTCTATTCCACACATTTATTGTTAGGAATGCTACATGTCAGCCATATTGAGTTATTAACTACTACTTCATTCTGTCCACCTCAATTCTTTCTCTAATTCATGGAATGAATTCCCTCACTCTACACCTTACTTATATTTGAGAGTCTTCTTTTTCTTCCATAATCAGATCATATGTTCTCTCTTTCCTCATTCCTCCTACTCCAAGTCATCTCTCCCTCCTCAAAGTTTCTCCAGATCTGTCCTGCGGTTCTATCACATTTTATCATTTATTGTGCTTAATTATACATGTTGTGTTCTTCCATCGGACTGCAAGTTCTTGATTGCAGGGACTGTCATTTTCATCTTGGTATCACCAAAATGTGCTTCACCCAGTGCCTTGCACGTAGTAGGGTCCCTCAGCGGCTTGGATTCTAAGTGGGGATATCAGTTCTTTGTTGTAGAATCTCTTCTTAGCCTTGAAAAGAGCACATCCCTATATATTCATTATTCATATAAAATCAAATCCCTAAGCATTTCTCCTATTTAGGGAATTGTTTAATGTCCAATAGATATTTAGAATACATAAGCTCCAAGGCATTTCCTGACAGAGGCATTACAAGTATACTTTGCTTTATACAAACCTAGTCTGTGAAACCCAGGATTTCACAGATTTGTAGACTTTTAAAATTGGTACAGACATTAAAAAGCATTTAGTCTAGTCCCCTCAGCTGCACAAATGATAAATTAAGTTGAGAGGATGAGGGATGGAGAGTGAGATTCTTCATTATGCAAAATATCTCTTCACATTAATAAAATACATGAATTCTGCAAAACCATAACAACCAAGCTTAGCCTCATGAGATGTCTCCTCTACTTCTCTGCAAGGTGGGGGCTCATGGTTGTGAAATATTGCATATGACATTATACTTTAAGTATTTTCTTCCTCTTTCCTTATTCTATGTTATGGCTCTTTGGAAGGAAGTAGAAGGAGAGATAACAGTTGGGAAATGTAGGTACAAATGTAATAACAAAAGATATCAATAAAATTGTATTTAAAAATAAAGCAGGATAGAATTCATTGAAAAGCATGTTTTCCTAGTACGTGTAAAGTGTGATGTAATTTACAATATTTTGACCATGCATGGCTTTTCAGGAATGCCTGAGAAATTTGTGCTACCTCAGTTTCCTTATCTATAAAACAGAGAAAAAAGTGTTCAACTGTAATGGAAAACATATTAAATAATTCTTTTCCTGTTGTGATTCTTCAGCAGTATATGTTTAGGAGTCACCTAGCTTAGTTTTCTTTTGATACAGACAATAAGAAATGGCCCCTTTTGGATTCCACTTCAATAAAAGAGCTTCTGGCAGGGTGTGAGACATAGACCAGTCATGAATAGGGGGAGTGAGATTAAGTCACTAGACAACAGTATTAGGGACCTGTTACGCACAGTCTCTTCACTTTCAGTCAATGCCTAATGTTCTAGGTTCCCTTACTGCCCTTTACCTCCAAGGTCTCACTCTCAGACCCTTGTTCTTCCCTTGTGGAAACTACAGGGAACTCAGAAATTTGCCATTCTGATATTCTGGGGAAAAGGGTAAGGTCCTTGAAGCCAAGGACTTTTTTTTGATCCTTCTATCTCCTGTCAGTACCCGGCACACAGTAGGTATTTAATAAATATTTGTTGATTTATTCTGTGCTCTGTAGGTTCCTGATCACAGCTTCCCATTACTGATATTGTTGCTTGGGAAAGGTATTAGGTCTGGGAAGTTGGGGCAGGGATGGTAGAGAATGGAGTACCAAGATCAGGACTAACTCAAGTGGTACACCCACACTGGTACCGAGTCCACTCCAAAATCCCAGATTCAGTTGTACACGCTGCTTTTCTCTTAGATACACTTTCTCCGCTGACTCTCATTCTCTGTCTCTGTCTCTCTCTCTCACTGTGTCTCTCTTTGTCTCTCTCTGTCTCTGTCTCTCCTCTTCTGTCTGTGTGTGTGTGTGTGTGTGTGTGTGTGTGTGTGTGTGTGTCTGACTCTCCTAATTAATAATCTGTGTTCTAAAACTTCTTTCACATGCCCTTGGGAACAATTTCTCTCAGAACACCTAAGGCTGCATCCAAGGTTCATCCCAGCACCTCCTAAAGAGGCCCACAAAATCAATTGTAGCAGTATCCCAAACAAATCCAAGGACTCTCATTCCCACTTGTAACCTAAGCAGCCTCAGAGTCACAGAAAGCCAGAAATAACCATTAACAGGGTCCAGAGTTAAAAACTGGAGTTGAAAACAGGAGTCAGTATAGAAGACTTTGGAATTGTACAGAAAGGGTTATGGAATCATAGACCTAGAGTTGGAAAGGGGCTCAGAAGTAATCTAATCCAACTCCTCATTTTATAGATTAAGAAACCGAGGCACAGAGAGATTAAATGTAAGCAATTAAATGGCAAAGTAGATAGAGCACTGGCCTGGAGTCAGGAGCACCTGAGCTCAAATGCGACCTGACACGACAATTACTAGCTGTGAGACCCTGGGCAAGTCACTTGAGGAGAGAGAGAGAAAAAGAGAAAGAGAGACAGAGAGAGAGACAGAGAGAGGGAGAGGGAGGGAGAGGGAGAGAGGCAGAGAGAAAGAGACAGAGAGAGAGAAAGGGAGGGAGAGGGAGAGAAAGGGACAAAGAGAGGGGAGGAGAGAGAGAGAGACGGGGAGAGAGAGGGAGGGAGAAACAGAGAGGAGGGAGAGAGAGGGGGGAGGGAGGGAGAGGGAGAGAAAGAAACAGAGAGAGAGGAAGAGACAGAGGGGAGGAGAAACAGAGAGGGAGGGAGAAAGAGGGAGGGAGAGAGAGAAAGGGAGGGAGAGGGAGAGAGGCAGAGAGAAAGAGATAGAGAGAGGAAGAGGGAGAGAAAGGGACAAAGAGAGAGGAGGAGAGAGAGAGACAGGGAGAGGGAGGGAGAAACAGAGAGGAGGGAGAGAGATTAAGTGAGTTGCCTAAAAAGTTGAAGTTTGTTTGCATTATTCCAAGTTCAAGCAAAAAGTTCGTCACTCTTTCCACTGTCCCAGGTGAGCAGGAGAAAGTGAAAGCTTTAAGCATGATTTAGAACCTGTGGCTGAATATCAGGAGGTAGTAGGATTGGGATGTGCTTGAAGCATTAAATCTGATAGAATATATGGGGAAGCTGGCTTTTAAGATGGCAAGGAAGTGACTGAAATAGAGAAGGAAAAGTGATATCGGGATGGCATTTTGAACTAATTGGAGAAGTGAGACTGAAAAACAGAACATGTAATCAGAAGAGCCCTGTGTTATGTGTGAGTCAAGAGACCCGTGTTCTAGTCCTAGTTCTTTGAGGCAACAAGTCAATCAACAAGCATTTTTTAAGCGCTTACTGTGTGCCACTACCACTTGTATGACTTTGGGCATAGTTGGTTATTGTGACTGATTCTCTTTATGTCTCAGTTTTCTGATGAGACTGGACTGAATTTATCTCTAAATTCTCTTCCAGTGATACCTTTCCAAGATTCTACAACAGTAAAAAGAAAGAAAAATGTGGAGGTAAGTGTGAGGTGGAAAGAAATTAAATACTTAATTGAAAAAAACATTTAAAAATAATAGTACAGTTATCCCTTCCACATCACAACTTTTCTCATCAAGGCTTCAATATAAATACCAATAATAAGAAATTAAATGGGAATTTTGGGGAAGTTTTGTGGAAGCAGTCAATGACATGTTAAAGCCAGCAGATGACACAGGAAAGGTTTAGAAACTCAGAAATATATAAAAGATGTGTGTAGTATTACACAATAGCAACATATTTTATTTTTTAATACCAGAATAATTCAGGCTTCTCTGATATGAAGAGAGAGCCAAAATTTTTTATGCAGATTTTCCAGATCATGGGGGTACCGTACCCCTCACCCCCACAATGTGGCAGTCATAATTGCACATGGGAAGGGAAATATAACAAATGCACTACGTAGTCCTAAAAAATATTGGCTCTTTAATATTTGGTTGAGAAGTGATGGATGACAGCAAACCTTCTAACCCCATGCTCCCTTCACACAGATGGTAATACCGGCCTCTTACTCAATGGGAGTTACACACATGTCAGAGTTGCAAGATCAGACCCTCCGGGCGTAGTTCATAATAAAAACATTGTATGGGTCTTTTACACATGACTCAGAGTGTGTATTGTGTGCCTGATTGAAAAAAAAGGATGTCTTAACCCACAAGTGCTAACGTGTTGGTTGGGTTGAAAGAAGTGCACAGTTACATAAGAAATAAAAATACCACAGCAGCCAATAGTTTACCACCTTGTATGGTACATAGAGAATATCTGTAGAAAAACTGCCAAGTCTCTCCTTTGCCAATTTTGAGAAAAACTGTGTTTGGTTTACTTTTTTTTTTTTAACTGGAGTTTGACAAAGGCCTTCACACAAAGAGGGTCCCCTGTGCCTACTGCCTAATGCTAGTCTGGGTTCTGTCTAGCAGCTGCTGTGTTCAACTTGAGAGGGGCCAGAGAATAAGAAAAGAGAGGAGGGGAGGAGTAACTAAAAAGATGGGGTCACTATGCCTGGACTTATCACCGGGAGCTGAAAGGGACCTTTGGGATCTTCTGGTTCAGTCACTTAGCTTGGTAGGAGGAGGACAAGGAAGCCACTTGCCTGAGATCATAAGCAGAAGCTCAGAGGATTCTAACTTAGTTCTTCCAATGCCAAAGCTAATGTTCTTTTCACCACATCACACTACTTGGGAATTTTTAGTCACAAGGTACTCCACTTCTGCTTCAGTTTTATTGTTTATAATAAGGTGGCATTTAGTGCCTTCCTTAGCTTTAGTCGCTTATGGAGACAGGGTAGTGTTTGGGCTCCGTAGTCAGGAGATGTGGGTTTCAATACATTCTCGTCAATTACTAGCAGCGTGACCTTGGCCGGGCTCTTTAGCCCAACCTCAATTTCCTCATCTGAAAATGGGGATAATGCAGGAAGCAATCCTCCCCTTGTTTGTCTTTGCAAGGTGGTGGTGAGGAAAGTGCTTTGTAATCTATAAAATGATGTATAATGTGAGCTGTGGTTGTCTAAATAAGACTGTAGAGGAGAAAGAATTTTGCAAAACGAAATGCACTCTCCAAAAGAAAGCGAGGCATTCAACAAATATGAATTCATACTATTCTTAACATTATATCCTGGAGCAAGGGTGGGAAGCCTTTCTAAGTCCTTGGTTGCAATCTTTTGACTAAGTCTAAATTTTACAGAACAATTCTTTATTAAGGGGATTTGTTCAGTGAAGTTGGATTCAGTCAAAGGAGCCCACTTGAGGATCTAGAGAACCACATGAGACCTGGAAGCCTCAGGTTCCCCACCCCTATCCTAGAGCATAGGTGTAGTGGAGAGAATACCAGTCAGGAGACCTGTATTAGAGGCCCTACTCTATCACTACGTAGCTGTGTGTCCTTGGGCAAGTCATTGAACTGCTCTGAGGCTCAGTTTCCCTATATGTAAAATGAAAATAGACTGAATGGGCTCTAAGATTCCTTTCAGCTCTACTTTTCAAAACATTAACATTTCAGAAACTCATTCCCCAGTTCAGTGCCAACACATACCACCCACTTAGAGCAGTGGGGGGGGAGGGAGGCTCTCTCACTGGATTATCTTTTCTCTGGAATGCCTGTCCCCTCCTGGTCTGTCTATGGTCTCATTGGTTGACTTTTAGGGTGTGATGCAGGGCATATTTATTTGCTTTGGCCTCTTTTTATGGGTGACATCTGGCTTCTCAATCTATTCTTACTAGTTTCTTTATATCTTTTGGATTTTGTGCTTGGACCCAGAGAACTCCATGAAGGGTGTGTTTGAGATTCTAACTAAAGAAATAAATTGAAAGCAAAGATCTCTGAGAGTGTCAAGTGTTATTGAAAGGCTGAGTCAATACAATGGGCCAAATGTCGCTCTGATGGGAGGTGCTAACTTCCCTAACTTCCATATTTTAGGTGGGGTTTTAAACTTCATGACATCACACACATATATGTGTGTGTGCATACATATATGTGTGTGTGAACCATATACATACACACAAATACACACACATTATGTATATATATATGACCTCCATAATATTTCCCCTATCCCATGACATGTGTGTAGAGATGCCAGGTACTCTGTCTTTACAAATGGAAAAGAGAACATCAGGAAGGATAGGCATCATGATCAAACAGAATCAATTCAATCAACAAGCTTTATTAAGCTCTTACTATATGCTAAGAAGGGCAACTAGGTCTCCTAGTGGATAGAATGCCCAGTCTGGAATCAAGAAGACTTATCTTCCTGAGTTTAAATCTGGTCTTAGACATTTATTATCTGTGTGATCCTGAGCAAGTCACTTCACTCTGTTTCCTCAGTTTCTTCACCTGTAAAATGAGCTAGAGAAGGAAATGGCAAACCACTTTAGTATCCGGGTCACAAAGAGTTGGGCATGACTGAACAGCAGCAGCAAAATGTGCCAGGCACTGTACTCAATGCCAGGAATACAAAGAAAGGCAAAGATAGTGCTTGTTCTCAAGGAGTTCACACTCTAATGGGGTGGTGGGGTTGCAGCATGCAAACAACTCTATATTTAGAAATGTGTGTGGAGGAGATGGGAGATAATCTCAGAGGGGAGAAACTAACAATTCAGAGAGAGGAGGAAGGCAGGAAAGGCCTCCTACGGAAGGTGGGATTTGAGCTAAGTCTTAAAAGAAAGTCAGAACTGAGAACTAAATTTGGCATCAGTTGACCTTTTTTCAAATCCTACCTTCTATACATTATGGCTAGGTGATCTTGGGCAATTCATGTAATCTCTCTAAGTGAACCTTTCTTCAAAAAAGATGATAATATCTATAATATTAATAATAAAATAATCCCCCTTTTACTTTCTGCCTCCCAGAATCATGGCGGGCCGGGGGGGAGATTTTGTCAGTTTTGAAGCATTAAGGCATGACAGCTATTAGTGTTAGTTAACAACAGTGTGCCAGGATCCAAGGTTGCATTCTTTTGTCCAAAAGATGGCCTCTCAGATAGCATCTTGCCCTTTCTCCCTGTGGGGGCAGAGTGACTGAGAAGTGAGTGACTCAGGGAATCATGCCACTGAGGAACACAGGGCATGCCAGAGAGAGGCTCAGAGCATGCCAGTGAGTAACCCCATACTGTAATCAAATGAGAGCCAATCTGTGAACACTTTGCGTAACAGCCTATTTGGATTGGGGGGTAGTTTTCAGGGCTTATGTTTCATGGAACTCCTGAGCATGCTCCCCTCCTTCCAAGGCCCCTGCCAAGTGCTTTGCCTCTGCTTGCATGGGAGTGAGCCATCCTTCCAAGAGCCTGAACTTGGCTGTCCCCTCTGGGTAATATGAAGCTCTGCCAGGGAGCAGCTGTCTCTAATCTGTTCTCACTCTCTGGCCTTGCCAGCAGCAAAGGCTATTTTGAAGCAAGCCCATTGCTTACCACTAGGGCAGCAGGGCAGGGGGAAGATGCTTGGAGCAAAGAGGTTGTGCTTACTTGTCATTTCTATTTAGTGAAATACCAGGAGTAAAAAATGTTTGTTGATGATGTTTATGGTGGTGGTAGTGATGGTATTATCATTGAAGAAGAGGTGAAGTACTGAAGAGACAGCAGGGCCATAACTGATGGAGTCAGAAAGACCTGTGTTCAGATCCTGCTTCTGCACATACTGACGGTGTGACCCTGGACAAGAGTGCCTCATGATGCCTTCAGGCAATCCCCTTAGGCTAAATTGCAGAACAGTTGTCTGCACGGGCAGAGGGATTTTTCTTACCAGAAGCTGTCTACACAGATGATATCACAAATCTAGGTTAGTGATGCCCCTAACCAACCCAAGACAGTCTTGTGGTCTAAAATCATGGCAGCCACCAGACACAGGGGAGTGGGGTTGTATCCCCAATTCTATGTATTTGCTAATATCCCCCAGGGTTTTCTGAACTTCTAGGTGTTTGCCATACTCTCTGACCCTCTCTAGTTATTCTGCTTCCAATTTCATGGCAGGATAGGAACTGAGCCTGTCTAGGCATGTTGTAATGCATTTGTGTGTATATATATAAGTGTATTTGTATGTATGTGTATATGTGTGTGTGTGTGTGTGTGTGTGTGTGTGTGTGTAAGCCAAGTCTATTCTGGGAATGAATGAACTATACCTTATATCTATAGAGCACCTTATAGTTCCCAAAGTGCTTTGCGTCCATTGCCCCATTTTCTGCTCCCAACAACCCTACAGGGTTGTATTATTAACTCAGTTTTACAGAGAATGAAACTGAGGTTTCATCTGGAATAGCTGTTGTTGCTTCTTCTTCTTGTTCCATCATGTCTGACTCTTGGCGATCCCATTTGGGTTTTCTTGGCAAAGATACAGAAGTGGTTTTGCCATTTCCTTCTCCAGCTCATTTTCCAGGTGAGGAAACTGATGCAAACAGGGTAATGTGACTTCCCCAGGTCACACAACTAGTAAGTGTCAGAAGCTGGATCTGAATTTAGGAAGATAAGTCTTCCTAGGCCTAGTGCTTTATCCACTATGCCACTTAATAAATGTTAGTTAATGAACTCAGCGATTTGCACATGGTCACATAGCTGACAGGGAGAAGAACTAGTGATCAAAAACAGGTCTTAGGACTCTGTCTGATGTTCTTTTCACTTTAATATATGTGGAAATGTTTTCAGAAGTATAAAATTAGAAAAGTCAGTATATATTATGAAAAATACAACTGCATAACATACTGTCATTTAATAACAAACAGACAATAGATCTCAGTGGTCTTAACATCAGGCTTCAAACTTCTGGTAACAGTGATATCTGGAAAGATGAACCTGCCTCAGTCATAAATATAAAGATTATACTCAGAAACATTTTGTAATGATAGGAAAGGGGGCAGATGGGTTGGTATTTGGTGATATTGTATCAGTCAACATTTTTTGACAATAATTAGGTGAAGTATTTTTTCCCAAGTTCAGTATGTCGTCTTCTTAGGGAAATCCTGAGGATAATTTCTTCAATGTCCTCATCATTACATCACCTCTGGTAGGTGCTTCTCTGTATACATTTAGTCAATAAATAAATATTAAGAAACAACTAAGTACCAGGCATTGTGCTAAATACTAAAGATATAAAGAAAAGTAAAAGACAATCCTTATTCTCCAGGAGTTCACAGTCTAATGGGGGAGACAACTTGCAAATAACTGTTTGCAACAAGCAAGTTACACATGGGATAAATTTGAGACTTTTAACATGGGGAGGGCACTAGAATTAAGAGGTATCAGGAAAGGCTTCCTGTAGAAGCAAGGATTTTTAACTGGGAACTGAAGGAAGCCAGGGGAACAGGCAGAGATGAGTAGGGAAAGCATTCCAAACCTGGGATACAGCCAGAAAAACTGCCCACTGCTGAGATAGTGACGTTCATGGAGCAGTAAAGAGACCAGTGTCTTTGGATTGAAGAGAATGTAGTGCTTGGAGGAGTAAGGTGTAAGAGTAGAGTTTGGGTAGAGGTAAGTCATGAAGGGCTTTAGAAGCCAAACTGAGGATTTTATATTTGACCCTGGAGGTGATAGGGAGCCACTGGAGTTTACTGAGTAGGGATAGGGTGGGGGTGGCGTAGTTAGATCTGTGTTTTAGGAAGATCACTTTGATAGCTGAGTAGAAAATGGAATCAAGTGGAGGCGAGACTTATGGGAAGCAGACCAGTCAGGAAATTATTCATGAAAGGGTGAGTAACTGCACCAGGGTGGTGGTCACCAGAGATGATGTCAAGGTGAAATTGATAGACCTTAGCAGTAGATTAGTAGGAGGCGGGGTGGTGCCAGGTAGGGAGTGATAGTAAGGAATCAAGGTTGATACCCAGGTTGTGAGCCTTGGAAACTTGGAGGATTTTGGCATCCTTGGCAGTACTCTTCTACCTGCTCTTCCCCATCACCATTTTATTGAGTACCATTTCTAACACCTCTTGTAACTTAGCTGGGACTGAGATGTTGGGATGCATATAGGTAGCTGTGATGTCCAAAATGCAGAAGAAAGCATGACCTAAAGTTTATATTGGCAGTAATAGCAATTATAACAATAGAAAAAGGTCTTCATCTATGAATCCATGTCAATGAGAACTCTGGGGTGAGTAAACTCCCTTTACAATACAATACCCAAGTTTTCATGGCTTCAATCTTACTATCCATTATATCACATTGTTGCTCATAATCACAAAACTTAGAATGATAATTTGCATTTCTAGAGTGCTTTAAGGTTTAAAAAGTTCTTTGTAGCATTCCTATGAGATATTTTAGGGCAAGTGTTAGAGTCCTTATTTATGATGAGTAAACTGAGGCAAAGAGAGGCTGCAAGATTCTCTTGAGATCATAGAGCTAATTAACGTAAGGGATAGGATTCAGATTCAGGTCTTCTGAATCTTACAGAGTTAATACTGTTATTGACCAGTGGCAGTGATAAAAGAATACCATACCCTTTGCTAAATGAAGCAATTAACCCAAAGCCTGAAAATATATTATGAAAATAAACTTATTAGAAAAAGCTATTAATGCTATCCAAAAAAAGAGTTCTCCAATGATTGCCTCTCTTCCTCTCCTCTCGCTCATTTTCCAATTCTTTGTGGCCTATTTTCTCACCTCACCATTCAACTGAAACTGCTCTCTCCAAAGTTACCAATGACTATTTAATTGCTAAATCTAAGGGCTTTTATCACCCTTCTTGGCCCCTCTGCAGCATTTGGCATCGTTGACCACCTTGGGCTGTATGCTCCCTTTTTCTCTGGGTTTTTGAGATACTGCTCTCTTTTCCTCTTACCTGTCTGAGTCTTTTTTGTTGGATCGTCACCCGTTTAACATCTCCTCACTGGATGTACCCCAAAGCTCTGATCTGGAGCTCCTCTTCTCCTTTATATCCTTATCTTATCAGTTCCCATTGGGCCAATTATCACCTCTATGTAGGTAACTCCAAGGTCTGTATATCCTATGCTCGTCTCTCTTCTGAGCTCCAGTTTCATATCACTAACTGCCTATTGGTCATATCCAAGTGGGTCACTGCATGCATCTGAAAATACATTCATTATCTTCCCTCCCAGAAATCACCCCTTTTCTGAACTTCCCCATTACTGTCAATGATACCACTATCCTTCTAGTGGTCCAGGCTCATTATATCGATGTCATCCTTCACTCCTAATCTATTACCCTCCATCAGAAAGGGTGGGGGAAACATTTATTAAGTATCCATTATTTGCCAGGCACTGTGTTGAGTACTTTACAGATTTATCTTTTTGAATCTCATAACAATCTTGGGATACAGGTGCTGTTTTTAGCCCCTTTTTGCAGTTGGGGAAACTAAGGCAGGCAGATGTTAAGTGACTTGCCCAGAGTGACATAGCTAGGCAGTTATCTAAAGCTGTATTTTAACTTAAATCCTCTTATCTTCAGACTCAGTGTTCTCTCTGTGTCACTTGGCCATCTCTATGGAATTAACTCCCCAAACTTCTCTTTTCTATGTTATATCATGTTTCTCGTAAGGTCCCTTCTCTCCACTTACATAGCCAGCACCCTAGTTGAAGCCTGAAACAGCTTGACTTGCAAAGGTTTCCTTAGTGTCTTTACCTCATTTCTCTAATCCATTTTTTTATAGTGATTTTCCTAAGGTACAGATCTAACCCTGCTATTCCCCTGCTCAAAAAAACTCTAGTAGCTCCATATCACCCCTAGAGTACGATCCTTAAAACTTGACCTCCATTTACCTTTTGTGTCATATTGCAAAATGCTCTTCATGTAATCTACTTCATCCTGGTCCTCGTAAATAACATTCCATCTCCTAACCTTTGTACCGTTTGTGTACCATGCCTGTAATATACTCCCTCTTCATGGCCACCTCTTAGAATCATTAGATTACTTCAAGTCTCAATTTGTCTTCCTCTTCTCCATCATTCTACCCCTAATGCATCACCCCTCAAAAAACATCACGTGGCTATTTTGCCTACCTACATATGTGCATGTTTGTCTCATCCACTAGAACATAAGCTCCTCAAGGGCAAGAACTTGAATATTTTTAGCTTTGTATCTCCAATGCCTAGTGAGATGTCTGGCAGATGGTAGGTGCTTAATAAATGCTTGCTGACTGATATGCTTAGGAGACTAAATGTGAATCATGTACATTATCAAATACATCTTAAATAGCAGCACATACAATGACAGGCTCCTTCCTGTGCCATATCCAGACTGAAGGATCAAGTTGCCCACTTACAGTTTTTCTTCCACATGGGCAGATTCTAGCAAGGACCAGGTGGAGCAATAGAACAGCTTTTCCCTTTATGAGGAAAAGGAGAAGATTTCAAAAAGCCTCTGCCCAAGGATAGGGCTCCCTCCTCTCATCACACCTCAAATAAGGGTGCTACCTTCCTTCTAGGCTGGGTTGTACCTATAGCAGTATTTCCTTGTCTGCGGAAGGTAAAAAGGCTGGTGTTCCAGTTTGTCCATGAGTCATGTTTCTCTCACGTGTGGGCATTGATCACATTCTCACAGAAATCATAAATTCAGATGGTCCCAGAATGTCAGTGCCAGAAGAGGCATTACAGATCATCTAGTAAATGTCCTTGCTTTGTAGAAAAGAAAATGGACCAGAGAGGGTAAGGAATTTACCTAACATCACACTCTAATGACAAAGCAACACACATGGAAGGATTTAGCTGAATTCAGATGGTAAAAGCCCATGGTCCTCAGGATACAGCAGCAAAGCTGGTGTTGGTGAAACAGTTTATTAAAACCTAGAAATCCTGACCCCAGCCCAGTTGTTTCCAATATCCACTTGCTTTTTCTTAAGCATAATTCTACACATCCACCAAATTATTTGGCAATTACCCTTGATTCCAGAAACCAAGTACTTTTTATCATAATGATGAACAATGAGTTTGCCTTCCAACCAGAAGAACAACATATACTTTTTCAGAATTTCTCATGTCAAAGTGAGGAAGTTCCTGAGTAAGTTATGAATTCACATGTATGTTCATTCACATGCATGTGTATGTGTGTGTACATAGTACTCTATCTTCCTCCAAGAAAGGATATACGTACTTTGATATATACAGCAAATGATGTAATAGTTTCTATGGTTATAATCTCTGTTTGGTAAATAGTATGGAATTAAAACCCATGCAATGGATCCCCAGGTGCTTTTAAATACTTGCATCATAATTTACATTTCTTTTAAGTGTTGACAATACCCATATCAGCTGCCATATTTAAAACTACCAAGTCCTTCCACTAGATGAGCTTCGCCTTCTTGGGAAAATATTGTGCCTTCTCAGATGCTGATTTTTTCTCACCTGTAGGATTTATCAGGGTTATCTATAGGACATATTTAATTCAGGGTGGAGGAAGACGAAAAGAATAGGAGTCATGCTGAGGAAGGAATGGTTGAAAGAGAAGAGAAACCTTCCATCAAAACAAGGACTCTCATTTTTCAGCTCCAGTTTCCTATTCTAGCCCAAGAGTATATGGACTTTGTGTCATAACATCATCATCATCATCATCATCATCATCAGGGTATTTTGGTACAAATAGATCAGCTCTAAGATGATGACATCATCCAAGTTTTTGAATCCGTAGCCTTTCAGCTCTTTCTCCTTTCTTTCCTAGGTGCTCCAGTGTCTTCCTTTCCCTCCCTTGTGACAAAACCTATGACTCATATACAATGTGGAATTAAACATATACTTTGTGGAATTGAACTTTGATTGAATAAGTGGATGAATGGGTGAATGAGTAAATTAATTAAAAAAAACATTTACTAAGTGCTTACTATTTGCTGGATACTGTGTTAAGTGCTGGGATTACAAATACAAGCAGAGAGATGGTCCCTGCTAAGGGTGAGTCCCTATCAAGGATTTTACATTCCCATCATCCTGAGAAGCAACTTCTGTGGAGAGGCAGCTTGACAACTATTCCTATAGGGGCTATTGCCATAGAAGACCCCAAAAAGGGGTGCCACCACAATCCTTGGCACTTTCAAATGATTTGACATTAAAAATTAATATAATTTTATCAATGGAAATGACATTAAATGACATCAACATCCGTTTTGCCACTGTATCCTAAGGACTATGGGACTTTACCATCTGAATTACAGCTAAAACTTTCCACATGTGTTGTCATCCTATTAGCCTAGGTGCTCCTGGAGGTCAGGATCTAACTTGCTTTTCTATTTGGATCCCCAGTGCTTAATAAATGCTTCATTCATTCATTCCATGCTTGTTTCCGATCCACATATTTTGAGTCTTTCTGATTGACTAATAAACCAGAACCGAATGCACGTACAAAAAGACTGCCTTGGAAGCAACTCCCAATTCTGATTATGAGCACAGAGGACCAGTGGCTGGAGGTACAGGGAGAGGGAAGGGACCTAGGGCTGACCTGTGCATGGTCCTGCCCTTGCTGAGAGAGGTAGGAGCAGCTGTGCCTGCAGCCTTTTCTCCCCACCCAAATCATCATGGAGTTATGAGCACATAGCTCCGTTCTTGCCTCTGTCCCTGTTGTATATATTCTTTCCTGCTTTAAGTGAAAGAGCATTGAAGATGGAACAGAAGAGGTTTGTGCTCATGACTTCATGTCTTTCTAATTTTAATTTTTAAAATTTAATATTTTGTTCCCCCTCCCCCAATTTAATGGATTCATATCAACCAGGTAGGGAGAGGCTTTTGGTCTCCTCTACCTACTCAGAGATTTGTAGCAATTACCGGCCTCCTCACTTGAAGGTAATAAGGGAGGAAAGAGAATGAGTTGCCCAGGTTAAGTGTCTTTTGTATGCATGATGGTTCTGACTCAGCAGTCACTCAAAAAATGAACAGAAAACAGTCTTAGAACTCCTGCACATGCTCCAAAGTCCCCAATGGGGGTTGCAGTAGGCAAATATTGGGCACGCTCATAAGGGCTAGGCTCTCATTAGCTAGCTCTGTATTATGCTTGTCCTCAAGGATCTTGCATTCTAAGACAGAAAACCCTGCTGGTAGACAGAGATGGAACAAAGAGGCACAGAACAAAAGGGGGAGGGAGAGAGTAATGGGGGCCATGACAAAAGATGGTCTGGGAGTTTAGAGAACAATAAAATGCTGAGGGGTCTTTGAAAGAGATCAGCTCTTGCTCTTTGTGAGTGGAATGATCTAGGAGGTTTTCCCAGATTCCCTTCTGCTTAGGACATTCATTGATGATTCCCAAAACAGTGGTATTCACCTGGGGCAAGGGGAGTCCAATTGTTGGTGACTTTTTTTTTTTACATAAAAAAAGCTCCTTTGGAGTTTCACTGAATATTTCTCTTTTGTATTAAACTTCCCTTGTTCTTGGGTGGTCTGCTGTTTCCTGCTGAGTCCTATCATCTTTACTGAAGGTGGGGGCTGGGGTGCATTGGATCTTGTTTCAAAGAAGAGAGGAAATTGAAACCAGAAAGACTTTGTCACGGACTTTCAAACTATGTTATCACTCCAGCATGGGGTTCTCGAGAGTGGCAATCTATTGACAAAGCTGCATTTCCATGTGTTATAACATCCTGGATTGGAAGGTTCTGGATAAGGGAATTGAGTTTGGGCAGCTTTAGGTCATTCATGTTAATGAACAGAGACAAAATGCAAATAATCCAGGTAGCATGATATGGAATAACAAACACAAACCACAGCAGACTGGTTTGTATCCAACCATGATAGAAAAATGCTTTGGAGAAGTAACATTTATAGTAGAAAGAGCACTTGCTTTGGAGTCAGAGGACCTGGGTTCAGATTCTGTGTTGGCCATGTCTATTTGCGTGCTCTTGAGTAAGTCACTTAATCTCTTGGAGCCTCAGTTTCCTCATCTGTAAAACGGGGCAGGGAGGGGGAATATGGTCTTTTTCAACTCTACATTAGTATTCTTCCACCTGGGGGAAAGAAGAGAAAAAAAAGATGAAAATGTTCATGAATTTCACATAGCCTTAAGATCAGAGGAATAATGAAGCAAGTTACTTCTATTATGCATTACTGCATATAAGCAATTAGATTGTTCTCATGATTAGGTAGACATGGGCTCCTTAAGCAGGGCAAGGGTCAGGCCCCCCTTTCTAGTACTCTTTACAGGGCAGGGGGACAACAGCTAAAGCAGATTCTAAATGGAAGCTTCATGCTAAATAAGTCAGTGAGTCAGCGACTCTCAGTGAGGTTGTTCACAGGAGAACTTATTTTCTACAATCTATTGAGCAGGGCGTCACTGTACATGGTGAGATTTTATGACATTCCCTGGGGCACTGGGTGTTTTAAATGTTCTCTGTAGGCAGCCCAGCAGTTAGTGGGTGAGGCCTGATTCAGGGAATCCCAGGATGATGATTACAAACTCCATTTTCTGCAGCAAAATAGAATGTCCAAGAAAAAGGGATAATATGGAAAAGTCTGTTGATTATCTGAAACTAATCCCTGAATCCGTGTCCCTTTCCACTATTCTTTCCTACTATTCCATTACCAAAGATATGCTGTATTCAGTAGTTGGGAAGGGCAGAAGTCTGAAAAAGTACCTGGTTACTGCAGTGGAGTTTCCATTTTTAGCAAATTTCTTTGAGTGGCAGTGTGGAAAGTAGATAGAGAGTGATCTGTAAAGTCAGGAAGACCTGAATTCAAGTTGTACCTCTGACACTTATTAACATGGTGACTCTGGGCAAGTAATTTAACTTCTCAGTACCCCAGGTTAGAATAGTTACTAATACCCTGAATGCTAGAATAGTTGTCAATCTGCAGTAATCGAAGTTTTAGTCCATTGGTAATGTCCCATTATCAATAAAATCACAAGTCCATACTTGAAAAAGATACATTTCAGAGTTGCTCATGGCCAAAAACCTTATTCATAGGCTAGATTTTTTTAGGTCTTGACATTCTAATGTTTCAATGGACCTATGTGCTCACCTATGAACATATTCTATCCATTAAGACAGATTACCATCTCTTCTCTCTATGCCTGTCCGGCCTCTTGTCCATGCCCTCCTGAAGTTCACCACAAAGGGTCCATACAACATGCTGGAATCCTTCCTCCAGTTCTCTTGATTTCTTTAAGTTGGGAGTATTCAGACTGCCCATAAATTATCCCTAAGTCTTTCCATGTGACCAGTCCAACCTCTTTTTTAATCTGACTCCTCTTCCCTTCCCTTCTCTTCTCTTCTCTTCTCTTCTCTTCTCTTCTCTTCTCTTCTCTTCTCTTCTTTCTCTCTCTCTCTCTGTCTCTCTCTCTCTGTCTCTGTCTCTCTCTCTCTCTCTGTCTCTCTCTCTCTCTCTCTCTCTCCCCCGCCCCTCTCTCTCTCTCAACCCCCCCTCTCATCCTGTCTATCACTTTTTCTTAATTCTGAGTTTGTAATTTGGTTTAGCCTCCTCCAACTCACCAAATGACTCTCTCTTGACCTTAGCCCCAGTTGTTTGGAGACTAAGGACTCCTATTTTTTTCATAATTGGCTGTGGATATAATGAAAACTTAAGGCAGAACAAAAAGGTGGCTCTAATTAGGAATGATCACAGACCAAAAAATCATGTCAGCAAAAGTCATTTAAGGAGGTGGTCTGGTGCATTCTCCATATCCCTCTGTCTTTGGGCTGAAGTACGCAGACTTTTCCTATCCCAGCAACCCCTAAAGTTCTTTTGATATCTTTAGATAAATCTCGGAATTTAAAGAGTCTTCTGAGATCACCTAGTCCAACCTGCACCTGAACAAAAATCTTGTCTATACCATACCTTAAGAGAAGTCAACCAGCCTTTACCTGAAGATCCTTAGTGGAGGTGGGAGAGGTGTGAGGGATCTCAGCACTTTTTGAGGCAGCCAATTCCATCTTGAGTCAATTCTAAATGTGAAGAAGTTTCTAAACTCAAATCCAAATCTGTCTCTCTGCCCATTCTATCCATTACTCTTGGTTCTGACCTTTGAGGTCAGACAGAATAAATCTAATCCCTCTTCCAATTCAACAATCTCATATACTCTCATGTTTCCACTCTCCCCGGTCCTGTGACTTCTCTTTGCGAATTGAAAGTTCCTCAGTTCTCTCCACCAACCTTATGACCCTTCACCCTTTTAGTTAACCTCTTCTGGACACTCTTTAGCTTATCAGGGTCCTCAATGTCCTCCTTACAATGTGACCCCCAAGAACTGAACACAAAATTCCAGAAATGCTCTGACCCAATCAGAGTAAAGCAGGATTCCCACTTCACTAATCCTGATTAATACTCCTCTCTTAAAGCAGCCTTCAAACATGCAGACTTTTTGCACTGCTATATTATCCTGTTGACTTATTCAATTTATTGTCCCCTACAACGTACAGTTTCTTTCTGGAGAAATTGCTGCCAAGCACTGTCTCACTCACAGTGATAAGGAAGTTGAACCTAAATCCATTTTTGCTACGAGTCTGCTTGAATTTTTCTCAGTGGAAACTGAAAGATGAGGATCCTGCTGTCCTTTTTAATCTATTCACATACACATTAGATCTGCCCTCAAATTTTTCTTCTCCTAACTAAACAAGCCCAATTCCTTCAGTCTATCCCCAGGGAGGATGAATTTCCCAGGCATCTCTGCCTTACCACATATTGAAATAGCCAAGTTTAAAACCCTACCAACATTTCCATATAACAATATGCACACACAGCTACAGAACTGTAGTCAGACAGCTAAGGCATCTGACTAGTGATTCAGGTTGGCATATATGTTCCTTGCTTTCCTGACTGGTTCTGTATAGTTTGTGGTAATAGTAGAGGCTCCTGGCTCAGGACTGAAATCTGGAAGAATGCAGTAATTTATGAGATGGATTAAGAGAATCCAACTGTGGGCTGATTAGACTTCCATGTTACTAAGGAAATGGCTGACGGGAGCAGGACAAAGCTGAGAGGAAGCTCACACAGGCTGAATGCCACCAGTGAGTTTTATTTGTGTGCTTGGGGCTATTATTAGAAAAACAATGGACAGAAAATATACCACAGAGAAAATTAATTAAGCTTGGTTTTTTTTGGAAAATTTGACTACCTTCAGGGCAGCAGAAAGTTTCACTTTAGGTGAATTGATCATCCAGCTATAGCATGGAAGACAGGGATTATCTTTTGCCATTTGTAATGGATATCCAGAGTTTAGCTCAATGTGCCAGGCACATAGTAGGAGATTATTAAATCTTGATGGGCTGATTGATTCATTCCACACAAAAAAAATGAGAAATTAGGAGATTCAACATGAGCTCTCTTCCAGTTTTGGAACCACAATCCCATGATCTTATTAGACTTGCAAAAAGCAATTGAGGGTAGAAGGATAAATTCAATCCATTTTTATGTGATAAAATACAAATATGAGATCTTAAGTACTATACTTTAAAATGTGTAAGGGAACTGAGTGAGAGACTCTCAAGGAGCATTTTTATACCCATGATGCCTATCTAAGGAGGAGACTTTCAGACTGGACTGAAGAGTGCCAATGATGCTGAGCTGGGAGCAGAACTATGAAGGCTTTTTAGGGAAATTTTGAATTTTAGAGGACGAGGAAAGGCAATGATAATATTTTCATAACACTCACAAAGGGCACACATATTGCACTTTAAAGTTTGTAAAGTGTTTTATAATTATTGCCACATTTTATCTTCACAACTTTGAACAATTATTAGAATTATTTAGAAACTATTATTAATTTTTGCAGAGGAGAAAGGTAGGGTAAATAACTTGCCCAGGATCACAGAGCTAAAAAGCATTCAAGGCACAATTTGAACTCTGTTCTTTCTTACTCCAAGGGCAACACTCTACTGTACCACCCAACTTCCTCTAAAAAACAATAGCTGGCATTTATATTTCACTTTAATACTTACAAATTGCTTTGCAAATATTTTTATTTATGAGGAAACTGAGGCAGACAGAGGTCAAGTGAGTTGCCCAGAGAGACCAAATGAGCTGATCCAGCATGGAAAGGATGGGGTATGGCAAAGACCCTAAAAATAAAGGCAAGAAAGGGAGAATACAAAGCAAATAGGATTCTTAGAGACAATGACCCAGAGAAGGTACCTGGGTGGTACAATGGTTAGAGTGCTTGTCTTGGAGTCAGGAAGTCTTGATTTTGAATTCTGCCCTAGTAAACTAGCACATACTAGGTGTATGACACTGGACAAGCTACATAACCTCTCCCAGTCTCGATTTATTTGTAGAATGGAAGGTAATAACACCACCTACCATACATGGTTGCTGCAATTAAATAATTCAACATATGTAAAGCACTTTGCAACCTTAAAGTATTACATAAATGATATTATTAATCATAAATGTGGAAGAGCAGATCCCTGATGTTTGGGGGTAGGTGAGAAATCTTTGTAACTACTTGTCTTTGCCCTTTAAATAACTGCTTTTGTGAAAGAATTTAGTCTTCTAGCTACTTAAGGGGAAATACACTAATAGGGGCTCATGTACTAGCATTTAGGAGAATAGACACCCTGGAAATAGAAACAGTCATACTGAGTGAGTCAAGATAGTGAGTAGTTACAGGGGTATTACATTTGGTAACTGGGTTCCTGTCTTCCTCCATACCTTAGTCCTTAACTATTTTTGTGTATCATGGACCCCTTTGGCAGTCTGACAGAGTGTATGGTCCCCTTCTCAAAATAATGTTTCTAATTCATAAAATAAACTCCATATTACATACTACTACCACCATCACTATTACCACTACTACTAACTGTTGTTATTCTAGGTCATTTGCTAAGATAGATGACCATCCAGACAGTAGTTTCAACCAGAAGCCCAAATGGGTCAAAATGGGACCCTAAGTCTTAGGGTCCAAATAGGAAATTATCTTGCTTCTCCAGACATCAGAATAACAATAAAGAAAATGATTGAACCTTTTGGACTACAAGGTGAATGCAGGGCACACCCACAAGATCAGTCCTAACCCCAAGAATCCCAGTTTAGGAAAGAATTTTTATAGCTAATGTCAGTGATAAAGGCCTCATCTCTAGAATATATAGAGAATTGAGTCAAATGTACAAAAGTACAGGTCATTCTCTGATTGATAAATGGTCAAAGGACATGAACAGGCAATTTTTAGAGAAAGAAATTAAAGATATCTATAATCATATGAAAAATGCTCTAAATCACTTTTGATTAGAGAGATGCAAAACAACTTTTGAGGTACCATATCACACCTATCAGATTGGCTAACATGACAGAACGGAAAGATGATAAATGTTGGAGAGGATGTGGGAGAGTTGGAACGCTAATACGGTGTTGGTGGAGCTGCGAGCTGATCCAACCATTCTGGAGAGCAGTTTGGAACTATGCCCAAAGGGTTACAAAAATGTACATACCCTTTGACCCAGCAACATCGCTTCTAGGCCTATATCCCCAAGAAATCATAAAAATGGGAAAGGGTCCCACATGTACAAAAATATAGAAGCACTCTTTGTGGTGGCCAAAAACTGGAAATCAAGGGGATGCCTATCAATTGGGGAATGGCTGAATAAATTATGGTATATGAATGTAATGGAGTACTATTGCGCCATAAGAAATTATGAACAAGAAGACTTCAGAGAGTCCTGGAAGGACTTATATTATTTGATGCTGAGCAAAAGGAGCAGAACCAGGAGAACTTTGTGCACAGCAACGACCACAGTGTGCGAGAGTTTTTTTCTAGTAGACTTGGAACTTCATTGCAATGCAAGGACTTAAAAAAAATCCCAATGACCTTCTAAGGCAAAATGCCTTCCACATCCAGAGAAAGAATATGGAATTCAATTGCAGAATGTAGCAGATCGTGTGCGTGTGTGTGTGTGTGTGTGTGTGTGTGTGTGTGTGGCATTTTGGTTTGTTAGATGATTTCTCCCACCCATTTTAATTCTTCAACACAGCCTGAATACAGTGAAAATGTATGTGTAATAGGAATGTATGTGTAGAACCTATACAAAACTGTATGCGGTCTTGGGGAGGGAGGGAGGTGGGAGGGGAAAATAATCATTTAAGTTGTATGGTAGTTATTGTAGAACACTGAAAATAAATAAAACTAATTAATAAAAAAAATTAAAAAAAAAGAATCCCAGTTTAGAAGAAAGACCTGTCAGTGATAGGTAAGGGGGAAGGGAAGTCAAGAGAAAGGAAGAAAAACAAGTGCTGCCTGGGATTAGGACAAACTGAACAATATGACTGTCCTTAGAACTTACCTAAACTGTGTCTGTAGTTCTGTAACTTGAAATTTTTTCACACTGTAGCTAAGTTGAACTGGGCACTAAGAACTGTTGTGTTTTAGATTATAGGAGAAAGGGTGAGGAAAGGTGCCATGTCTTCAACCTCCCTAGCTGACTTGTCTCTCTATGGCAGTGAAAGATACTGTATTTAGAGTCAAAGGAACTGAGTTTAAATTCTGACTTAACTGCTTTAGGAAGGGGAGAAGGGGAAAGGAAGAGAAGAAGCATTTATTTAGTACCTTCTATGTACTAGGAACTGTGTTAACTGCTTTTTATAAATATTATCTTATTTGATTCTTATAACAACCCTGCAGGGTAGGTGCCAATATTATCATTTCACCGTGAAGGAAACTGAGGCAAGCAGAGGTTAAGTGCCTTGCTCAGACTCACACAGCTAGAAGTCTGAAGTCAGATTTTTTTTTTTTTTAACTCAGAAACCTTTCTGGCTTCAGCTCTTCCTCTGCTAAATAAGGGATTTGGACCAGTGGCCTCTAAGGTACCCTTAAAGTTCTAAATATATGATCTTCTGATTGCCGTCTCAGACTCTGGGGTCAGTGTATCTCTTCATGGAAGAAAGAGATAAGGGTCCACAGTTTGGTTACTAGGTCTTGCCTTGCTCCTAGTGAGCAAGCTCTCACATCAGTGAATCCTAACCTAAATTGGTGCCTCAGTGAGAGTTTGGCAAAAGCTGAAGGTATGCAGATGCTAAAAGGCCAGAGACTTGGAAAGGTAAAGGGGAAAGCCTTCAGAAGGAAAAAATAGACTTTCCCCACCTTTGAAAGGGTAAGAGTCATGAATACCTTAATTACAAGTGAAGAGGCTAGCAAGACAATGGATTTGTCTTCAGGGTATGGATGCATTCACACCTTTGTCTCTAGCCACCGATCCTTATTAGGTTTTTAAAGGAGTAGGGAGGTGTTAATAACTGAACTGAAGCTACTAGGAGTGGCTTATTCACTGAGGGGAGTTTTGAATGAGGAAGAATGTGTTAAAAAGCTAAGGCTGTTGCCCTAGCTAAAAGAGCTTGGAGAGCCCACAGTGTATGAGTTGCCTTGGCCACATGTACCCCCATTGCTTTCATACTTCCTGGACTGTATGTATATTTGTGGAAGAAAGTGCGTGGGGTGTGTGCTTTGTAATTGCTGTTACATTTAACTAAATGCTCTTGTGAAAGAACTGAGTCTACTAACTGATTAAGGGGAAGCACACAGCGGCTCATGAAGCAGCGCTTAGGAGAACAGCCTCCCTCAGGGTTATCCCCTAGAACTCTGGGAGTAGAAACAGCCATATTGAATGTGATTAATATTATGCGTTGGGCTAGTGACCTCAGTAACTGAGCTTTCATCTTCTCACATACCTTAGTCCTCAACTTTTTGTGTCATGGACTCCCTTTGGCTGTCTGACAAAGCCTGTGGGCTTCTTCTCAAAATAATGTTTTTAATTCATAAAATATATAGATTTACAATGGAAATTAGTTAAATTGAAAGATCGTTAACAAAATATTTGTAAAAACAAGTTCACAGACTTCAGGTTAAGAATTTTTGCTAAGTTTCTGTCAAGTGTTTCAGCTACTCAGGGTCTACAATCCTTGTTCATCACTTTCCGTGTTAGTCTTCCTGGGAACTTAGCCCTGTCTCTGAACTCCCATCCCTATTGGTAAATCTCCAGTCTCTATTGCCAGACTTCCCTGATTCCAACTGCCTGACTGGACATCATAGATTAAGAGCTGGAATGGAAGTTGGACATCCTCCATTCCAACTTCCTCATTTTAGAGATGGAGAAACTGAGGTCTCAAGAGATCAAGTGATCTAAAGTCTCAAGAGATCTAAAGCCTCATAGGTAGGAGCAGTGTCATCCCAGATGCAGTATCTTCCCCAAGCTACAACATGGTGCTTAATATTGACTACTTTTGAAGCTCCTCCCCACTACCACCACCACTCTTCCTCAATCATGTGTCTCTGAGCACCACATTGACCAATATAACTGGTCTCTGAATTCTTTCAATCTTTAGGTGGGGCCATTCCAAATCCAACCTTCAGTCTTAACAAAAGGTAGTGCTGCTGAAGAAGGAAATAAAACTGCTGAAGGAGGGAAAGGGCCATGTTTTTCAGAGGAGGAGCTGTCCCAGTTATTTGTAGTGTGCATTTTGTTTTGTTTTTACTAGCAGATGGAACCAGTCAGGAGTTAAATGGCTTTTAATACCAAAAATCAGAAACTTGAATGAGGTAGCTATCTTTCTATCAGTGGGACTGGCTTTAGTCAGCCATTGATCTGGGCCTCACCATGTCCTAAGGTTAAATTCAGTGTATTGAATGGGAAGGGGGGTAGTGGGAGGTGGGAGAAATGTTATAAATGCTTAAATAAACGAAGGCCTAATTCATAATCTGCTGCATGTGTGGCCCTTATCCCCTTCCCACCCCACCCCCATCTTTCTACCATGTTCTAAATATTTCTAAAGATTTGTGAAATTGGAGGAGAGACAAGCAAGGAAAAATACCTACAAGTACAGTTCAAATCACTTAACTTCGGGCAAATGACAACAAAGTTCAGTCAGGGGTCCCAGAAGAAATATTGTCTTTCCCATCCCCACTGTTGGTACTACATCATGCAAGTGACATGTTCAGGAAAATGAAGTCTCTCTCCTCGTTCTGATCTTTTGAATCAAGCATCACCACAGAGTGACTCTCTTACCTATTTGCTAAGTTTACATTGTCATTTGACCCCTGGGAACATGACAGGACATAGTTGTAGAAAAGCAGAGAGCACTGAAAGCCCTGTCCAAAGGTCGGCCTCTTCCATCCCAGCACCTTCAGAATTAGCATCAGAGCATGTCAGGAGCAGAATCGTTGTAAACTTCCTTTTCCAGTGCCAATAGGCCTCTTGTCTCTCTACAAGAAGGAATGCCAGTTTTGCTCTTGGCCAGACACCTGGGTCTCATTCAGCAACTATTCCTCAAAACTGCTGTTGTATGCGCATCTGTTGAATCTCTAACTTCAGCTACAGAAATAGAACTTTGGACCCACTACTAACCAGGAACTGAAGGGAAAAGAAGACATTAGATTCTTTTAAAAAATTTATTGATATCTCTTGTTTTGATGTCACTTTTATTTCTGAATATATCCCTCTTATCTTGTACGCAGCAAGTCATTTCTTTTAACAAAAATAGAAAAAAATCACTCAATAAAACCAACCCTACATCTTGACTGAGTCTAACAGGACACACAGTAATCCACACTTACAGTCTCCTGTCTTGCTCAGCTCTTTTCTAGGACAAACTTGGCCACTGTAATTATGTAGCATTCTGTTTTATTTTTGTTTTCTTTCTATTTACTTTGTGATAATCTTTATGTATCTTGTTGTCTTGGTTCTTCTTGCTCTATCTGTCAGTTCATATGTATTCCAAAGTTTTTCTGAATGCTTTACATTTATTAGTTTCTTACAAGGCAGCAATACACACATTCACGTTTCAGAATTTGTGTGGTCATTCCCCAAACAACTGGCAGTTATTCTATTTTCAGTTCTTTGCAGTAACAAAAGCACTATAATTCATATTTTGGTATATATGGGACTTTACTTTCTGACTTTTACCTCTGGCATATATAACTAGCTGTGGTATTTCTGGGGCAAAGGATATGACTACTTTAGTATCTTTTTTTCTCCCACATAATCCATATTTGTTTTCCAGAATGGTTTAACCAATTTACTGCTTTGACAACAATGTATTAGGGTGCCTATCTTCCTGTAGCCCCTCTGGATATTACTTTTAGACTTGGCATCATACCTATAACACTAGAAAATGCACTCTATGTGTTTGCTAGCTGGTAGACTCTACTCTCCAATAAAATGATTCAAAGTTAGGGTACAAGGAGTATTACATCTCCAGATATTTCTCTTTTTAAATTTAAATTTAATTTTTCTTGTTTCATTTTAAGTTCTGAACTGTTTCCCTCCCTGCTTCCCACAATACATTAGAGAAGAGTGCCATTTGACATAGATGGATGAATGAACAGATGGATAATGTATGTATGTATATATGTAAAATCATGCTATGTATGCTTCTATTTATGAGTTTTTTTCTCTGATGTTGGACCTTCCTTCATAGGTCTTTGGTGATTGATTTGAGTATTTCTAATATACAGAATAACTTCGTTGTTCACCCCAGTGTTTTTCAAATAAATCTTATTGAACTCTCTAGAATATTATAGGATATAAAATTTAAAATGTGTATAAGTTATCCCTAGATTTAGCCTTTATCTTTCCTCATACTGGGAAATACTCTTAGAAGCAGAGAATCATAGATGAGACAGATGTTACCTATCCTGATGGGGTGAGCAGATAAAGCAATGCTCCTGTAAGAAAGCAGTTTTCTAGTATCTTCTAACTAGGTCTCTGCTGGTACAGACTTTGAATACCCTCAGAAGTGGGTGGGGAGCACACAGCACTGTGGGTTCACAGGATGATTCTGAATCCCTGCTACTTACCCTCCTATATTCAAGTCAGTCCTGCTCATTATATCTCCTTGATGACTCACAAGTAGCAAGTAACAACTGAAAGGAAATGATGTGGCAACAGTGTCAAGGGACTATGGTTCAACATTAGAAGCAGAAAAAAAATTCATTTTTAAATATACCATTGTAAAGATTTTTACAAAAGCTTTGCAAGATTAGTGAAGTATGTTCAGCATTCAAAGTATTTTTCCTTTCTGTATTTTTAGACTCAGACTCTGAGGGTGAATATTTCTTGGATTTAGACTTTAACTCCTGAACTGGGTTCTGAACCTAAGCTTTTATAGTTCTGTCTCTTCTTAATGTGGTGGTGAGACACTGAACGTAAGGAATTTGGGGAAAGGGAGTGGTGGTGGCATTAAGCCTGGGATTTCATTGGTATACAGTAGCTTTATTTACCAAGGCAGACCAAGTACCTTCTCTACAACTTAGATTCTTAGAGAAGGAACCTGGGGAATAGAAGGGTCAATTTCTTGCCCCAGATCAGAAAGCCAATGTCAATCAGAGGTCACACTTGAACTCAGGTTTTTCTGACTCAGAGGTTTTCTATCCATTAGGCCAACCTGCCTCTGATTGAATACTTATTGATTACAGTGTGATAATGAAAATAGCTGGCATTTATTTATATAGAAAATTTAAAATTGTCAAGGTCTTTGAACACATTATTTCATGATCGTATCTCACAATAAACTTGGAAGGTAAGTGCTATTGCTATCCCCATTTTACAGATGAGGAAATTGAGGCTCAGAGAAGTTAACTGACTTCCTCTGCTATTTAAATGATGGAAGCAGTTTGTGGAATCAGCTCTTCCTGACTCTGAGTCCAAGACTTACATCGCTTCGTCACGCCTCCAAATGCACATCTGAAAAACTAGCCAGCCTGACTTTACAGAGTGAATAAGAAAAGGAACTTTCTTGTGCTCAATTCTTTCATGAATTATAAATAACTATTCGCTTTGGAAGATAACACATCATAAAAAAAATTTGACAAATAATGCGCAAATCCACTTTAAGGCCCAAAGAAAAGATGTTCAAAACTCTCTGAAGGCCTTGGTTTTGATTTCTTGGGGAAACATGTGCTTTTGCCATATGGATGCTTTTAAGGGGGACCTCAGCTGGGGCTCAAGAATGACACCCTAGTGGTTAAATATGGGATTTCTTTGTTTCTAACATTATTCCTTGGTTATTAAAGGTGGAAAACCTTTTGCAAATAGCATGCCATTAAAATGCTTTAGGTACTGCCCTGGGAATCAAGGTTATATGTCTGCATCAGAAACATTGTCAGTAATTATCATTTTCAGTTGTTCTGAGGATGCAGTCTTAGCATTTTCATTAATTTCTTGGTTCTAAAAAAATGTAGAATGCCCAGCAACTCTTGATACTCTATTTTTACTATAACTGGTAGTAAGAGGGGAAGGGTTAGGGAGGGGAGGGAGGAATTATTAGGTCCCTCCTCCTCTCTTCCCATGGTAACCATTTCTTGGCTTCTTTTGTCCATCTAAATAAAAAATAAAAGGTACTAAGATTAGATGTAAAATGAGAAAGGAACCAGACATGAAATTCTTCCAAATCTAAGAGCTGATCTTCCCTATTTATAACCTGCCAGCATAGATATTAAAAGATAAAATGTTCAGGTTTTTTGGGAAAATTACACAGGGTTCTCAGTTCAAAAGCCACTTTTAATCAACATATTCCCTCAAAGCATATTGTGAGCTTTAGGGTCTTGAAATTCTCTTGGACTCATTTGTGTGGATTTGCTGCATACTTGCTTCTTTGTTTATTTAAAGAAACTTTTGCATGTATTCTAGTTGGGGGCTATGGAGGAAAAAACTAATGAACTCTAAGGACTTAATGACTCCTTTCCTCATTAGCAGCACTGATGACAAAACAAATTCCAGAACCCCCACTTCACTCCTACTCCCACCTCAAGATTTCCCCTCTTCTCCCCTCCCAAATCTAAGAATAGGTTTCTTCTTAAAATAGAATGAACATTCACAGGTCCTGAGTTCAAATTCCACCTTTGAAAGCTATTTTGCCTGTGTGATCTTGGGCAAATGACTTAATTAACCTCCACAAGTCTCAATTTCCTTATAATCCAAAATGAAGAGGCCTTACTAAATAGCCTCTGAAATCCCTTGCAGCCCTAAACCTATGATCCTGTGCTTTTTCTATTTTCTCTTGAAGGTTAATGGAAACAGTCATGAGCAAAAAAGCAATCTGTTTAGATCTTTTTTATAAAACAAAATAGGTGGCTAGGTGTTACAGTGGATGGAGTCCCAGGTCTAAAGTCAGGAAGGCTCCTCTTTCTGAGTTCAAATCTGGCCTCAGGCACTTACTAGTTATGTGACCCTGGGTAAATCACTTCACTCTTTTTGCCTCAATTTCCTCATCTATAAAATGAGATGGAGAAAGAAATAGCAAACCACTCCCATATCTCTGCCAAGAAAACTCCAAAGGAGTCACAAAGAGTCAGACATGACTGAAAAATAACTCAACGACAACAAAACAAAGCTAGAAATGAACCATCACCCCCTACCTCCCATGTCTATGGGTTTTGTAAGTGGGTTTTAATGAGTGAATAATATATGATTGAGTCCAAAATGGTTTGGACATGTGAAATGAAGAGATGAAAACAGACTCTGTGAAAAGGTTTTAGAAAATAAAACAGAAGGAAAGAAACCCACAGACAGGCCCAGATGTCACTGAAGGGTAGGGCAGAGTTGAGGACAGCTTGAAAAACAGAGACATGGAATGGAAAGATATGATAGAGGGAGGGATTTGTTTGAATAGAGGCAGATGAAGGGATGTGGTGACTCTTCTGATCTGTCTTCGGGGTGCACATTGAAATGTGACATCCAGACTTAACCAAAGGAACCTCTTTCAGTGATTAGAGCTATTCGTCATCTCCATCACAATTCAAGGATAACAAGACAGAAGAATGCCTAATACAGAAGAGCCTTTTGGGGGTGGGGGAACTCAGCTAACATAATTTCTCTTATTCTTTTTTTTTGTTGTTGTTGTTATTTTCTCTCTCTTCCTTGGGCCATTTTCTTGGGAGGCAGGCTGAATGGGGTCTTTCAAATGGTCATATGAATTCTTCCTCTTCAGCTTCTTTGTTTGGGTCTCCATTTACCCCTAAGTCATAATTAGTTCCCAGAAACTGGGGTTATTCAGGGCCTTTTATTTTCACCTCTGGCTCCCTGCCTTTTAGACCTTTCCTGCTCATCATGTCCATTTGAAAGTGATTAGAGGAAAAAAGAAAAAGGGGGTTAGAAATGTTCAGTCTTACTGCTTGTTGGTAGTTTTCTGGGTTGAGATTGGTGACTGGATCTGACTGCCATTAATCCAAATGGCCTGTCGCACAGAATTAAGTATTTACTGTGCTGTCCCATGAGCATTATTTTTCTATAGGAGGATTCTACAAATGGGCAGAACCTAACCCTAACCTTAGAGTGGAGCCTTTTAACCTGGGGGTCTTTGGATAGATTTCAAGGGGTCCATGAGCTGGGATGAGGGAGAAACAGTGCATTTTTATTTTCACTAAGTTTCAGTTTCCTTTTTAATCTTATGTGTTTTATTTTATGCATTTGAAAACAATATTCTAAGAAGGACTTCATAAAGCTTTACCAAAAAGACCAAGAGTCCATCTCACACACACACACACACACACACACACACACACACACACACACACACACACACAAATGCTTAAGAGCTCCTGTACTAGAGCATCCCACGGCAGTGCCTTCTATAGCTCCTGGGAAAGCCTCTTCAAAGTTCATGTTAGGCACAATCTCTTACATGAGGCCATTTGGATCACCCTAGCTTCTTGTGGCTTACTTGGAAATTCCTATATATTTCCTTAGCATATATCTTGGATTTGCTTATATGTGTACATATATCTCCTGACAGAATTTAAACTCCTGGAGGGCAGAAGCTGTTTAATTGTTATCTCTGTATCCTTATCTCCTAGCACAGTATCTGGAATACAGTGGATGTTTAGTAAGTATTTTTGCACCATGAATAGTTTTTCCAACTTTGCAGTCCCCTTGCCTGTGTATGAAGACCTGGTCATTCCAATATGTTTCAGATTGAACCAATATGGCAGCAAAGCCATCTTCTGAACTCAGAGTAAAGTCAAGTTAGAGTAGAACTTAGCATCTTGAATTACCAGATGCCACCAGAAGGAAAAAGTGAACAAAGTGGAAGTCACAGCATTACACAGAGGAGTCTGTTTAGATCTGTGAATGGAATTTGTCTACTTGAAATGACACCCATCAGCACAAAATTTCTATTTCCTGTCATGTTCAACCAAAAGATGAACCCCTAAATGTTCACAAGTCTGGGAGCCAGCTAGCACATGGAAGTCCTGAACAAAATAAATCTTGAGGAGTTTCCCCTGTGTATAGAATGGGGAGCAAGATGGATACTGAATGTGGAGGTTGGATTGGAGGACTATGGACAGCTGTACCTTTTGCCCTATGTTGTTCAGTCACGTCTGACTCTTCACGACCCCATTTGGGGTTTTCTTGGCAAAGATTTTGGAGTGGTTTGCCATTTCCTTCTCCAGTTAATTTTACAGATGAGGAAACTGAGGAAACAGGATTAAGTGACTTGCCCAGGGTCACACAGCTAATAATTGTCTGAGGCTGGATTTGAACTCAGGTCTTCCTGACTCTAGACCCCACTCTCTAAACATTGTGCCACCTAGCTGCCCCGCTGATGTGATAACCCTGCTGTAAATCAACTAATTTCCTTTATTTACAAGTATTCTTCCATGTTTAGGGGGAGTAAAGAAAGATGAAAACATCCAAATCCCAGGGCCATTCTCCCTTACCTTTCATACACCTTACCAAAACTACTTGGAAGCACAAGGGAGAAACAAATTGCCCTTCCAGCAGGCCGTTAAATAATGGCTCCCGCTCTGTCTCTCAGTTTAATTAATGTTCTTGAGTAGCAGCTCTGCTTTTCTAACATAAGAAGGCTTTTCTTAATATAAGTCTTGGGAAAGGGGAGGGGCAGGGCAGGAGAGAGGGTGGATGGGAAGTAGGTTCAAGTACCTTTTCAGCAGCTCAGAATGAGGAACTGACAATAGAAATGTTAGAATTGGGGATTTTTAAGAAAGCACTTTGAACAGAAAGTAAATAGTGAACACAAATTTACTTATTTTCAAGACAGATCATTCTGCTGTACTTTTGATATATTGTCAGAGTTCAGTGGAAACATCTGGCTTATTGGCACTTACATTCCTTGAAGTGAGATTTCAGCCATTGCTACTGTAAAATACCCTCTTCCTTTTCTTAGTGCCAGAAGCTTTCTTTGAAACTCAGTGTCAGTATCTCTATAGGATCCAAATTTCATTCCAAATGGGTATTTGTCTTTCATTTGTTTTCTAATTAGAATTCAAATTTCATGGAGTGTACTGCCAGGAGGCATAAGAACTCTGGTGACCCTTGTTTTCATAGTTCTAAAATGAATTCATAGGATCACTCTGTGAATTCCAAGTTGACTTTGTGATCCAAAGTCTGCAGTGAGTTAGCTGACAATATGTCTGCACCCCTGTCGTTTCCTGTTTTCAAGGCCTGGACTTCATTTCTTTGAAGGGGTGGAATATTTTAAACGATAATTCAGCGATTTTTACTGAGGAAGATTGTAAAACACCATGAGCAAGGAGTTTTGCTTCCTCCTTTTCGTTGCTACTACTGTGTTTTGAAGTTTTGATACATTCTAATCAGTGGGCACTGCCTTGCTTAATATTGAAATATTTTGAACACCAACATCATGCCAGTTGCTGGGTAGAATGTAGAGAGGGATGTGATGCCTACATAAGCCATAGTGTGTTTTTCTAGACTCCTTATTAGTACACGGAATGCATCTGCCTGTGTTTGACACTGTTTTATCATGTTAAGTTCCCAGCCCCCAGGCAGAGCTTTCAGATTAGCAAAGCAACACACTTACTTCACCAATCTGCTTAATCCCCTCTCCTGAAACCCTAACAACGTTTGATAATGGTCACTGACAAATATTAGTTAAAAAAGTAAAGAAATTAACTAGACGTTGAAAATTGTGCCTATCAATGGCAGCTATAACTTAGAGCTATCTATATGGTTGCATAGGACAATAATTTGTGGCAGAAAATCAAAAGAAAAAGACCATAAGTTAGTGCCCATTTCTACACTTGTGACCTTACCCATTTAGTGATCTCCTGTACTTGAAGTTACTGCTGCCATGCTATGCTCTGCCAATTTTGAATCTTGTGCCCCAACAACACTGTGGGAGTCCTAGTTCAGATTAACGTTGGAATGGAGTGAAGAGGGTACTTTGGTGGTGGGCATAGGAAGGCCAAGGGCCCTTTCGTCTCCTTCACTGACATCTCCAGGGTTCCAGTGAACGTTTTCAGAGGGTGGCTAATCATTTTGTACCAGTCAACATTCTGAAGCCTGTGTTTGCATGTCTCTTTTCAGTGTTCTACTGGCTACACCAAGGTTTGTCTCTTGGTCTCTTAGACAGGCCATACTGGGACATTTCCATCAGGATGCTGCTGAAGAACTAATTAGACTATCCAGGTCACAGCCTTCTACAGGAAGCTTCATGAGCTAAGCTAACTGAAGGAAAGACCAGCAGTGACTTAGTTGGGGGTGAAGAATACACTATCCTTAGCTATACCCCACATTCACAAGGAAACACAGCTAAGGGATGTTTTATGATATAAATCCCTTTGTGTAATACCTGATTAGGCCATCTCAAAGGTTTATTTTGACCACAATGGAGCAAATCAGTCTTGTGGCAATTAGCATTTGAAGAAGATGGATTTCATGATGATCAATCCCCACTTCCAATCATTCACCAAACAGTCTATTCCTTTGTCTCACAAGGAAATATGTCCACAGAAGTAGAATTAAAAAAGGTATAGGCATACAATGAGACTTTAAGTTATAGAGAAGGGCCCAACCTGCTTTGGTAGGGAACCTTTCCTCACTTAGAAATTCTGTATACCCATGAAATAACAAGTTTAATCTCTATATTAATTTCCAATAATATATGTATATAATACATGTGTACACATACATATACACATGGGCACATATATACATATATGCAAAACAGTATATATCCAATACTATATTTATTTATTTATACAAGGTAAATTTATAGGTGGGGTGAAGGGAGGAGGTCACTGGTAGATGAAAGACCAAAAAAAGAGCATGCATAAAATGCGTAGCAACTGACAAGAATGCCAACTAGGACACGATCTTATTCATGATTGCAAAATCAAGGAATCATGGGATCCAAAATACAGAGTTGAGAAGCCTCATAGAGCCACCCCCACCTTTTTTAGATGAAAAAATAGAAACTCAGGCAAGCTTAGCTTTATGTCTTCCTCTCATTTCCCTAGGGCAAAGTTTCCTCTCCAAGATTTCAAAGACTCCAGTGGTCTCATGTGTAAAATCAACAAATATACATTTTACACCTCTTGTGTGAGGATAAACTCTAGAGTGACCAAAACAAACCAGTCCCTGACTTCAAGGAGATTACATTTTATTAGAAGTCCCTAATGTATGGACTCTGACATTACAATTCCTAGAGTTATTTTGACTGGGGACCTTTGGAAAAAAGGGGATCATTAGAACAAATTCCAAAGACAAGGAAGAATCTGTAGCAAGCAAACATAGTAACTGGTGATAACAATATTGGGGCTGAAGAAAAGCTAGGGCTGGATAGATAGATGAGGAAACTATCTGCATTGAGATAAATGAACCCATGGGAACTGATGAAATAACAAATTGAGAGAGCATAGAGAGAAAAGAGAAAAGAACCCAGCATAGATGCTTTGGGGTTTATCTTCAACGCTCTGACAATGATATAACATACAAGATACATAGAGAACTAACACAAATATTGTATGTCCAATCATTTCAGTCATGTCCAACTCTCTGTGACCCCATTTGGGACTTTCTTGGCAAAGATACTGGAGTGGTTTACCATTTGCTTCTGCAGTTGATTTTATAGATGAGGAAACTGAAGCAAACAAAATTAAGTGACTTGCCCATGGTCACAGAGCTAGTAAATGTCAGAGGCCTAATTTGAACTCAGGAAGATGAGTCTTTCTGACTCCAGGCCTGGCACTTTATTGACTGTGCCACCTAGTTGCCCCAAATGTATGACAGCAAAAAAATCATTCAGCAATGAATAAGTAGTCAAAAGATATGAATAAACAGTTCTCAAAAGAATTGCAAACTATTAATAGTTATATGAAAGATTGTTTCAAATCAGAAATAATAAGAGAAATGCAAATCAAAGCAAGTCAGAGATTTCACCTCACACACAGGAAACTGGCAAAGATGACAAAAGATGGGAAAAGGGAGTGTTGGAGGGGTTGCAGAAAGACAGGTACTCTAGTCTTGTTGGAGTTTAAAGTAGGTGGATCCAACCACTCTGGACCCCCTGCAGCTAGATGGTAAAATGGAGAGAGTTCTCAGCCTGGAGTCAGTAAGACTTATCTTTCTGAATTTAAATCCAGCCTTAGACATTTACTAGCGACCCTGAGCAAGTTACTTAACCCTGTCTGCCTCATTTTCCTTATCCATATAAACTGAGCTGAAGAAGGAAATAGCAAACCACTCCAGTATCTTTGCCAAGAAAATCTCAAATGCGGACACGAAGACTTGAACATGATTAAAAAAATGACTGAACAATATTTTGGAAAACCATGTGAAATCATGCTAAGAAAGTGACTAAAATGTTCATAACATTTGACCCAGAAATCCCATTGTTAGGTGCATACTTCAAGGAGGTTAAAGATGGAAAGATTCCATGCCCACCAAAATATTCAGAGCACCATTTTTTTTTTTTGTGGTTGCCAAGAACTGGAAACAAGTAGATGCCCATTGATTGGGAGAAAGACTTAAAAATGTGTGGTACTTGAATATAATGGAATATTATTGTGTCATGATAAGAATGGAAATTAAATATTCAAAGAAGCATAAGAAGACTTAAATGAATTGAGGCAGACAGCATGAAATAACACCACGAAAATAAAACAAAATGATTCCAACTGTGTAAATGGAAGGAACAACACCTCCTTCACACTCCACACCTCATACCCAAATTAGAATTATAATGAACATTTTTTTTCCCATGAAAGTGAGAAACTGAATTTCCCTCCCTATCTTGCAGTGGTTGGGGACTATGACTGTGGAACCACGGAGGTTGATCAGTTTTGCTGAAGTGCTTTTTTTCCCACCAATATCATTATCATCACCACCAGCACCACCACCACCATCATCACCACCACCACCACCAGCACCAGCACCACCACCACCATCATCACCATCATCACCACCATCACCACCACCACCACCATCACCACCACCACCACCACCAGCACCACCACCATCATCACTATCATCACCACCAGCACCAGCACCACCACCACCATCATCACCATCATCACCACCATCACCACCACCACCATCACCACCACCACCACCATCACCACCACCACCACCATCATCACCACCACCACCACCAGCACCACCACCACCACCACCATCATCACCATCATCACCACCAGCACCACCAGCACCACCATCACGACCATCAATCATTTTCAGTGGTTCACTGGTTCAGGAAAGAGGGATATGTTCAGAAGTGAAGGGTATGCTAAAAAACAAAAGATCTCAATACAAAATAAAAGAAAATAAGGAAATATGAAAAATTACTGAAAGTTGACAAGTATTCAAGCACTAAAGTCTAACATATTCCTAATGGCAGGATTATAATCACCACTGACAGGATATAGGGGAGATAGAACAGAGTAAGAGTAAAGCAGAAGGCAAAGAATCATGCTTATCAGCTCCTTGAATCACATCTTGTAGAAAGCTTTAGTGAAGAGTGGAAGGAAAATGAATTGAGAGAGAATCATGACTTCTTAGAAGGGGAATAAAGTGGTTACTTTAACTAAAATAGTTTTTGCACAAACAAAGCCAATGGAACCAAGATTAGAAGAAAAGCAGAAAGCTAGGAAACATTTTTCACAGCCAGTGTCTTTGATAAGGGCCTCATTTCTAAAGTCAAATTTATAAAACTACAAGTCGTTCTCCAATTGATAAATGGTCAAAGGATATGAAAGGCAGTTTTCAGAAGCAGAATTTACAAACCATCTATAGTCATTTGAAAAAAATGCTCTAACTCATTATTAATTAGAGAAATGCAAATTAAAACAACTCTGAGGTACCACTTCACACCTATCAGATTGGCTAATATGACAAAAAAAGGAAAATAACAAATATTGGAGACATGGGAAAATTAGAACATTAATGCATTGTTGTTGGAGTGGTGAACGGACTCGACCATTTTGGAGAGCAATTTGAAACCACACTCAAAGGGCTATAAAACTATGCAAACCCTTTGATCCAGCACTACTAGGGCTATATCCCAGAGAGATCATTTAAAAGGGAAATGTACAAATGTACAAAAATATTTATAGTAGCTTTTTTTGTGGTGGCAAAGAATTGGAAATTGAGGGATGTTCATCAGTTGGGGTATAGCTGAACAAGCTATGGTATATGGATGTAATTGAATACTATTGTTCCATAAGAAATGATGAGCAGGTCGATTTCAGAAAAACCTGGAAAGATTTACACGAACTGATGATGCCAAGTGAAGTAAGCAGAACACAGTAACAAACAACATTGTGCAATGATCAACTCTGATAGACTTAGCTCTTCTCAGCAATGCAAAGATCTAAGACAATTCCAAAAGATTCATGATAGAAAATGCATCCACATCCAGGGAAAGACCTAGGGAGTCTGAAAGTAATCAAAGCATACTATTTTCTCTCTCTCCTTTTTCTTTCTTGTGGTTTTCTCCTTTTGTTTTGATTTTTCTTTCACAACATGACTAATGTGGAAATATGTTTAATATAATTGTACATGTATAGCCTATATAACATTTCATGCTATCCTGGGGAGGAGGGAGGGGGGATTTGGAATTCAAAATCTTATAAAAGTGAATGCTGAAAACTAAAAATAAATTTTAAAACAACTATTTAAAAAAGAAAAAAGAATATAAAGTAAACGGACAGTTTTTCTAAGCCTCTACTTGTGTCCCATTTTGTGGATGTGTACAAGTTCTCTCCCCTTCCCTCTTCCAAATTCCAATACATGTCTGTATCTACCTTCTTTTCAAGGTGAATTTCTTTAGTGGGGAGGAGAAAAGAGCCCTGGATTTGGAATCAGAGGACCTGAACTCAAATACTAACTCAATTTCTTGCCCCCTGTACAAATGAAACCCTCTTTAATATTTATATGACAATTTAAGATTTACAATGCAACTGAAAAATGTGGAAGTTGGCATTGATTATCTATTGCATACTTATCACACTATATGTAGACCCTGAGGATACAAATACAAAAGTGATATAATCCCTGACCTCAGGAAACTTCTATTCTACTAAAGGAATACAACATGTTCACAGATAAGCAAAAGCAAATACAAGATAGATACCAAATAAATACACAGTGATGGGATGAAACTACCAATAGGGGAATCAGGAAAGCTTCTTCAAGGAGGTGATGTTTGAACAAAAACTTCGAGAGGTTTCTAAGAGGATGAGGTGAAGAGGGAGAGCATAACAGGAGCAGGGGGGAATTACCTGTTCAAAGGCGAGAGGCTGGAGATGGAAACAGGTAGGGGAGGTGAATCTGCAGCCTCGAGGCCACAGGTGGCCCTCTATGTCCTTAAGTACAACCCTATCACTGAATCCAAGCTTCACAGAACAAATCCCCTTAATAAAAGGATCTGTTTTGTAAAATTTGGACTCAGTTCAAAGGCCACACTTGAGGACCTATAGGGTCACATGTGGCCTCAAGGCTGCAGGTTCCCCACCCTGTTAAACTGACAGGAGTGTAGAGTGTGGAAGGAGGAAAGATTACCTTGGAAAGAGATTAGAATCAGATTGTGAAGAGTCTTAAATGTCAAACTGAAGAACTGATCCCTTGTCATAAGGGTAATGAGGAACCACTAGGTCTCTTGAGCAAAAGAGTGACCTGGACAGATCTTTGCTTAAGGAATATTAATTTGGCAGCTATGCGGAAGACAGATTGTAGAGAGGAAAGCCTAGTTACAAGGAGATAAATTAGGAGAAAACTCCCAGAGTCTAGAGCCCTGGATCATGCTGGTTAGAGCATAAATAGGGAAGAGGGGATAGAATCAAGAGATGTCCAGAGATGAAATCAATGTAGAATTGCAAGACTTCGCGTGTGTGTGTGCGTGCGTGTGTGTGTGTGTGTGTGTGTGTGTGTGTGTGTGTGTGAGAGAGAGAGAGAGAGAGAGACAGAGACAAAGACAGAGACAGAAACAAAGAGACAGACAGAAAGAGACAGAGAGACAGAGATAGAGATTGATTCCTAGCTTGTGAGCTTGGGTAACTGGAAGCATAATAGTGTTTTCCAGAGCAACAGGAAGGTTAGGAGAGTGGAGTGGGTTTAGGCATAAAGATGAGATAGATTTTGGACGTGTTCAATTTGAGATGCTTATGAAACATCTTGGTGAAGATGTCAAGGAGGCTTCTGGAGACATGGTAGTGGAGTTCAAGAGAGCAATAAAATATTGCTGGATATATCAATTTGAGAGTCATTTGCACAGATACAATAGTTAAATCCATTCGAGCTGATGAGATAAACCAAGAGGGTATATAGAGAAAAGCAGACAGAGTATATATAAACATGGTGACAAGACAGGATGAACCTGAAGAAGAGAGCAATAAAGATTGGTCCAGTAGATAGGAATAAAACTGACAGAGCAATGTTATAAAACCTAGTCAGGAGAGGTTATTCAGAAGAAGGAAGAGCTGCGGCGGGGATCAACAGTGTCAAACACTGCAAAGCAGGCAAGAAGCATGTGGCCTAAGTAAAGACCATTGAACTGGGCAATTCAGAGATGATTAGCGATCTTCCAGAAGGAAGTTTTTCAGTCTAGGGTAGGGACAGAAGCCAAATTGCAAAGGATTGAGAAGTGGGAACTGAGAAAATGGAGATAAGGAGATAAGTCGAAACATACCTTTTCTGGGATCTACGCTGTGAAAGACTGGACAGATTTAACACAATAGCTTAAGAGGATGGTATAATTAATATATGTATGGATAGAAGGTCAAGTGAAAGGGTTTTTTTTTTTAAGGATAAGGTAATCTGGGCATGTATGAAGGATCAAACAAGAAAATGCCTGGAGGAAACAGAAGGGTATAGGCTCTAGGGCATGAATGCAGGAGGCAGCAGGTTGGTGTCAGCATGAAGAAGATATCTTATCTTCTGAACCAGGAGCAAAGAAAAAGAAGGTGGAGATGGGGTGGTCCTGAGGTGATTGGAATAGTAGAATTGGTGGGGAGAGAGTTTGCAATGGATGAGCTTTAAATCTGTGATCCTCTAGCTCCATCCCTAATTAGAATAGACACATATGGCAGTTTAAGATTTATAAAGTGCTTTCTACTCATTAGATTCTCAGGATAACCAATGTGAAGTGTGCACTCTCATGATATTTCCTATTCTACATTTTAAGGAACTTTATCTTCAAGAGATTCACACAAGTGAATGCCAGAGGTCCTGAGTCCAGTGCTTTTTGCATTAGACCACATTAAATTCTCTTGGATCCTTTATGGATAAAAAATTTATTCTTCCCTAGTGGATTCTTCCTCCTGCTGGAAATCATGTTTGGGTCTCCCCTATCCAAAAAAACACTGTTTCCCTTCAATCCAAATCCTTCCAAACTTTCTTATTCACATCTCTTCTCTTAAACTGTAGTTCAATCTTTCTCCTTCTATTTACTGACAAAATTCTAGAAAGAGTAGCCTACACTCATTTCCTTTACTATATTACTAATCACTCAATTCTTATTCCCTTAATATCAAGGTTCAGTTCATACCAATTCACTGAAAGAGGGGCGGAGAGCAGTCTAAAGACAGTGCCTTGAGTACCACCTTCATGTAGGATATATGACTAAATAGATTTTGGGAGAAGAGTTAATATAGTAAATGAAACAGCCTGAGAATTGATTCAATGTCATCAATGACTTCTGAACTGCCAAAGCCACTTACCATTTTCTTAGTTATCATCAGCCATGGAGTATTTGATGCAATCAACTAGTTCACCATGATACTAGTATTTCTTCCCTTCACTGGCTTAACATTGTACCCTCTGGACTTCTGTTTCCTGTAATTATTCTTTTTCCTACTTTTATCTCCTATATGAAAGTGTTCCCCAACATACTGTCCTTAGCCTTCTCATATTTCTTTCCATCTCCCCTCTCCCTGTGTTGTCTCTCTTACCAATCTTATCCATTTTTGTGACTTCAGCTATTGCCTTGGTGTTGGTCAAATTCGAATGCTCCTGCTCTAACCTCTCTCTAGTCTTGTATTCCATATGCTTTTTAGAAATTTCATTTCAGTCCAACTGGCAACTCCAGCTCAATATGTCCCAAACTGAGCTCCACCTCCCAATATCCCTATTCCTATAACAAACAATATTACTATTCTCCTAGTCATCGACTCAGACCCTTGGAGTTAACTTTTGACACTTGCTAACTCCTCATCCCTAATTCAGCTGCTAAACAAGTCCCATCAGCTTCATATTGGAAGGGTTTTATAGCTAGTCTCTCTTTTCCATGCCCCTAGTTATGTTTCAGAACTTTATTACCTCTCACCTAGACTACTGCAACGGCCTCCTACCTTATCTTTCCCCTCTCTCCCTTTCAGTTTTTTTATCCTTTTTACTGTGTCCTACATAGGGAAACCAAAGTATATTTCCTAATTCTACCTTTGAAGCTTATTATCTGCATGACCCTGGACAAATCACGTTAACCTTCTTGGGCCTTTTCTTATCTATACAATGAAATGTGTGAACAAGATGGCTTTGGGGTCTGTTCTAGCTCTTGACTTAGTTATGATCATACCACCTCCCAATTCCAGAAATTTAACTGTACTTCCTAACTACACTCACTCTACATTCCTTTATCTGGCATTCAGTGGTGCCTCACAATCTGCTTTCCTATCATCTCATTCTTTCACTGCAACGTAGTCTTCATTCCAGACAAACTGAACTACTCACTATTTCATGAAAATGACTTATGCTTTTTTTTTGTCCCTGTGCCTTCCCTCACAATTGCTCTCTGTCACCATGATGCTTTCCTCCCATATCTCTGTTGATACATATGTGTTTGTTTTTCGTTGCCGAAGAAGACCATGCCATCAGAGAAATGATGACTTGCACTTGACTTTGTTTTGAGTGAGGGAGGGCTGTGCAGGTCACCAGCCTCCCTTCTCCTCCAGAGCCATCTGAATCCAGTGACCAGATATTCATCAGGATGACTGGAGATGACCCAGGATGAGGCAATTGGAGTTAAGTGACTTGCCCAAGGTCACACAGCTAGTGAGTGGCAAGTGTCTGAGGTGAGATTTGAACTCAGGTCCTCCTGACTCCTGCACTGGTGCTCTATCCATTGCACCACCTAGCTGCCCCTCTGGTGATATGCTAATCTTCAAAACATAATTGCAAGGCCAACTACTCTTCAAAAGCTCAGGTTTTCTCCCTCTTTAGAAGTCTTCAGGATCTTGAAACTCTCTTATGTGCTCATTGTATACTATTTTTGTATTATGATCGTTTGTCTTACTTGTTACATTGTGAGCTTCTGAAAACAATGGCCAGGTTTTTTATCTTTGCATCTCCTTTAGTATTTATTTAGCAAACTGTGGTGCTTTGCACAATGGCAGAAAATTAATAAATGTTTGTTGGATTAAGGTGAAGACAATAGGTATGTAGAAACAGAGTAAGTTGGTTGAAGCTTCCCAAAAAACACAAATTATTAATAGGTTTTAAAACTGAATATAGTTATTAGCATGATCCCAAAGTCAAGATCCTGAAAGAAACTAGACCAGACTCAAAGGATAACAGTTGATGGACAGGTCTCTGCTGAGAAAATATTTACATTCTTTTTTGGTTACTGCATTTTTATTCATTTCCCAAAGTTTTCAGTTACACCCATTGCCACCTATCTGTCTCTGTGTACACATGCAACGTCAAGTGTGGGAACAAAGAAAAGAACTCCACCAAATACATATTTCAATCCCTGAAAAGTGAAATGCTAGCATGGTATAACCTCAGTGAAAGGATGGAAAAAGATATTTAAGTGTATTTAAGCACGATCCCTTCAAGTCTGACCTTCTGAAGCATCTTCTCCTTCATCTCCATGTGTCAGTAATAGTTGTGGTGATTGATGTGGTATGTTGGAAGGGTGCCTAAGGGCAAAAGTAATAAGGGGGTCAAATAGTTCATGTTGAAAACATTAAACTACATTTAATAATGGAACAGGGAGCCCGAATTTCATACAGTAGCACATTTGCCTTCAATGTAGTTTTTGGTAGTTGAAAATACTTCTTCGCATATAGTTGGCAATGTTGAGCTCTCCCCAGTCTTGAATTAATGATAAACTGTAGAGTACATTTTTTCTTCATACTACCATAGTGGATAATATTTCCATCTCAACTTATGGGATATCATTGTTTCCTGTTCCCATGGCAACCAGAGGACTTTAAATTGCCAAAAGTTGAGAGACATTTTTGATTAAGGCCAGAAATAAGTTAACAAAAGACAAATGTTTCAAACAGAATGCATGACAGTGTGGTAAAGTTTTTGACATTTGTTTGGGAAGATTTTCTTGTTATGCCTTTGCTTGGGAATAATGCAGTGATTTCCGTCATGTAGCAGTAATAGCTTCACACCACTCTGCCATGTGTTCCGAGAGCAGATTTTGTGCTTTTCTCGAAAGGGATGGACCGATTGGCCTTGGCAGCAATCAAATATAATGTAGGCTTTTGGAAGCAACTTTCCTGGCACACCTTGATATTAACCCTGTCTAGGATGCCAGTGCAGTTAAGCTAGTGGTGAGCTAAGCCTCGTAGAAACATACAGCAGATTCTCTGTTACGCTGTAAAGTTTGGGAGCTGGGTTGATCAAATATTCTGGTTAATAGCTGCCACATATGTTACACATTGATTATTAGGTATAGCACAGAATATGATACAATATATTCAAGACTAAAGCTACACTGCAAATTCACTTGTATTTGATCATTCAGAAGGTACTTTAAGGTCTTGCACTGCCACCATAGGCACAAATATATTTCATCTATTCAGTTTCAGCTATATAGCAACCTCACCCAAAAAAGCATCTAAGAACTATAAATGAAGACAGAAAAATCAGAGACAAAAAATGGAACCACAAAATCCACCAACTTATAAGGCATGTACATGATTAATAGGAGAGTATCTCAGATCCTAAATTCAGGATCTTTTTATTCCTATTTTACACACAGTTTAAACTTCTGTGGTTGCTTAGTTCCTAAGCTCATAGCAGATTCTACATATCAGAATACAAGGGGAGAGGAAGCAACACTGATAACTGCCAAAAGTGATGGTCAGCACCAGAGACAGAGAAAAAATTTATAAAGATCAGACACAAGAACTTACCCTTCCCCCCTCCCCCCAATTCTTCCTCCCCAACTAAAAGCCTATAACACAATATGGGGTAATTTGGTATAGGGGCACAAAAAAGGCCCAAAAGGGTTGATGGTAGTAAAAGTATAGTAGGAGGCAGCAAGAGGCCATGGAAAAAGCCCTGAACTAGGAGTCAAAAGACTTGACTCTTTACTCAGTGTCCATGTGACCTTGGCCAGGTCAGTGTAATATCTCCTGACTTCATATATAAAATATGGAGATTGAAATAGATAATCATTTTTATCTCTTTCAAATTTACTATTCCATGGCTCTAATTCTCAGTTATCTGGAAAATTCAGATATAGACGACTCATTGATAGATACATATCTATCAATCTTCCTTAGATCCACAAAAGTGCTGGACAATTTTTAAGGTAAAATGACAAGTAAACCAACTTCCATGATGGATTTTACTCCATTTTTGTGAGATTTCTAATTTAGTATTTGAATCCAACTAAGATTTTCATGTCACCATAACCATGTTGCTTGTCCTTGATAGAGAATTCTTGACTAAAGTAAATAATTCAATATCCTGGTAGCATAAAATTTGATAGCAAATATAGGTTTTATTCAGCCACGATAGGTCCCCTAACATGTCTTGATTTTCCATTTTTTTCTTTATCACATGGGGAAAAGTGTAAAGAAGACATTTGATCATTTTGGAAAAGGTTCATGATATCTGTTTATGAAGCAATTTTCTGGAAGACATTCTCTTCTCCAAATAGATCCTTTTTATATATGGAGCCACTCTTGCCTCCCTGGAGGATGTGTTCATAGAGTAGTATTAATTTCTGAAATGTGTTTCTATTGTATCTGCAGAGATATCTGAAAAGAGGGAACTGTTGATTGACGGACCTTTTAGGGAATCATTGGTTTTCTTAATTATGATTCTGCCTTGGTGTCATTATAATTCAGAGTCTGAATGTGGGAAGCATTTATTCCCCCCAATTGACAAAGGTAAATAAAAATTTAAATAAAGATCTCCACATACTTTGACTAAATAGTTTCCCTTCAATCAACAAGCTTTCTTTACCTTTTTTTTTTTGATGGTGAAAACCCAAATAAAATGCTTACTAAAACTGTATAGTTATTATATGAAGCTGGGGAGGAAAAAGCTAAATATGAATCATTAGTTTGGCATTTCCTATCTTTTAGTTAATACTGTGAAGGAAAAATCCAGGTTTTCAAATTGTTTGGAATATCAATGTAACATGCCATTTCTGAGGAGGTTTTGATTTGATGAAATAATGTAGTTTTGCACATAATAGAATAAATTGTCAGTTCACATACTATGAAAATGGTAGCAAGAAGTTATATATTAAAATATTTTTTGCTAAAAGTTAATCAGAGAAGATATTTAACATCATATTTTAAACAGAACATACAATTTTAGCACTGGAGGCAGGAAATATTTGTGCTATAGTTGTAAAATGTTCTCTTATTAAAGATTTGCATTTTTGGTTAGCTTACAACTTCATGAATTTTCCTTTTTGTTAGAAATGTTTCAGATTATGATGGAAGTCTAAAAAATTTACTCCCTCATTTTCCAGGCACGAAGAAAATGTGATTTGGGGAAAACATAATTTGACTTAATTAAAAAATCTAAATTCTGAAAACCTCAAGCCTAGAAAAATAAACTCTCTACAGGAAAACTTGTTTGGAATGACAACTGTCTGAATATACATTTTATTCACAACTGAATTTTAAAATCAGTAGCTTCATTATTATGACCCAGTTTTGAAATTAGTTAAGGTAAACATTTACTATTATAAAACAGAGGAAAGTTGAAATAGATTTTCCCCCTTCATTGTGAAAGGAGACTGTACAGGTTGTTGGATTAACTGTTTGGAATTGATTATTTGAACTAAATGACTAATTGGGCTGATTATCCTTTGTCACTTGTCCCATGTCACAATTTACTGTTTAGATTGGATTTTCAACTGAAACAAGTTATTTTGACTTTGTATAGACCCTGCCCTATTGAGCTTTATTAGATTCAGTTCTTCATCCCTTTAATCCACATGTCCAGAAGAACTGTGTAATGATGATTTTGGAGGATATAACTATGTCCTAGGTAGTCTTGTATCTTGCCTTTCCTTTAAACAGTGTATTTGCAACCAGTTGGTAGGATTCAATTCAACAAGTATTTATTATGTTAAGCGTTGTGCTCAGCTAACAGTTAATTTACTTTCTAAGGCACTGTGCTAAGTTAAAGAGACACAAAGAAAAAGTAACAGAAAAAGCTGCCCACAAGGAGCTTACATACTAATGACATATAACACCTGGGGTAAGCCAAATACACAACAGAATCTTTTATAGGGACTTTCAACTGAATTACCTAGCTGTTAACACTAATCTAGCCTGACAAAGAAGTAGATGGTGGTGAGGAAGGGGGCATAAGTGTGTGTGACATTTGCAAGTAGCAATTTTTGGATAGTTTGGCTTTCCCAACCACAGTTTTCCTATTCCTTGGGATTCTTTTTTCTTCTAATAACAAAATACTCACTTGAAAGAGGCAGCCTGCAGTAGTGGGTTTTGAAATCTGGGGATATGGGATTTGAATCTTAGACTCTTGGCTTACTATTTGACTGATCTTGAGTGAGTCCATATATCTTTTACTGGGCCTGTTTCCTCATTTGAAAAATCAGGAGGAAGCAGGGGAGGTTAGACTGATATAATCTTTGAGGTCCCTTTAAACTTTAATCCTAAAATCATCTTATGTGCTAGGTTACTACTTGGAACTATGAAGAAAGGTCACTTATTCACCTCTTCCAGTTTTAATTCTTTGCTTTAAAAATAATCGTGGGAGGCAAGACAGACTTAGTTATGATTCTTTTACCTTCTTTAAACAAAACTTTGGGTCCTCCCTATTTCTTCCTTGATGTGCTTTCTTAATTTAGCTTTTAGGGAGTTCTGCTTATATAGCTTGCTACATACAGCTGAGATTCTCCCTGCTCCTGAAAACACCACCCAACTTCTGGAATATGATGTTATGTTGGTGAGTCAGTGATTATGAGGAGCTGTATATTTTCTGCACTTTGATTCCCTCCATTGCCTGACGGAAAAGACAGGAGAACGAAGAGAAAAGAGGAAGTCTGTTTTGGTCCCTGGGGGGAGGGGTTTGGGAAGGGGCAATTATAAGTAATTTAGTTACGATTTCTATGAACACCAGAACAACATTTTAAACACCCTAGAAGAATGACATCTGGGACAAGTATCAGCCAAATATGACATACTGTCACTTATTTCTTCTTTAGCTCATGGGTGTAACCAACCTCCAGGGACAGAACAGAATTTTGCATGTTAGACTAATAGCTTGAAAAGAGTCTATTTGTTATCACCGCGCCCCTCGCCCCAGTCCCCCCTCCACCAGCCTTCCCCCGTCCTCTCTCTCCGGCATCCTTACTGTTTTTTTTGAAAATCTAAAAATAGAACAAAAACAAAAACAGACTTTTAAAAACCTGTAAACTTCCCCTCCTCATTTCCTCACTAAGATCTTTATGACTTCTGTCCTTTTCTTCAGGTACTTAAGAGGTGCCCGGAAAAATAGCAAACTGACTTAGAAACATCTCGTCACTACAATTTTCCTAACAAGTAAGGAAGTCATGGAAATTCTTCTTGTATTAGGGTCCCTGGGGTCCTGTAGCCTTGAAGCTTTGAAAACGTGTTAGAGGGAGGAAGAAAAGACCTGGAGCCGGAGGTCACCCAAATCTTAGACCCAAGCAGGTACAGAAAGAAGTCCGAGATCAACCGGGTTTTTAAAAAATAAAGGAATCATCAAATGCAGACCTATCCCTTTAAATCCAGGCAGCTTAGTGGGAGGGTGGCTTATCAGCCAATAACGTTAGGGATCCAAAGTGTCAAAGAAGATAAACTGTATCTTCAATAATAACTACAGTATCAGTAACACTATTTACAGTAAATCAGAATGTGGGTCAAAGTGTAACAACGTCTCCAGGCGGTAATTAAGTCCAAAGCTTTGACCCAGATTTGACTGAGTTCTTGGTGTGCTCGGTCGGGATCGGCAGCTCCGTTTCCTCCTCTTTCCTTCCTTCCCTCGCCCTTGGCCGCTTCTCTCTTTCCATCCGCACCCCGCACTTCTCCCTTTTCTTGTCTCCTCCCCTCGCCGCCGGGCCAGTCCTGCTTCCTAACTCTCCCTTTCTCTGGAAGGGGTGAGAGGAGGGAAAACTCTCCCTTTCTCTGGAGCAATGAGCGGCTACTCTCCCCCGGCTAGGAGGGGTTTGTGTATTGAATCTGTAAAATAGGAGGAGCCGCGCGGTGACAGTTTGCGGCCTCTCCCAGGGTGTCCTTGGCATCCCCCCACCCCAGCCCCCGCCCCGGGCCAGCCTAGAGCCCTCGGAGGTGGGTGGGGGAGGGTACCTCCCGGGTCTGGGACCGTCCCTCCGGCCCCGGACGCCGCCGCTGAGCTGTCACTAACGCTGCCTAGGTTTTCACAGCGGAATCCCAGCGACATCCTCTCTCTGCGCGTGTACACAAAGGTGTTTTTAAACTCCCTTCCCAGCTCTACGCGCCCCGCTCGTCCTCCTCCCGAAGCCTACTACGGAGCCCAGGTCTCCGGCTCTCTCCCTCGGGTACAGAAGCCAAGGTATTTAAGGTTACCAGGCTCTTTTCAAAAGCATTTAAATGCCCCAGTCCTTGGGAGCCACTGGGGAGGGAGTGTCTACAACAGCCCTAAGTTACGGGGACGCGGCCGGGTCACGAGAACGACGAGGAGAAAGGAGAACTTCTGGGCAGACGAGGGACTGTGCATCCAACCCCGGTCCGGACCCCACTCCGCGCTGAGCCGGCGGTGGCACTGGCTTTGTAAGAGCTCCGCACATTTTACGGGCACTTGACCCGGGCCGCTCGCCAGCCCCAGCTCCTGCCAGTCCTCTGCCCCCGCTCTCTCTCCAGAGACCGATGCCAGGGCTCCCGGGAGCCGGAGCCCGCCCGGCGTGGCCGAGCTCACCTCCCCGCTCTGGGAGCCCGAAGGGTAGGGGGTCACCGTGCCGCCTCCGGCCCCTTTCTCCTTCCCTCCTGGCTCCGCTGCCCCGGGTGGAGGAGGGGCGGGGGAGTTCCCAGCTGCCGGGCCTGGAGGGGAAGCAGGCGCGCCGCCCCCCCTCACCCCCCCACGGGGCTCCTCGCCGCATTTCTTTGTTTTGAAAGCGCCTCCTCCGCCCAGAGGCTTTTCCCGGGGCAGGCGGTCTCTAGCAGCGGGGGTGGGACTTACCCAAAGGCCCCGCCCCCCATTTTCTCCCGGACACCTCCCCCCCGCACCTCCGTCCCCGTCCTCCTTGTTTCCTTCCTCCTCCTTCCTCCCCCCTCTTGCTCTCCCCACCTCTCCCCTTCCCTCCCCCGCCGCTGCCCCCGAGGCGCGTCTGCACTTGTTTGACATCAAAAAGAGGTTGTGCATTCGAGGTTGGGGGGAAAGCCGAGGAGAGGGGGAGAACGGACACACCCACGGGCTCCGGCCCCGCCCCTTCCCGCGGGAACCCCGCCTGAGCCCCCGCCCTCCTACGTCACAGCGGGTTGACATTCTACCAAGCCACCCCAACTACCAACCCGAGCCGCCCGAGCAGTCGACGCCACCGCCGCCAACGCCCCCCTCTGGGGGGTCCGTGGCTCGCTCTATTTATGTTTCGGCCTGGTGATTTGCATAATTCCCGCCCCCCTGCCTTAAGTCCCCATGCATTCACCCCGCCCCCCGCTCCCCAGCCCCCTCCTCCTCGCGGGGAAGGCCCCGCCTCCCCTTCCCCTACAAGGAGCGACGAGCCCTAGATGGCGGCGTGGCGTCGCGGCGGCGTGTGCGTGTCGCGCTTCCTCGTGCCGTTTATAGGGTCCCGGCACTTCCGCTGTGGGGTTAGAAGCTGCGCGGTCATGGCGGAGCGCGGACAGCAGCCTCCTCCAGCGAAACGGCTCTGCTGCCGGCCCGGAGGCGGCGGAGGCGGCGGGAGCAGCGGCGGCGGCGGCGGCGGCAGCGGCAGCAGCGGCGGGGGGAGCGGCTACAACTCCGCCTGCCGGCCGGGCCAGCGAGCGGGCGGCGCGGCTGGATGTGGGGGCGGCTCGGCGCTGGGGCTGCTACCGCTCGGGAAGACCCAGAGCCCGGAGTCGCTGCTGGACATCGCGGCGCGGAAGGTGGCCGAGAAGTGGCCGTTCCAGCGGGTGGAGGAGCGCTTCGAGCGGATCCCGGAGCCCGTGCAGCGCCGCATCGTCTACTGGTCCTTCCCTCGAAGCGAGCGGGAGATCTGCATGTACTCGTCCTTCAACACCGGGGGCGGCGCCGGCGGCGGCGGCGGAGACGAGAGCGGCGGCGGAGGCGGCGGCAGCGGCGGCGTCTCCTCGTCCTCGTCGTCCAACCCGGCCGCCGCCGCCGCCGCTGCCGCCGCCGCCGCCGCCTCCGCCGGGGCGGCCGTGGGGGCCGGCGGGGCCGGGGACGGCGGCGACGAGACCCGGCTGCCTTTCCGCCGGGGCATCGCGCTGCTGGAGAGCGGCTGCGTCGATAACGTCCTGCAAGTCGGTGAGTCACAGCGCAGCTATGCCGTTCGCTCCCGTCCGCCCGTCCGTCCGTTCGCCCGTCCGTCCTGCCCCCCCCGCCCCCCCCCGCGCTCTCGGGCTGCCCGCTTCTTCCCCAGCCCCCTCCTCGTGCGGGCGCCCCCCGCCCCCAGCCTCCTCTCCATCCTGCCCCCTCGAATGAACCCGGACGATAAGAAAAAGCCCGCACTTCCTCTTGGCCGCCCCTCTCCCGGACCCCGCAGCCCGGCTCCGGACCGCTCCTCCACGCACACGCGCCCCGCCCCCTCCCTCAGTTTTCCCCGAGATCGGGGCGACCCGAGTGGGAAATGAATCAGCAAGAAGCGCCCCACTCGGAGGGGGCTGGGTGTCGTGGGCCCTCACTCGCAGAGGGGCCGGGGAGGGCTCCCTGCAGGCGGGGGTGCCTGGACAAAGAGGCCGCTGGAGGGGCAGCGGCACCCCGGCGCGGTGCGCGGTGCGGGGTGCGGGGTGCGTGTGCGCGTCGGGGGGGCTCGGTCTGCCGCAGACAATGCAGGGCAGGCTGCTCCCGGGCGGCTGCCGCGGCCGTCCGCTCTTTCTTTCCCTGCTCCCCTCCCTCCTCCTCCGCTCTCCTTCCCCCAGCGATTCCAGGGGAGGGGGCCTCCTCTGCTGGGCTCCGGGAGCCGGGGGGATGGCGGGCCGGCGAGGCGGGGGCTCCGCCGCCTGCCCCGGGCTTGACTGTCTCCTCTCCTCCGGAGCCGGCAGCCGGAGCGGGTGGGGGGCCAGAGGGGGCGAGGTGGACCCTCACCCGCGCACACCCGCGCGCACACCCGCACACACCCGCACACGCTCGCCTTTCTTTCACTCTTGCAGTTTAAAAGCCCCCGAATCGGTCCGTGTGCCCCGTAAACAAGCGGGTCCGAAGGTCCCTCCTCTGCTCCTGCTCCTCACGGCTGTCGGGGTGTTAGGATCCTTTATCGGGGCGCCTCGGAGCGGCCCCAGGGCTGCCCCCGCACGGCCGCTCCGCTCTCCTTGGGGTCCGGCCCCGCCGGCGGTGTTGGGCAGGTCCTCCCTCGGGAGGGCGAGGAGGGGCGTCTGACACTTTGTTCTCTCCGGTGCTGGTGTCCTTTCAGTGTTCTGTCACCCTTCGGGAAGGGGAAAGCAAACAAAAGCGGCTCGGGATCTCTTTTCAGCGCCCGTAAAATAGGAGAGATCTGACAAAGGCAGCAGGGCTTGTGATTTAAAGCTACACAGCCCCTTTCTCTGACAGGGCCTGGGAGACCCTTTTAAAGTCTGCCCCTCCTCCCTCCCGTCCGGCGCGGCTCCTGCTCAGTGGACACAGGGACGGGGGCTGCAGCGAGCAGTTTAGAATGGAAGTCCTGTCCTCCCCCGTCCTCCCCTGTCCTCAATAATAGAGACATTTTTTCCTTCTTTTGTCGTAGCTTACATGAAGTGGCAGGGGCTAAAGGCTATCAAAGGAAACCTGAATAGGGTTTGCACTTTTTGTCTTTTTTTGGAGTACAACTTTTTATTCTTGTCTTTCCCACTAAGAAAATTAAGTTTTGCGTTAAATCCTGTAAGCTATTGGTAATTCATTGGAATTCTGATGTGATCTGCAAATGTTAATTTCTGCTTGGCCATTTATTTTCCACAGGCTGCCTCCTATGTTGCTTTTTTTAAAGGCTCCGTCCTTTCTGCCTTGGGCGTTTGAGGCTATTTAGCCTCTTTGGATGTAGTTAACGTTCTCTCCGATTTTACTTTTTACCTATTTTCTGCTGGTTTGAAAAGGTGGAAGTACATCTCTAGTTTCCCAAGGGTGGCAAAGAAGCTCTGAGTTTTTTTTTTTTTTTTAAAGTCTTGGTTGGCAATGTTGAGGGTTTTTTTTTTCTTTTTGCCTGTGCTTGACTCTGCTTGCAAGCAATGAGGAATGACAGGAGTGCACATAGGGAGGGTTTCTTGGCTGATTGCATTTAAGCGAGGAATTCACTGTGAAAATAAAGCCAAGGGGCGATAAATAAAAGATGCAATCTTCTGTAGGAGACAGACACACAGCGTGGGCTTTGCCTGCTTTCAGCAGTGGAAAGAGGCATTGGTGAGTAGTTGTAAAAGAAAATAGTAACTTTTTTGTGTAGTCTCTAAAGGGGAGGGGGCCACTGAGTGATTTTGGCAGCAGTAGATGTGAAGAAATGTTATGCGTTTAATACAACTCAAGTGCTGACCACCACCTCTGGAATACTTAATACATACCAAACAAGTACAGTACAAATTGTGGAAAATGTTTTTTTTTCTCCTTTTGAATTGTGCCAATTTCCTTAACTTCTAAGTTGCATTACTTGTTGTGCCAGTCAAGTTTGAGATCTTGGGCTAATATGCATCTTGACAGTTTAGCAGTATGAAATAGAAACTTGATAGGACTTCGGGTGGGGGACTAAGAGCAGGTTAATGATAGAATTCAATTTAAATTATGGTTTGGCTCACATTTAAGCATATGCATGATAAATAAGGAATATTTGTCAAGGTGAGTGTTTCTGTTGTGGAATTTGTTCTCACCTTCAATTTCAAAGCCAGTTTGAAGAGCTTAATTCTTTTACTGGAGGAGGTAAAGATTAAAACCATTTTTATATAAAAAAATTCTAAATTGATTTTACATTTATGTAACAGTGGTGACTAAATAAAATAAATTTAAGTTACGTGCAGGAATGTTGACAGAATTTTCCTGTATTTTTAATTCAGTTATACAATGGGATATATATGTTTAAGGAAGAATTCCACTTAGTTGTAGTAATTGAGTGATGAATTTTCTATATAAAAGAAACCTATTATTTGGTGTAATGCACTGAATTTACTATGAGACTTAAATAAGAAATTCCATGGTTATCTGAATCAATGGTTGGTTTTTTTTTTGTGCTGGTTTCATGCATTTATCAAACTTGGTCAAAAAAGTTAAAATTTTTATCTTTTGAATTTAATATTATCAGATGTATAGCACTTAAAGCAAAACATTTCACCTAAACTGTTTTACAAAATAACCTCGTACTTTGAGTTCTTTAAATTGGAGGAAGTGTCAAAAGTTGGGAAGACTTGGGTTCAAATTCTACTTTACTTTCTTATCAGCTGTGTGTGAGCTGTGGGCAAGTCTCTTAACTTTGTTAGGCCTCAGTTTCCGGACTTGTAGAATGGGGGAAAACAGCACCATCTTCTTTGAGTTGTTGTAACATAGGTATTCAAATGCCAAATATTCTTATTAAATGCTCTTTTGAAGGCTTTTAAACAGGGATATCATGTCTACTGTTAAATAACTGGTACAGAAAGATACGAATAATCCCTGCTTCTTTTCTTCCTCAGAAGGTGTAAGTCTTTCTTATTCAGAAATCACAGTTTTGATTTGTGTCCGACCTGCAGGTTAAGCTTCAAGACCAGAGTTTACGGCCTCCCCCTCTTTTTCCCCCCAGAAGAGAATGAAGAACCTCAGTCCTTAATTGTAGTTGTTTACTTGACAGCCTTTAAATAGGTTCAGCGGATAGTGCTCTGAGTGCTAGAAGTGTGGGAGGTGTGTAGTACAAGCTCCAGCTCTTCATTAACTGTATGACCCTGGGCAGGTAGGTCACTTACCTGTTATATGCTTAGGGTATTTAATTACCAAAAAGTTAATGAACTGAAACAGGCAATACCTCCAAGTCTTTAAAATTTAAGATATGATTCTCTTTTAGGTAGGACACTTTTGTAAGAAGATTGATCCTAAAAGTATTTAAATAAATGTGTCCTCTTTATTGCTGACTGTTAACATTAACCTCGAAACATGTTCCATAGATAGCATTAATAATTATTTTGATACAGACTTTGTCTTCAGTAATAAAACGCTCTGTTGTGGATGATATGTGAGAACGCTAAATCCTAAAATTAACCGGATTTGTATTTTCATTGCCTTTTTTGGGGGGACTGAGAATATTACTCTTATACTCTTGGATCTTGTAAACATTGACTTGCTTGCTGTTCTACAAACAAGACCCCTCCATCTTGTGGTTCCAGGCATTTTCTCTGGCTATCCTTCATGCCTGGAATGCTCTCCCCTTTTCATCTCTGCTTCCTGGCTTCCTTCAGGTCCCAACTAAAATTCAGTAATCTTTAGGAAGCCGTTTCCACTCCCTCTTAATTTTAGTGCCTTTCTTTTACTTACCTTCTGTTTGTCCTGTATATAACTTGTTTATATTTGTTTGTTTGTGTCTCCTTCATTAGATTTTGATCTCCCTGAGGAAAGGGATGGACTGTCTTTTACTTTTTTGGTATCCCTGGGCTTAGCATAGTGCCTGGCACATAGTAGCTACTTAACACATATTGATTGACTGACTATCTAAATTTCAGTTAAAAAGGATTTGTTGAGCATTGCACTGTTTGATAAAATGAAGGGGTGGATGTAATTAACTAACATATTTCATGTAAAAATTTGAAAGTTCTTTGGGTTCACACCATGATCGGTAAAGCCCAGACTTTTACAGACTAGATTATCAGATAAGGTTATTTTTATCTGGCCAACAAGTTTTGTTTTGTTTTGTTTTTTTTAAGTTGAATTTTCAGTAACAGAATGTGGAATATCTCTGCTCTTTCAAAAATCTTAATTTCTTGGTATACTTGGTATATGTATTAATAGCATACATTTGATATAAGGAAGAAAAAGCTACCCTGAGGACTTTGACATCAAGTTGATCCACAGGCCAAGTGTACTACTGTGCTTTGAATTTCATCCCTTTTGCAGATGTGAGGCTTTGTTATCTTTTTGAAACATCAGCATGTGTGCATTGAAAAAGTGAGTATTGAGATTGTTAAAGTGTGTGTATGTATGTATGTGTGTCTTTCGGCAAAGGTACTTTAATTTTTTTAAACATAAATTACTTTATTGAATAATGCAGTTAGTTAATTTTGAGAGGTAGCATGTGAACCAGCACACAATGCTTTGGACACAGTAGACATTCTAATAATTTGTTTTGATTAAGAGAACTTGTAAGGATGTCTATACTTGTTTTAACAAATACTTCTTGGGGATTTTCTCCTTCCTTGACAGGTATAATTCAGTTAACAGCTACATTCTAATTCTGAATATTTCCTCTAGAAAGAAATAGACCAGTGGACCTAGCTTTTAATTTTAACAGCAACAAAACCCAAATATAGTTTAAGAATAAAAGATTAAAGACAGCAAGCCAAGGAATGACAAAATAGTCTTTTTCTTTTTGTCATCCTTTGCTTGATCTGGTTTCTTGGTTATGTGAAGATTGGATTTTTGCATACTTATTGAAGCAGTACATTGGGTTTTTTAAAATATTGGCCTACCAAACCATTTAATATATAGTTAGTTCTCTTTATTAAGAAGGAAAAAAGTAGTCTTGGACAATCAGGAATGATCTTTGATATGTGAGAAAATTAATTCTGATCCAAATCAGAGAATGAGAGAAAGATTTTTGGGAGTATATATTGCACTTGAACTGGTTTTGACCTTGAAGTGTGCTTATTTTTGCCCCCTTTAGAAGCCAAGAAGGTTCACATTTTTTTTTTCCCTCTGAAAGCAGATGAAAAGTTAGTATGATTTCTAGAAATTTATGTCATGGATATTTGAAAGATAACTGGAAATTAATTTAACTTTAGTCTGTTACTATTGGAAAAACAATCTAGAGAAGAACTTGATTTTCCTAGTTTTAAGCTTTTTGACATAATCATCTCAGTATTGATCTCAGAGATAAAGGGAATAAATTTGTTTTTTAAATGTTATAAAGAATGTACATTTGCCTTAAGAATGCCAATGTCAAGTGGTTTGCTCAGAGAAGATATCAGGTATCTGATCCCCTCTTATAAAATGATACTTAAAATTTTGAGTATAGTGTGATGATGAGATTAAAAAACTGGTATCACAGTTGTCTGTAGACAGCCCATTTTCTGCCAAGAATGTGCTTTGGGCACATCTTTCAGTTATCTATAATTAAGATACTCACTTTATCAACAAAGTATAGATTAAATCCTGACAAATAACATCAAATATCTTATTATTTAAAATGACTGTAGGTTACCTTTTTTAGATGACATTTTGGTAACAGACTTCTCTATGGATATCTAAGTTTTAATAAAAGTTTTATTCTTAGGATTGTTCTTGAATGGTATTTGTTTTAGTAGCTGAATTTCTCCTCCTCTCCCTAAATATTTGATTTTTCAGAAATAATTATGAAGGGATAGTGACTTAACCAGTTCATATTGTTTGCAGATATTCTGATCAAATTGTAACGATACCAGCATAAGTATACATGTCCCATTTCTTTATAAAGAAAGTATATTGAAATCTGGAAGGTTGTGTTTATAATAATCATCATTATTGTAGAAGTATTGGATAATTTTAGGATTCTAGCATAATTAGACCCTTAATTGCAATATTGAATTGTGTTAGAAGGATTTTTCTAAGTTTTTAAATCATAAAATATGAAGTACTTCTGGTTGACATTTTAGTCTTATACTAAATAATCTGTGTTTTAAGTTTAATGCTAGCATATACATACTAGTATAAAAACATGCGATTTTGAGAATAATTTTGTACTGATTTGATTCAGTAAATCAGAAACTTACTTAACAAATAAATGTACTGAAGATCTAGGTAACTTGCCTCCATGTCTTGATTTGTTTAACAGTTTGTTTCTTTCTATAAAGCATTTTTCATTGTTAATTGGCATTAAACCTCTAGTGTAGGAAAAATTTGTAAGGAAGAAAATAAGATTATTTTACAGAAATGGATTTTTACATTTTTACTCATTAAAATTCATTTCCGGTCAGTATAAGTGTAAGTTGCTGGTGATAAAAAAATCAGTCTCTGACTTCAAGGGATTAACATTTTACTGGAATGAACCCCCAAAATGATTCCTAATTCATCAAAGTGGTTGAAGTATATTTGTGTTTTGCTTTATCTCATGGTTTTGTATATTTGACAGAATTGTTTAGTCTCAGCCACAAACATTCAAATTGTGTTTTGAATTTGGCCTTAAAAACCTTGCACTTTACAACTTAAAAGTATGTAAGTATTTTGTAGCCTGTATCTGTGTTTGATTTATAATCTCTACATACATGATTATGCACACATAAAAATAATATACATATTACTCATGTATGCCATAGTATATATTTAGTGTAGTATACATAAAGAAATATGTATATATTACTTATTTTGATGTGTGTATATAAATGTTTACATGTGTACATACGTGTGTATGTATACACACACGTGCATAGTTAGGTAGTGGCAGCGGATGGAGCGCAGGACCAAATCCAATCTCAGATACATATTAGCTGTGTGACCCCTTGTAAGTCACGTAACTCTGTTCGCATCAGTTTCTTCATCTGTAGAATGAGCTGGAGAAGGATATGGCAAACTACTCCACTAACTTTTCCAAGAAAATCCCAAATGAGATCAGGAGGAAGTTGGACATGACTGAACAACAACAGATATATATTACTTATTTATATGTGTGTGTAGAAAACACATGTGTTTTTAAATTATATCATGAAATAGATCACATAAGTATTGTGTTGTGTTTATCCTTCGTTCTCAGAGAGGGCCATGACATCAAGGTAATTATGTGACTTGCAGTTGAGAGCTGTGCAAAGTCACCAACCTCACTTTCTTCTCCTGAGCCATCTGTATCCAGTGGCCTGATATTCATCAGGATGATGACCAGGAGATGGCCCAGGATGCAAGCTGCTTGGAATGCAGTCAACTGTTTGAATATTGTCTAGTAACTCGTGCTTTTTCAGGGCTTGTTTTGGTTGCACTTTTCCCTACTCTTGGGATTTTACCCCTGAGCAATATTACCTTCTATCTACTCATTCTTTTATCAGTTTATTTTATGTATGTATTTTGATGTACTGATTTATTTGGCCTCATAGCCTTAGTGACCTGTCTCTCTCTGTTTTTCTTTTGCTGTGTGAGAAGAGGTTCTCATCCTCTTTACAATATCACTTGAATGAGATTTTTGTTGTGGCTTTATGCTTAGTGACGATTACCTGTAAATATTGTAGTGTATTGCTCTGTGTGCTTGGACTTTGTATGCTGTAACTCCACTTTAGGACATTTGATCATAACCATTGAGTCTAAAATTTTATTTCATTTGTCCTTTGATGAAGGATCTTCAGCTTTGGAGTATAGTTTGCAAATGGGTGTAAAATTTGACCTGGTTGTCTTCATGTAAAAACTTTCCTCTTTTTTTATTTTTTCAATCAGGAGTTGTTTTTCTTTGCAAGATAAACTAAATATTGGTATATATACATCTGTGAAAGCATTATTATAGCAAATTATTGTGAATGAGTTATTAGACCTTTAAAAAAAGTTACCATTTAAAAAAGTGCTTACTACGTTTGAAACGTTGTTATAATACTTCTTGTTGCATGTGAGTACATATGACAGTCTTGGAAGGAACTGGTGGTATCTGTGCAGTGGCCAAGAGTCTGGCATTAATTGGGAGAATACAGCAGGACCTGTCAGTGAATGTAAACCCTAGCTAGTAGACTAAAGTTGATCAGATAAATCAAAAACTCATTTAATGAATGAATGTACTGAAAATTCAGATGACTTGCCTTGTTGTCCTGCTTTTATTTAATTCTGTCTGCTTACATAAAGCATTTTCTTTGTTCATTGGTGTCTGACCTCTAATGTGGGAAAATTTTATGAAAAATAATACTTAGAATGATTCTGTGGAAGCAAGCTTTACACCTTTATTCCCTTCCCTCTACCTTTAGCTAGTTGTACAAGCAGTCACTTAAGACATACTGAATTTTATTAGTAAAATGATGAGTGACAGTAACCTGAACTCTTATGGACAGTTGCATGAGTTTATGTAATGCCTTATGTGCAGCTGCCTGCCCTTGCACCAGCTTACATCATTCTTCTTGGTAGGACTCTTTGATACTAGAAACAGTCTTCTACCTGAGAAGTTGGCTGTAACTGGGGAAAAGAAGTTTGATGTTATTGCAGATTTCACCATTCCCACTTATTCATGTCACTAAAGTACAGATAAGAACTGATTTACCAAGTATTTGTGAAACATCTACTAGGTATCAGTCACTGACCCAGTTATATAATGTAAAAAAATGAAAATATCTGCCTTGAAGAAGTGGGCAACTAAGTGGTGCAGTGGATAGAAACCCTGTACTCAGGAGAATCTGAGTTCAAATTCAGCTTCAGACACATACTAGCCGTGTGACTCACTTAATCCCGTTTACCTCAGTTTCCTTCTCTGTAAAATGAGCTGGAGAAGGAAATGGCAAACACCTCCAATGTCTTTGCCAAGAAAACTCCAAATGGGGCCATCAAGAGTCAGGTATGACTAAAATGACTCAACAACAAAAACTTTCAAGAAACATTATTTACTTTATGTGTGGGGAGGCAATATGTTCCCAGACTTAAAATAAATACTAGATAATTTTTGGGGGGGGGGCGGGGGGATGCCTGGGCACCTGGGGAGGTGCCCAGGAAAGGCTTCATGTAGGGGATGGCATTTGATCTGAGATTGGAAGGAAATTAGGGATTCTAAGAGTTAGTGGAGAGGGAGGAAGGGAAGGCATTCCCAGGTGCAAACCAGCCTTTGTGAAGGCATGGAGATGGGAGGTGGCATGGTGTGATTAAGACAGAATGTCATTACCTTATTCAGCCTATTTCCTTTCTTAGCTAAAAAATTTTTTTAACTTCCAGCTTCTTAAAACACTTCTAATTTTACATTCCATGTAGTTTAAAAACACGCATATTAGATGTATATACATATCACATATACTATATCACATTAACAACTTCTTTTCTGATATCTTTAGCCTAGTGACATTTACTAAATCTCATCAAGATTTTAGTTATAACTTTGGACTAGTAATGGATCTGAGATTTAGAATGGTCAGTCCAAGGATTTAGTATTTGAGAACAGAGTCAATTTTAAGGGCAGAAGAAGAGCGAAGCTTTTGTCACTTGTCTTGTATTCAGAGGGAAGAGAAAGGTAAGAATTCGGCATTGGTAATGCATATTGATTCTCCTTCCTTTATTTATTCCCATCTCAGGGTAACAGAACCCGAGTCAGAAAGATCTGTGTATTCCAGCTGCTTCTCTAGAATTTATTTTTAGCCTGGCCCTGGATCAGACTGGCATGAGGCCACAGTGGCATGAGGCCAGGTATTGTAGGGATGTTGGCAAATTGCATAAACCTAAATTTTTTAGATATCAAACTAAACTCCTTCCGGTTCTATATCCATGATATTCCACATGTTGTGATACCTTCTGTTAAGAAAGTTAGAGATCCAGACTTAACTTTGGCCCTAACCTATAGTAAGATGGACTGAACATATGTAAGGCTTGTCATCAGAAGCAGCGTCGATATAATGGAAGGAGCATTGTCTCGAGTGGGAGGACCTGAGTTCATAGCTTATCCCTCAGACTTCCCAATATGACCTCTGACAAGTCATTTAATCTCACTTTTCTCATCCTCTTGGCTATCTTATTACTCTGCTGCCTACATTTCTGCCATCACCTTCATCTCCTCCCTTACCCCTCCCCCCTTACCCCCATGCAACTTAGTACTGTTTCCCTGCACCCCTAGTCCCAGTAGATGAGCTTTTACCTTATGCCTGGAACCAGACCACTCTTGTCACTTCCTGGCTATCAACACCATGTTGTCTCAGCTCTGGCCGTCATCCTCACCCCCCCCCCCCCCAACTCCTTCCCTCCTGAAACACCCTGCCCCCAACCTCAGATTCTGCTCCTGTATTTTTTATTTCAGATAGGTAAGATTTGGCCTTCTCCTGTTGGTCACATCTTGGCCATTTCCATGCCATGTGGCTGCTAGTGTGCTTCTTCTCTCCATTTCCCCTTATTCATGGCAGGGATTGTTTTACTTGCTCATGCATGGTGCCTTGCACATGCTAAATGCTTGATAAATGCCATATCTATCTGAAAAATACTTGAGAGAGTTGGACGAGTTGGTCTCTGAGCTTCCTAATAGCTCTGGATCTGTGATCCAGTCATGCTTGGACGAGTCACTTAAGTTCTCGGTGTCCTCACTTTTAAATTGAAGTAGTTTACTAAGATAGTGCTGAAATCCTTCTCTCCCTAGTCTAGGGTTCTGCGATCCGATTTAATCATCATTTGCTGACATTTTGGACTGTAAATTTTAGTTACATAAATTTGTTAAGTCCTTGTTATATGTACATTTCATCATTAGTGAAGAAAAAATGTAGGAAGTTCAGGAGAAGAGGAAGGAGATCTTCCCCTGACTGAGGCCCTCCTTTCTTTTGCTGCTTGAGTTCCCTGGGGGAAGCTATTAGGTGCTATCTGTACAACTTCCATCTGGGCCAGGGCACCGCAGCCTCCTCCTCTTGCTTCCAGCCTGATATCCCTCTCAAGATGTGAAGAGCTTTCGGTGGGAGGAAGAGCCACTTTCTCTTTGCCCTTAGACCTTCTATCTCCTGCTTTGTAGGTTCGATTTCCATTTTCTAGCTGCTACCTAGGTAGTCTCCTACCTAATTTTCAACCTTTGAATTGGAAGTGAAGTGAAGTGAAGTGAAGCAGGCCTCCTATCTGACTCTTTGCTTTACATCTTTATATATCCTTGCTGTGCTTGTCTTCCTGCCTGATGTCTAGCCTCCTGGGAAGAGAACTGGTGCCTTCTATTCAATGATGAATATTCTCATACCTGATCATAATGTACGTATCCCGGTGATTCTAAACCCTTGTAGCAGGTTATCATCATAACCCTATTCCCCACCCCCACCAGCAGATTGCTTATTCCCTTTCCCCTCAGTCCTCTCACCCCAAAGTCACAACCAAGCACCACCTTACCACTTCCACTGTGCCCTTTGGAATGCTTGTTTCCTAAGCAACAAACTTCCTTTCATTCTAAGTCTTTTCCTCTCTCACTCTTTCCATCGTCTAGGTGGTCACCAAGATTTGGCTTCTTTGGCTACCCTTTCCAGTACTGACTGAACGTCACTCATTCCTCTTGGCTCAAGGGTAGAAGTAGGAGAGTTGGTATACTTCCAGATCCTTTTCCTACCTCCATCACTCAATACCTTTCCTTCCTTTGAGGTTCATGCACTTCCTCTCTACAACCCATTCAAAATCCGGGTAGCTGTCTATAGACATACACATCATTCCCCTTCTTAAAGTTTGGTGTCTGGATCACAGTTTTCCTCTTTTCCAGCCCTGCCCTCAGAGTAGGGGACTTCAAGAGGCATCTTAACTCATTCACCCTAACCACTCAGTTCTTCAGCCTACTTGTTCATCCTATGGCCTGTTCCTATGTGCTACCTCCGCCACACACAGAGAGGATCATGTCCTTGATCGTGTCCTCTCCCATAAAAACACTACCTCTGTGGTGAAGAACTTTTGAATTCTGCTTATCTGACCTCATAACCTAATGACTTTCCACCTTTCCCTCTGCCTTCTCTCCTTGAACCTTACTCTTCATTCACACAGTAACCCCCAAATCCTTGACCTCTCAGTTCTTGGATACTAACTACTCCTCTTTTTCAGTGTTGACCTCTTGTTGAGCCACTTCAGCTCTATATAGTACTCTCCCTCTGGAGTTGCTGGCCTTCTTATCACATTGCAGTTTGTGTCCTGTCAAACCTCAACCTTGGATGACTCTCACCATTGATTGAAATCTTTGCTCCTACGTATATGCTGCTGATGTAAGGTAGAGAAAATCACTCAGCTGTTCATACTGGGTCCACTACCTCATTGTGGGCCCTCATTGCTGCTAGGCAAGCTTTCTCCCCTTCCTTATCAGTTTATTATCCTACTTTCTGTAGGAGCTTTTCCAAAACTTCATTCCTCCTCAGACGTCTCATGGCTCACCCTTTTCCATCCCTCACAGTGGAGAACCACCATGAACTTTCTCCTGGCTTTTCTTTTTTCATTTCAAAGCATTCATATGCCTTTTGCCACCATTTCTTCCTTTACCCTTGAATCACCTGAAGAAATGGCTAAACCCCTGCACAAGCACTTCCTACTCCTGTCTCCTACAACAAATTTCTCAGTCCCCCACCCCCAATCATCTCCATTCTGTCATATGTCTTTGTTCCATCGCTGGCTTCTTCTCTCTGGCCTACAGAAATGCCCTATTTTCAAAAAACCTTTATTTGCTCCTTCCATCCCTGATAACTATCATCCTATGTTTCTTCTGTCCTTTGTGGCTAAAGTCCTTGGAAAGACTGTTTACAATAGGTGCCTCCACTTTCCTCTCACTTTTTTTCTTAACTCCTTATAATCCTGCTTTCAAATTCATCATTCACTGAAACTCTCCAAAGCTACCAAAGCTATCTTGTCAAATCCAATAGCCTTTTCTTAATTCTCATTCTTCTTGACCTCTCTCTAGTCTTTCACACTTCCTCCTGGTTCTCCTTCTCCCTAGAAGATCCCCTCTTCTCAGTCTCCTTTGCTGAATTCTCATCCAGGTCACACTCTCTAACCATAGGTGTCCAATAGGGTTCTGCCCTGGGTCCTCTTCTGCTTCTCTTCTACTTCTTTTGGTGATCTCATCACTCCCATGGATTAATATCCTGTCTATACTGCTGACTATCAAATTTGCCTATCCTGTCCTAACTTCTCTGCTGATCTCTACTTTGGAATCTTCAACTTTGTTTCAGACATCTGGAGCTGGATGTCCAAGAGACATCTTAAACACAACCTAACCCAAACTGAGCTCCTTACTTCCCTCTATGTTTCCCTCTCCCTTCCCCACTTCTCAGTTATTGCCCAGGACACCACCACCTTCCCAGTCTCCTAGACTTGGAATTTTTTTCTCACCATCTCTTACTGCCCCACCCCCATCCCCTCTGTTGCCAACATCTGTCTTGTCAGTCTTCTCTCAGACATTGCCATAACCCTTGGTGCAGACCCTCACTCCTTCACATTTGCACAGTTGCAATAGCCTATTAGTTGATGTCTCTGTCATCAGTCATCCCACTCCAGTCCATTTTTCACTCAGTCATCAAAGTAATTTTCCTAAAATTCAGGACTGTCCACATCACCCTCATACCTCCAGTGGCTCCCTACTTTACCATCTTCAGGATCAAATACAAAATTCTCTGTTTGGTGTTCAAAGCCCTTTATAACCTAGTACCTTCCTGCCCTACGGACAGACCCATCACTTCTACCCCACAACGTTTCCAGTCTTTTGACACCTAACCCCTCAATTGAGTAACACTGGCCACCTGACTTTCATGAATGAGATGTTACATCTCTGTCTCCTGGCATTTTCTGTGGCTGTCCCACATGCCTAGAATGCTCTCTCCCCCCTCTCCCCCATCTTTGCCTCATGGCTTCTGTTTTGTTTTTTTTTCTTCAAGTTCCAACTAAAGCCCCATCATCTTCCAGAAACTTCTTTTTACCCTCTTAATTTGAGTGCCTTCCCCCAAGTTAATTTTTATTTCTCCTGTATATAGTTTGCTTTGTATATATTTGTTTGCATATTGTCCCTCCCATTTGATTGTAAGCTCCTTGAGAGCAGGGAGTATCTTTTGCCTCTTGTTATATCCCCAGCACTTAGCACAGTGCTTGGCACATAAAAGGCACTAAAAATACTTAATTGACTCACTGACTGCCCTGAGAAACTTTATGTCTACAGCATGGCAAAATTTGTAATGCTTCAGAGGACATAACTTTAAGAAAGCTTAATTGTTATGTTCTATGTCAAATTTATGAGTTATTTAGTCTATTATTGTTAGTCACATTTTAATAAATTAAATATAACGTATTGTGAAGAAATAATGATAACTATTGTTATTATCTTTGTTCCCACACCTGTGATTTCTTATGGAAATTTCCTCCCCCAGCACAGATTGGCAGCTCATTTGTAGCCTAAAGTTGCCTGAGGTGGGCACTGAGAGGTTATACTTGCCATGGCCACATGACCAGTAAATGTTGGAAGCTGGGCTTGCAGTCAGAGCAGCCTGGCTACTTACTCTGCCAGGCTACTTTTAATTGTTAGTATTATTAAAGAACTGGCTGATGTGATGGTTGAAGCACAAATTATTGAAAAATAATTTAGAAAATGGGGAAAGAGGTCACAATTCAAGGAGGGTTCCAGTTTTCCAAAAACATGGAAGAGAAAAATGGAGTGTGTAGACTACAGGCTAGTGAGCTTGACTTAAATTTCTTATTAAAGGGATGGTTAATGAACATCTGAAATAGAAGCACTGATCTAAAGTCAGCTAGTATGGTTTCATTGAGAACAGGTCATACTAACCTATTCTTATTCTCTCACCGCCCCCCCCCCCCCCCATCTTTTGACAGGGTAATCTAGTAAATCAGAGGAATAATGCCTACACATTATGTATTTGTAATCTAGATTACAGCAAAGTGATTGACAGTTTCTTAGAGTTAACACATAGGATTTGTTCTTGTTTTCAGAAATCAGAAGTCCTTTCTGAATATGGAGGAATATTGTTTAATCATGTACTCTGAGCTCTCTGCCAGTTCAGATTCTGGTTGTGTGTGATCGTGTTAGGTCTACCTTAAGTATTACCTCCATTTTATATTTGAAGAAAGTGAAGTTGGGTAATATGACTAAAGGCTACAAAGGTATTAAAGGTTGAAGCCATCAAGAGATGAGGAATTTTCACTTTATTTCTGCTATGCTTTGATTAGTAGAATTTTGAATTGGAATGGACATTAGAGATCCTCTCATCTTTTATAAAAAAGGCCACTGAAGTCTTGAGAGTTGTAGTAACTTGCCCAAGGTTGTACTAGGAAGGGTTTCAAACCCACTCATGCCTTGTAAATAAAAATCCAGGGTAGTTTTCACTGCATACTTCTCCTTTGTTAAGAAGGAGCCTCAGGAACCTGGAGGTTATGGATCATGGCTTAACATCATCCTTATCCTGCGAACACATAACGTTTTCTGCAGTTGTTGGTGTGCCCTTTGCTTGCATAGTGATTGGCTATTTATCGTGTCACAGGTTCATGCTGTAGCAGATGTTTAAACAATTGAAAAAACTTGTGTTTTCTTCTTGGAAGCAATTGTTTATTAGGTTGCTATTTAGTTAATAATCTTTTCTGCCTAGTACTGTGTATTTATATTTGGCAGCTACTGTGTGTTCAGGCTTTTGAAATACAGGAATACAAAAACCTTCTTTGAATATTATTATTGATTGCACTTTTCATGTAAAATATGCCAGGTTATTCTTGAGCAGATTAAAAACTGTTGATCAATTTTTTTTTTGTGAAGAGGTTGAGAAAGTAAAGTGCGTGTGTAGTCTATTCACCCTTTCCAAAAGCGTTGAATTTATAAATGAGTTTATGTTAAGAACGTTTTCCAGTGTACAGATAAAGAAACAATAGGGGTGATTATCATTCCCTTAACCAATATGTTAGTATAATGTGTTTAGGTCATGGGATGACAGGATAACATTTAGTTAGCAAATTGATCTACTGCCCTTTTTAAGGTAGCACACAATAATTGACTTAAATTACTAGAAATAGAATCAAAATTGATTTTTCTTTTTCAACTTGTTTTTTAAGGCATAGGGTTAGATGAATTCTGTTGAATTCACTATGAAAGCATAAAGTTCAAGATTAAGGGGACTTAGTAAAAATAAAATGATAGCCTGTTAGATTGTAGAGGTGAAATGCTTTAGCCTTAATTAAAATTCTTATATTTTAAAAAGATAATTTTGTTACAGAGTAGCAAAATGGTCAGTTTGCATGCATATAGAAATACTTTATTTTTGCTTTTGATTTGGACCCAACATTTCATTTGTTTCTACATTCATTCATTCTTTTTTTTAACATTTTATTTGCTAATGATTATTGTCTAAATTTATTTTTCTTACCTTGTTATAAGTTAGCATTTCCAAAATAATGTAAATAGTAATGGTGAAATTATGGAGTCCCAGTATGAAACATTGTTCTTAGTGGGAATATTTATAATGTTTCTCGTTTACGTGTAACAGACTCTTGGTTTGTTACTGTATTTGGGGGCCTTGGAACACACATAGATCACTTAACAAAGAGGCACCTTCCTTTTCTGCATTCCGGGACAAAAATCTTGAACTTTTCAAGATTCTAATTAGAATATCATAGGAATACGTTACCAAGTTAAACTATCGTATGACTCCTGTGTAGTGCCATTGTTGTGAAATCTGAACTTAAAGAAATCTTTGTGCTATTTTATGGTTGTGTAGCTACACACAAAAAATAATGCTGGAAAAATTTGTTACTAAAAATGTTCACTTTTGAATATAAAATTTTAAATGTAAAATTTAAAAATGTTAATGGGAAAGTTCATCTGTGTGTCATCATGTAATTTGGGTTTTTATTTTCAGTTGGCTATCTAAAGGTAAGGTAAGTTAACAGGAAAAATAGAATCATCGTAGAGTGATAGAAGGAATAACTTTGAGGGGGTTGGAACAGATGTCTTTTTTGTAAATGAGACTCTATGAAGTGATTGGCTTCAGGTTATACAGCTGTTGTGTTGTGCAGCTGGGACTCAAAATCTGTTGTCTGGTCTCCTAAGACAAGTGTCCTTGCCCACTATGTTGCACCCTCTAGAACAGAACAGCAGTAAAACAGTAACATAACTTACCTATTACCTCAACTGGATTAAAAACATTAAATTACTGGATAACTCCAGCCAGTATTATTTAGGTATTACAATATATTACATTCATTTTTGTTAGAATTAGAGGAGTTTCCTTGAAGTTTTCATGAATCCACCCCAGCAAGATAATAGGCATTTTTGTCTGAACTGTTTTATAAACAGCAGGAAATTCCAAAGGAATGGATTGTATTACAGTTTGCTTTCAACTAGCATTATCTCAGTGGAAGATAAATCTTTTCTTGCCCTGCTTCTACCTTTTGTTTGTTTCAAGTATCAAAATGATCAACTTTATTCTAGTAAATATTGTTTTAATGAAATCTAGTAAAATTGTTTCATTGAAGATACTTGTTCCATGTTTTTTCTTTTAGTCTTTAAACATTTTTTTTCTCACTTTATATTTTCAAATATTTTGAGGAATGGAGGGTGGGACTAAGTAAAAAAAGGTCTCCTGATTTTAGATTATAGAAAAATTTGGTATTGAGTACTAATTGGTGTCAATTGACTTGGTGTCATAAATTTATGAAGTCTATCTGTGGCTTTTTAGATGTGTTTTTTTTGGTGTGAATTACAATTTCTTAGTAGTTTAGTACTTATTTTTTAATACATCAGATTGTTGAAAGGAGTAATTAATGTGGGATCTTTTTGAAAAGTATTAGGAAATGGCAGGTAAGGAAAAAACAGAGCAAGGAAGAACACAATACAGAAAACATGTAGGGCCTAATGTAGGCAGTTCCCACTTTTTACTGCTTGACTTTGTATTTGCTGTTGCTCTTATTCTTCCCAAAGCTAATAAATACCTGTTGTGCATTTCTTAATGCTATTACCATCTAATTCAGAGGCTGTTTTTCTGAATGGATATCAGGCATGTTTGGTTAGGAAAATAAGTCAAAATAATCAGTCTACTTTTCAGTGGTTTCTTAGGATTTGATATCCAAGAGTATTTTTTTAATTGGCACCACCTGTATGCTGAAAAGTAGTATACAGTACAGTTTTTCCGCATTTAGATGAGACCGGTATTCTTCCAACTCTGTATTCTGCTACTGAAAATGATAGTAAGGGAGGTTTTGGCGGAAAGTTTGAGTGTTGACTTAATGTTGTTGATGCTCATACACTAGGGATATACTCCTTGTATTTGATTTTCTTTTTAGTATCCAGTTATGAATTTATAAATCATGAGTTCATCTAAATCATTTCATTAACTTTCACATTTCTTAAATATGATACGCTTATAATCTGGCGTGTAAAAATGGCATTTCTTTTCCGTTATCCTAGACTGCTTTCTTTTGGTTTCGGAAATTGTCATTTAATTGGGAAAAGGATTGGAGCTTAGTAGAACACTAAATTTGGAGTTATGAGGCTTCTAGTCTCAGCTCTGTACCCATACTAGCTGTATGAATGTGGGCAAATTGACTACCTTCTGAGCCTCACTTTATTTATCTGTCAAATGGTGCCTGTAGTTTGTTTTACAGAGTTGTTGTGAAAATCAAATATAAAGTACTCTGTAATTCAGCACTATGTAAATTTAAACTGTTACTATTATGTTCGCCAAAATTGATTCAGCGCACACTTTGCAAGTCACTGTGATAGCTATTGTGATAGGTATACCAAGATGTAAATAAGAGACTGTTATTTGGGAGTATGGAATGAGGAGGGGGATAAGATATTTAGACTAATAACTATAATCAAGCTGTAATGTTATTACATGTGTCACCCCCTTGCTCAGTAAGCTTCAGTGATGATTGCCGTTAGGCTCAGATATAAAGTATTCTGTTTGGCTTTTTGAGCTCTTCAAAATCTGGCCCTGTCCTACCTTTCCAGTCTTCTTCCACTTTACTTCCCTCTACCTATTCTGTAATCCAGCTGCTCTGGCCAGTTCATAATTCAGTCAGTACAATACTTGCTCCACCTTCTCTGTACCTCTAAATTGGCTGTCTCTCTCCCACCCCAATCCTGGAATGCTGTTCCCTCTCGTTGGCCCTTTTTTAAGACTCAGCTCCGATCTCATCTGCAGAAGACCTTTCTGGATCATTTTTCTCCTCTTTCTGACTCCCCCACCCCAATTTTAATAAAGCCTTTCCCTTTCAGACAGTCTTTATGTTGTCTTCTGTGTCCCGCTGTATGCTTCCTAAGAGCAGAGACTTATTTGTGCCTTTTAAAAATATCTCTACTTCTTAGCATAGTGTCTGGCACGTAGTAAGCACTTGTTGACTGAACTGATGAAAGAATGGCATGAAAGATTTGAAGAGAAAGGGAAGTATCACTTTGTAGAGAAGTGATCACTTTGAGAAGGAATTGGTGCTCTCAATTGGATCTTGAAAGAAAAGATTATTGATATATATACTCTTGAATTTTCTTATTGCTTACTATTTAATGCAAGATAGAAGATAATGAATCACTTAAGTGTTCTGATTATTTTTCATTGTAGTAAATAAATTAAGAAAACAGATGTGTTAAAAATAACCTGGAAAGATTCATTCCCCCTCTCTCCCATTTTTAAATTCATTCCTTTATGCATGTCATTTTCTTTTGGTCTCACTTAAAAAGCTGGTTTTCTCCTTCACAATTCTTACAGCCTTTTAGAATTCAACATTGAATCTCTCTTCTTCAGAATTCTACCTTGAATCTGCCATTCCTACTCACTCTCACCCTAGGTCACTCCTTTCTCAGATAAATTCTTTGAAAAGGCTGTCTATACTTAGTGCCTCCATTTCTGACCTCCTCATGCAACTGAAACTTTTTTCTCCAAAATTACCAGTTATCTCTTTAGAAATCTTTCATTCTCTTTCCTTCTTTTTTCTTTTCTTTCTTTTTCTTTCTTTCATATATATATATATATATACATATATGTGTATGAAATATAATTTCAAGGACCCAGAATCTATATTTTCTTTCTCCTCCCCCCTTACAATGAAAAAAAAAAAGACTTGTAACATATTGCATTGTCAAACAAAACAAATTTCCGCAGTGATTATGTTAAAAAAAATATTCCTTATTCTGCACCCTGAGTCTGTCACTTTTCTGTCTTAGGAGGTGGGTAGTATGTTTTATCATCATTCCTTTGGAATTGTGACTGGTCATTTCATTGAACAGCATTAAAGGTTTTAGAGTTTATCTTTACAATGGTTTTTTTTGTTACTATAAGTTGTTATTATTCTACTTATTTCACAAATCTTCCTAGGTTTCCTTTTTTCTCCCTCTCTCAGTTATCAGGCATTTATTTTTCCCCTACTGCCCTCCTCACTGTGGGAGAATAGACATACAAAACCCTTGAAACAATTAAGCATAGCCAAGCAAACCAAATTCCCCAAAGGGTCAAGTCTGCTGTCCGTCCGTTGCCTCATTGTCACAAGGCAGGTGGCATTCTTCGTCTGTGGTTCTTTGGAATCTCGATTGGTTATTGTATTTTGATGAGAATTCTTAAGTCTTTCATAATTGTTTGTTTTTATACAACATTGATGTTATGGTATAAATTGTTTTAGTATTATTCTGTTACATTTACACACTATAATTTGTTCACCCACCCCAATTGATGGACATCCTCTTTATTTCTTTACTACTACAAAAAAGAGCTGTTACAAGTATTTTTGTATACACAAGATTCTTTTTTTTTTTTTTTGGTGTTTCTGGGGATATTGTTCTACTATTGATATCACTGGATCAAAGGGTCACAGTTTAGTAACTTTTTGGACATAGTTTGTATAATGGCTGCACCAATTCCTAGTTTCACCAAGAGTCCAGCACTGTGCCTGTTTTCCCACAGTCGCTCTAGGATTTGTTGTTTTTCCCTATTTGTCAGCTTTGACAATCTGATGGGTCTGAAGTGGAATCTCAGAATTGCCTTCATTTTTACTTCTTTAATTATTAGTGATTTGGAGCATTTTTTTTCTGTATAACTACAAATTGGATTTCTTCCCTTGAGAATTGCCTGATGTCATTCTTTGACCATTTAGGGAACAGTGATCTTTTAATTTAATGACTCTCCATTCTCCATCCTTCTTGATACCTCTGTAGCGTTTGATACTGTTGATTAGCTTCTCCTGGATATTACCTTTTCTAGGTTTTTGTGATAGTGTTCTCTCTTGATTCTTCTACTATGTGACAAAATCTTCCTTTTTAATTTCCTTTGTTGGATCATTATCTCTATCAGGCTATCTAACTATCTACCTAAGACTTCATCATGGGATCCTTCTTTTCCTTTCTGTTTTTCCTGAGGTTCTTAATTTTTTTTGTGTCATGATCCCTTTGGCAATATGACAGAGTTTAATGACCCTTCCTCAAAGTGTTTGTCAATATGTAGAATAAGATACATAGGCTTATAAAGAAATATAGTAATTAAAGTAAAAACTTCACAATTTCAAGTTAAGAACCCCTTCTTTATACTATTTCACTTAATGATTTCATTAGTTTCTGTGGATTCAATTACCATCTCCATTTAGGTGATTCTTAGATATATATATATATATATATATAACCAACCTCAGTTTCTCTCCTGAGCTGCAGCATCTCAAATTGAATATCTCATGGGTATGATCTCAAACTCACCGAGTCCAGACCACAGTTCATATCTTTCCCAAACCCATTCCTCTTCAGACCTTACTTATTTCTTTGAAGTTACCACTATTTTTCTAACTTTCAGGTTTACAACTTTGGGTTTCATACTCCTCTCTTCACTTTCAATAACCCCACAGATCTAATTAGTTACTATATCTTGTCTTTCCTTCATTTACAATATTATACACATAGGACCACTATCCTAGTTCAGGCCCTTATTGACCTCCAGCTTGGGCAGCTGCGACATCATTTTCATTGGTGTCCCTGCCTTGTAGCTCTCTCGCTCCAGTCTATCCTCCACACAGGCCTGAGCGATTTTTCTTAAAGTGTAATTCTATGTCATGTCTCTTCCTTAACTGTTCCACTGGCTTCCTGTTATCTCTGTAGCTCGAGCCTTTGTTTGACATTTAAAGGTGTTCCCTGTCAAACCCCTTCCTACCTTTCCAGCCTTTCTTCTCTTTAATTGCAATCAAGCACTTAAAGATGCTACATTCCCCCTTCAGTCTCTGTGCCTTATGTCTACTGCAGTGTGCTCACTCCTCCCCTCCACCTTAGAATCCTGGTCTTTTCTTTGAGACTTAGCTCAGAGGCCTCCTCCTTCTATAGCAGGCCTTTCCTAATAACTGTTGGAGAGTCGTATCCTTTAAGGTTGCTTTCTGTATGTACTCTGTATTATTCATAAATACTTATTTGACCTGTCACCTGCATTAGAATATTAGGTGCTTGATGAGTTCAGCGATTGTTCTTTGCCTTTCTTTGTATCCCTACTGCTTAGCATAGTGCCTGCTAGCACATAGGATGTGCTTAGTAAATTGTAATTTGTATAATATGGTGTTTCGCACATATTGGATGCTTAATAAATACTTGTTTCCAGTGTGAACAACAGCAGAGATGCTTTGTGAATTATTGGTGCCGTGGTATCACAGTGTGAAAAAATGTCTATCAGCTTATTTCCATATTATTCCATGAGTTTGCCCTTGAAATTGATTGAGTGGGCATTTTGAAGAAGAAGGTGACTTTTTAACATGTAGGTTTTTTTCCTTCAGGAAAATGGCTTGTTTATAACCAGAATTAAAAACATTTTTGCAGAATCTGTGAAGGCTTGTTTTCTCATCTCTTGAGTGGACTCTTTTCTTAAGCTTATGTGAGATTGTCACTTAAGAAGCTTTTACGGGTAGTTTTTTTCCCCTTGTCATTCTCAAACTTTTTTTTCAATAGGGAAACCTTTCACTTTAAACAAAAGTTTGGCAGAACCTTTTTTTACTGAAATTTTTGGAAATAATTTGTTAGTCTTTTTCATTGTTGTTTCATTGTTTTAAAGAGATCTCTTTCCTTCTTTTTTTCAGGTTGTTTTTATTCTGATTCTAACTTCAGTTTAAGTTAGTTTGAAAAGGATATAGTAATTTTTTGCTGTCAGTGTTTTGTAATTAGGAACAATATCAGATTCAATAAAGCATGGTCAGTTTAGCTTTACAAACAGCAGCTTATTTTCCTTTTTATTTACATAAACAAATATTATTAGGATTATTTGCCATATTTTTGCTTCAGAAAATTAATGAACTATGTTTCAGAAGTCTTTGTTTTATTATAAATACCATTGTAATTTTGCTAGAACCATTGTGGGAAAACCACTGTAATGTTGCATTTGGTATGCTTTAGGGTTACTAGAAGTAAATTTAAATTGGAGATGCTTTCGTTATGTTTGCATTTCTTTTGTTTTTGAATTAGGTTTGTCAAAATTTTCTATTCAGACTCAGTTATAAACACTTTATAAATCTCTTCAAACCTAGCAATTTTATCCAGTTATCCACAAGGGCTATTGACATGTATGTGTATATTGTGTGTGTATAAATATTGTAGTTAAAAAAACAATGAAATCAGCCAAAATGTAAATGGATACTGGTTATTTTATAAACTGAGGCACTTTTAACTGATTGTGCTTTATATTATTAGTGTGTGATTGAGATGAATGAGATACTTTTTTGGTGACACAATCTGTTTCAGCTAAGTTTCTTTTTGTTCTCTGTCAACACAAACGTTGTGTTTACCCCACATAAATAGCAATGTAGTGTTTTTTTTTTCTTATCAGCTATTGCAACTTTTAATTTTTTTTTGAGGACCCTATTGGACCTCTCAGAACGAAGTTTTTAAAACATTTCCTTCTGTAATTTCTGTAGCTCAGTAAAAGTCATCCAGACCTTTGCCATATGTTCACAAGCAGTAACAGTATTGGAACCAACTGAAATGAACTGTTAGAGAGAAATGCTTGCCTTTGAAAGGCGTTTATATCTGTCTGACACTTAATGCTTTGCATTTTGAAGAGAAATCAACTCTTAAGTTTTTATGCTTTGTCTTCATCCACTGTAGTAAGTATGCCATTCAGAGCAAATATGACTCTCAGTTCTCTCCAGAGATCACACTTGCTGTGAAAGGAAGTGAAACAATTGAAAAGTAGTTTGTAGAACTGATCTACAAAATGTCGAATGCATCTGCAGTGGCTAGAATTTACTTTAGGTTAATGTTTGCATAAACTTTGTTGGACCATATACTTAAAAAAAAAGAAAACAAAACTACAGTGAAACAATTAAGGGTGTAACCAGAACATTGGGTACAAATGTAAATAGGGAATGTAGCAGATAGCTTTGAATGCTGTGCTTTTTCATCAAATATGTGAATTTGTGGATTAAACGTATGTCTTGTAGGCAGTGCAGTAGGACATTCTCTTTTAGCCCTTCTCCTCTCCTCTCCATCTTGCTGTTTTGCTAAAATATCTCTCTTACCACCAGACAGAAAAGGCAATGGGCTGTGAGCTCTGTTCATAAACTGATGTATGTGATTTGTCTTCTTGAAAATCATTGTGGATTGAGATTAAAACTTGAATAAAAGGAGAATTCTGTGTTATCTATTGATTGGATTAGTTAATTTTATTCAGTCTATTGCAGCTGTAATATAATATATATTTTTTTGACATAATACGAATTGAAATTTTTTTTAGATAGAAGTTGAAGATCATCTTATTTTGTATGAGTTGAAGATAAAATATTCATATCCTTTTAGGTTAAAATGTATCAACAAATATTTGTTTTAACCACATAGTCTCATCTGTTTATTGATTTTGCTCCTCTTTCAGATAGTACAATTAACTAGATACAACCTACCATTTCACCCATCCCAATGACAGTCAGTGTCTTTCTGTCCATGTAGGAGTGAGATTGCTGTTTATGCATCTGTTCTGTGAAATTTTCATTTAATTTTTGGTTTTACTCTCTACTTCTATCACTTTTTGTTGGCTTTGTCATCTTTCTATTAGCACGGCTACACTGAGTGTAAATGGAAGTGCTTTTGTTTCGCGGTCTGTGTTAGTGCTGCAAAACAAAGCTTCGTTGTGTAGCCTAATGAGAGGCTGGAAAGACGGAAGGTAATAATTTTCTGTGTGACCTTGAGGAAGTTATTGAACTGGGGTAAAATGAGAGGGACCTTGAAGGGAAGTAAGTAGGACTGGGGTACTCTGGGTATGGAGGCAAGTGCCTTTTAAGAAGTTCAGAGCAAGGCTAGGTAGAGTCCCATGGACCACAATTTTATGGGTGTAAATCATCTGAAGGAAGAATGGGAAGGACTCAAGAATGAAGTTCTGAAGGCACAAAGAGAAGAGGAAGAAAGGGGGGAGGGTTTATCTGACAATGTGTGGATTCACAGGGAAATCACCAATCAACTTAGATTTTTAAGACAGATACAGAAGATGGCAGCAAAGGTAGATAACAGAATGAACAGAAAAATATGGCATTGTGGAGTATAAGACTAGCAGCAGGAGTTCAGAGATGGTTTGTGAATATGTTAAAAGGAAGCCCTAAGACTTAAAGAGTCTATATGGCATCGTCAAAGAGACAGAAGGTCATGAAAGCATCTTTTTTTTATTTTTAACAGGGTTATTATTTCATAGATCAGAAGAATCCTGTACATATAGTTTAACTAGATTTTAGGTAAGGACTTGATGTGAAGTCTGTCATGCTAGTGTGTGTGTGTGTGTGTGTGTGTGTGTGTGTGTGTGTGTGTGTGTGTGTGTATGTGTGTAAAAGATGAGTAGATGTGGGTTGGACGACAGCATTAAGAGTTAGAGGAATTTGGAGCTTCTTGAATCATTAATAGTTCTGTTTTCACTTGAAAGATTTCCAGTGGAATGCTTTCGGGATCTGTGCTTGGCTTTGTGCTCTTTAATATATATATTTTTTTAATCAATGACTTGGATAAAGGTATAGTTGGATTTCTGGTTGAAATTAGAGATGACACAGAACTTTGGAGGGATAGCTAATTCACTGGTTCACATAGTTAGGTATCAGAAAGATCACTGACAGGTGAGAATATGAAATGGATAAATATCTTCTTAAAATCAACTTCACAAGTGCAAGGTGGGGCTATTTTCCAAGGCAGCGTTTCATCTGAAAAAGGTCATGTAAATTAAGTGGGACTTAACAATGTGATATTCCACTCTGCCTCCCTTTAAAAAAAATTAATTTGCTCTTGAGCCACATTGAAATAGGCATAGGCTTTGAGGGTGAGGAGATGAAGACAGTCACACTTTTCTCAGCCCACAACAGTCTGTGTCTGGAGTATTGTGTGCAGTTAGTTAGGAGTGCCAGATTTTAGCAAGCAGTCATTAAATTTTAGAGCAGGACAGCCATGGTGGTGAAGGGCTTTGAGCATATATACCTTATGAAGATTGGCTGGCTGGTACACTTGTGAATGTCTAGCCTGGAAAGGAGAGGACTTGGAGAGAGGGGGTGTGAGAAGGGAATATGTTAGCTGTATGTTAATATCCTCATATTGAAGAGGGATAGACTTGATCTGTTTGGTTCCAGAGGGTAGAACTAGGACTAGTGAGTAGGAAAGTTCTAGAGGGGAATAATTAGGCATGCTGTGTAGAAATCCATCTAAAAGTGCTAAGACGTGTGAGGTGTCTTCAAGCAAAGGACTGTCAACCAAGCCAGAGAGGCTGTAGAGGAGGGTCCCCCCTTCACACCCCCTCCCCACCCCTAATGTTTTGGATTAGATAGCAACTAAGGCCCCTTTTTGGCTGTGAATATTGTAGTTCTGTGATTCTCTGATAGTGATTTGATAAGAAATTAAGCAGTAATGTAGTAAATTTAAAAGCCATTAGGTTAAAAAAAGGCTGTTAGATATGTAAATTTGAGTATGTATAGGTTCTTATGTATCTGTGTGTATGTCTCTATACCATAGGGTTTCTCTAGTAATGAGAATAAGGTGCAGAGCAGAGGCATCATTTCCCATAATACTTGAACCATTACATTAAAATGTTAGCAGAAAATATTTAATAAAATACAAAAAATGTAGATAATACTACATTTTAAAACTAAATCAGTATGTGGTCAGTAGGGATCCCTATGTATGGTTTGATGACCCTTGTTTCTGAGATTGACGCGAGTGGTGTTGAGAATAGAGAGCTGGGTTCATGTATTACATCTGAATGTATACTCTCTTTATGATTCTGGGCAAGTCGATGAGCCTCTCAGGCTTAGGCTGGTGGTCTCTAAAATGTTGTGATTTATGTACTCCTTTCCATTAGCATCCCTTCAATGTGTGTATGTTTATGTATAAATGATATTTAGTTGCTAATGGGCTAGTAGTTTATACACTATAAAATATACGTAAAAGTCAAAAGGGATGAGAAATAGGAAATAAATATTTTACAGATTACTTTTATATATTATTTTCCATGTAGCTGTCAAAGTAATTTTTCACAGAACTAACCTTGTCATCTCCAACCCCTCAACACCAGTAAGTTCCTATTTCTTGTAGAAGTCAGTATAGACTCCTCCATTGACTTTCAAAAACTCTTCACAACCTGGTCCCTTCTTACCTTTTCTAGGTTCCTTACTTAATACTCCTCTTAGCGCCCTCTGTGGTCCAACTATACTGGCTTACTGGTTGTTCCTTACATATATGGTGCTCCATCTCTTGAAAACATATATTTGTACTGGGTGTCTTCAGTGTCTAGCATACCCTCCCAACTACCTCTACTGCTTAGAACCCCAAGTTTCCTTCGGAACTCAGCTCATGCACCCACCAACTTCAGCATGAGATCCTTTCTAGTTTCCTGAGGTCCTAGTGCCTTTCCCCTGAAATGATACTTGGATCTTCTTTGTAGATGTTGTGTGTGTGTCTACATGCATATGTGTATGTGTCAGTCTTCTACATTAGAATGTGAACTAATGAGAAAAGCTGTTTCACTTTTGTCTTTATATTCATGGGACTTGGCATATAATTGATCTGGCACATAGTGATTCATAAATATTTGTTGTTTGATTTGTAACAGAAGTATTCAGCTAAGAATAATCCATTCTCAGTGTTCCTATAATCTTCATGCACTTAGATGTTGGCTTCAGTTTCTTAGGCAACTGTGTTTTGAAGATTGGGATCATCCTTTTTGTTTTCTTTAAAAAAAATTTTCCCTCAGTACTTTGAAGTTTATAGATCTAATTTTTTCCTCCCTACCCTGTATTTTAATTTCTCAATTTTTGTTTTAGTGTCATAATTTTTATTGTTGGGATCCTAGAATTAGTTTGGGAGCACTCTTCATGAGATTCAAGTTTATTTAACTAGTGCAATGTATTTAATATTTGTAAGACTCTTGTTTGGCTACAAGCTTTGAGTTTGAATTGTTACAAAAGCAACTCTCATTATCCTGTAGAAAAAAGAGGTTCCTTACTTTGTTCAGTATTTGCGAGGTTTGAGATGAGGAATTCCTACTGCTTATTCCCAGCTTGTTAATACACAGGTTGTCATAGCGTAATATCAAGATTCATGATGATGCTATTTTTTTTTCTTTTTTATGGTGCATTTTGTCAGCATACTTCCCATATGCTGGGAAAATGATGTTTGGTAGAAAAAGGGCTAGAAAAAAAGGGACAGGATAGAGTTGATATCAGGGCCCACATAATTCAAGAATGTGTATTGAAGGCTTTCAAAGCATGGTTGAAGAAGGGACATAGAATTTGCCATAGCCAGTTGCAGTTTCTTTCTTTTCTGAAATTTTACATTGTCCTATTTCTTGTTTCTGCTTTTCTCGTTTAATGGAACTTGAGATTCATCCCCTAACTTCTCTAACTCCTAGATTTGTGACAGTTAAAGGTGTGTGGAATTGTTTTTTCACAAGAGAGCTCTAGAGCAAGTTCCCCAGGACTGGAGAAGTGACCTTGTATGGTCAGTTCTCAGTTCAGTTACCCAAGCCGGGTTTGAGCATTTGCATTATTGAGTCCATTTTCCCTCTCTCCTTTTCTCTCCAAGATTGCCTGTGTGTTGGCCTTTTCCTTTATCGTGGGGTCAGGCAGAAGAAAAGATAATGTGAAACTCATTTCTGACTTTCACATCTGGATTAATAATTCCTTAGCACTGAGTTGTTTACTTTTTTTTTTTTAACTTTTGGATCAATAATAATAGCTAACAGCTAACATTTATATAATGCTTACTATGTGCCAGGCAATAAATAAGAGTTCCTTCTAATTATATTTCTGTCTTGTACATGATAGGAATCTAACACTTGTTCGGTCTAATTGAGTCGTTATGGTGTTATTTTCTTTTTTAAAAATAAGTTTTATTGATAACTGGTTTTTACGTTACCAGCATTTCTCCCAGTCTCTCTCCTCCTCTTCTCTCCTTGAGACCCATCCCATACAACAGGTAATATTTTTTACAGGTAAAAAAAGAAAGGAAAAAGAGGAAGAAAAAAAGAAAGGAAAAAGAGGAAGAAAAATCAACAAAACTGATCAATATATCAAAAATAGCCTAAAAACATACGCATCATTTGCCACCTGTTGCCTTGCTGTCCATGCAAAGGAATGGAGTGGAGTGAGGTGTGTCTTTTTATCTCTCTTTTGGGGCCATATTTATTCTTTGTAATTTTGTAGCATTGACTTTTTATTGTTTTGTGATGGTTCTTCTCATCTGCATTATTGTAGTCATTTGGCTCAGTTTACTTTTCTTTATCAGTTCTTGTTGGTCTTTACATACTTCTCTGTATTCATCGTAGCTGTGGTTTCTTACAAGTACAGCAATATTCAGTCTTATTTATGTACTATAATTTATTTAACCATTCCTCAGTCAGTGGGCATTTACTTTGCTTCCAGTTCTTTGTTATTACAAAAAGCGCTGTTAAAAGTATTTTGATTTAGTTGGAGGCTTTTCTCTTATGAGTGACCTCTTTGGGTCATACTCTATGAACATTGTAGTCACTTTATTTACATAAGGCCAGATTGCTTTTCAAAATGGTTATAGTGATTCATAGCTCCACCAACAATGTACTAACTTGCCTATCTTTTTCATACTCCTTCTAAAACTGATCAGTAGCAACTGTGGCTGTTTCCCTCCCAGCCTAATGTCATTTTTTTCTGTGTCTCACATCCTCTGGCTACTTCTTAAACAGACCTATTCTGAGAATGGGCGTTACCTCACCTTAAGTGAGTTCCGGAATAGACTTTGGCCTAAAGGGGCTAAGGTCTTCCATTGCATCCTGGGTCATCTCCAGTCATCCTGATGAATATCTGGTCACTGGATTCAGATGGCTCTGGAGGAGAAGTGAGGCTGGTGACCTGCACTGCCCTCCCTTACTCAAAACAAAGTCAAGTGCAAGTCATGTCATCATTTCTCTGATAGCAAGGTCATCTTTGGCAGCGAAGGATGAACACAACAGCAACAATACACATCACATCATCTTTGTATGACATAATTTTCAGCTATGAATTTTAGTTTTTGAGATAGAAATAACAATACTATTAGTTAATAGTATTTTATCTAATTTAAACAGATGCTGTCAGTCAGTGCTTAATTTTTATTATTTTCTCAACTATCTAAGAATAATCATAATGTAACACTTTTGCACATTTACTTGATTGAAAGTACCTGATACAGCATGACATTATTTGGCACACTTTTCTTTTTTCTTCTCCATTGATTCAAATATTCAGCAATTGTTAAGGTGTAGTTTAAATACCATTTCCTTCACATGGAATCTTCCTTGACTGTTCTATCCCACAGAGGTTTTTGTGTCAAGCATTAATCTATACTAACACAGTTTAGCTTTTGAATATATAGTGGGCATATTTTTCACATTGTTTTTAGCTTAAGTTTCCTCAATATTCTAAGCATGTAGAAGACAGGGATCATGATGTCTTTTATAGTTCATTGTATCCACAGAGCCAGAACCTTCTGATTACAACTTTTTTTGTAGGACCTGAGGACCAGTCTTGAATACATTTGGTACCTGTGTAGAAACTATATGGTATTCAGTCATATGCTTATTTTTTAAAGGACTTAGTCAGCGTGTTGTAATTGAAAGGACATTTTGTTGGACTTAAGAGACATGAGTGTTCTGCCTCTGCTATTATTTAGTTTCCTTGACCTTTGGCAGATCGTCTCTCCTTTAAGCTTCAGTTTCTTCATCTGTAAAATGGGGGAGGGGAGGCCTGGACTAGATTTGGTAATTTGGTACTCTGGTAGTACTTCAGATGCACTAAAAACACCTGCATGTGTCAACAGTGCAATAGCATGTTGTCTATATATCACCACATGTTTGCCCTGTACTTTCCTGCTTATCCTCTAGCACTCTGTTTTATTGCTTTTATATCCTCTCTTACCCACCATTCATGACAGAATTGAAATGCAAAGAAATCAGACAAGATGTGGTGACAGCTATTTATGTCCCATTAAAGTAATCATCTTTAAATCTATCCTGTTCCATAATAGATATTTCCCTGTCAACTGTACTTTATTGTACAATTTCATTTACTGTATAATCTCATTTTTATTTGCTGAGGAAGCTACTTTGTCATTTAATGATACTCAGACAAATTAAGTTCTTTTGCTGTCCTGTGTGAGTGAAAAACTCGAAACTTCATTGAACTGATATATAACGTACAAAATCAGGTTTTTGAACTGCATTTTGTCCAGTACTTCCATTCTTATTGAACATAGTATATATACTGTTTACCATTCTGAGGTTTAATTCTGCTTCGTGTGGTAGGTAATACAAGCGCTTAGATTTTTAAAAAACTTTTTATTTAGTTATGTGTGCCCTGGTCCTAGACCTATAGAATTTGCTGGCACAAGCTGACACAAACTAGTTCAGCGTAAAGTGTGCTTTTTTAACAATAAAATCCACCATTTCCCAACATATATTTTTTGTTTTAATAGTAGAATAGGAGGTACTGACTGTAGTAAAACTGTATGAGAAAAATTAGATGTGTGTGTAGAGAAAGGTGGGGAGAAAGAGAGAGACTGAATGGTAATGATAATGGTGGTTTGGTAGGGAAGCGTCATCAGCCTCTGGCAGAGTTTGGTTGTCTATGTTGTGGACTGAAGGGGACGTGTGTTTACTTGGCCAGAGACACTCTCGTTTTGAAAAACATCTCTGGAAATCACAGTCTAATATTTAGACTGAGTTTTCTTGAATCAGATCTCTAAGTTTCCTTTTTTCATTCTAGAAATTGTAATGTGATTTCCTTGCATCTTTTTAAGGTCAACTTTCCTGTATTGTTGGTGGAAATGTTCAGATGCTTTTTTCATTTCTAAATCAAGCTAAAGCCCTTCTGTTTTCCTGTTTAAGTTTCTGGAGCGACTTCTTTTTGGTGACTTTCACTTTTGTGTTTCCCAAACTTTTGTCTTTTGAATTAGTAGTATGCGAGATTGGATTGCAAAACAAGGCTGGCTAATAAGAGAGAAAGTAGTAGTAGGACATTTTGATTGAGAAAGCCATCATTGAAATTGGATCTTACTGTAATACTTCCAATGGGTCCAGCAGGTATCTAGAAGTTTTAATGACATTTTACCATGCCTTCATTCTTCTTAACATTTTTTTCCATAGGTCTTAAAAGTGAATCTCTTGCATGTCACTTAATAGTCATATCATGGTCTTATTAATATTTCAGCTATAGCTCATTATAAATTGATTGTAAAGTTAAATGGTTAAGATCCAGGAAATTTCTAACATTTGTCTCATTTTAATACTTTGTAACATAGACAATCTTTGATTTATTTGTTGTGCATTAGATATAAAGCTTTTGTTATACAACTTCTAAAATAGTGAGTAAGTTTTGCCTCTTATGTCCAAGTTATGGGATAAGTAATTCTAAAGTGAATGACTCAAAACAGAGTAACTATGCCACAGTGTAATGTGATACCAAATGTATTTAAACTATAAAGGTATATCATTATCTCGGTATACTCCATATACCAGAAGTCACTTTTATACTTTTTATATGAGTTTTATCTGGAAAATAAGATTAATTTTCTTTCTGGTAAATAAATGATTCAATATACATACATATTCATATGCATATATATACACACACATGTGTAGTCTCTGGACTAAACCAGTTTCATTCTGCTAAATTTTTTGTAATTAGCTTATTTCAATATATTTCTTAAAAAAGAGCCAACTAAGTTTTTGATTCAGATTCAATTTGTTTATTTGGCAGGTTGTGGTTGATTTCCTGGTTGGATGTATTATTTTGATAACCTTTTCATTAATTAAAACTGGAAACAGATGTTAAAACATATACTCTCAAGTTCTGTTAAAGTGTATATTTTCTTGTGTTAGCCTGCCTTTGTTTTTTTTTCTATCCAAATAATGACTAATTTTGGATATAGATAATCTATCTCATGTTTTCCTACTGTTTATTATGGGTTAATATAGGTAACCTGAATCGACATTTTCTCTTTAATTTAGCATTGAGATACCTTAATCTATACTTGTGATTACTGTTTTTTGTTAATAATTTATATTATTTATTGAAATGATCTAGCAATTCCATTGTATAAGATGTTATTCTTTAGTAGCGCAAAATGAACGTCTCACCATTTTTTTTTTTCTACCAGATGACTGTATATCCTACTCTGGGAATTTAGAGGCAGTTGCAACTTTAATCTGAATTCACAAGCCGAGGAGATGAGAATCCTTCAGCCCAGGGAACAGGGAGGCCAATAGTGGCTGCCTAATCTTCCCTTGGGCAGGAGAAAAGGGAGTTATGAGTTCTGGCTTTGGGACTCAGGGTAGAATGGCAGTGATGGTGGCTCACCTGTTTTTACAGTTTGACTCTCCTGAGAGGCATCTGTTTTCTAAGTCTTGACAAATAGGTAGCTGAAGCCAAATTGTTTTTAGTGACTGGCAATATAAACAGCTAAAACTTTGTGGTGCACAAATTGATTATACTAAAATTGTATTCAAGTTTAATCCTTTGAACTATATTACTTTTCACAAATTCAGAGTTAAAGCCCAGAAACTTTAAAGTAAATAAGGGTGAAAAGTATGTATACAGTATGCCTTAGTCTTGGTGGAGGTGTACGTCTTATTTTGCTTCCCTCGCCCCACCCCTACACTAAGAATGAGAATATCAAAACATTGAGATGGGTTATAGAGAAGAGTAAAATTACCAAAATTTCAGTTAGCTTCTGAGATAGAGGTAGGGGAAGGAAGGGGAAGAGAAGAGAGAATTTGCCTGAGGCTACCTTAGCCTACTGTCTTATCTTTTCTAAGTTGGGAATGGGTCTGGAGGGAGGGAGGGAGATGTCATCCCTCATCTCTGAGACGGTTTTTGGAAAGGAACTGGTGGCTGGAGAGAATCATTTGTTTTGGTAGTAGAAAGGAAGTAGGAGGTAGATGGATAAAGAAAGCATAGGGGTTATGGGAAAAATTCCTTTATTTCCCTGCTTGGCAAAACTCAACTTTTAGCTCTAGAGGCCTTGGTGTGGATAGAAATTCTACAGCAAATTCATCGTTGAAGAACTCTTGATTATAGATAGCTTTTTGTTGTTGTTGTGGTTGTTGTTGCCTAAGTGGGGGAAAAACGTCTTCTTTGAAGTCGCCTGGTGTAGACCTTTTTGCAGGAGATTGCTGAGCTTATTGTATGTTACTTTACCAGTTCCTTCCCTCAAGATAAGACACTACAAAAACCAGAAGATGGATCATTATCCTTGGACATCTGAGCACAGATTGGCTCAGTTTCTGGCTCCCCCATACTTTTTAGCCTTATTCATTCTACTCCCCTTCAAGTGTTCTACATGTCAGCCCCATTTTTTTTATTTTGTCCTACCTTTTTTTACCCTCTGCTTTGGCACAGATCATTCATTTACCTTGTATTTTCCTAGCTCAGAACTGTGGGAATCATCATCTCTTGAAACTTCCCCTTATTTCATCTCTTTTTTTTTCATCCTCTCCAAAAATGCTTTTATGAAGTATTTAAAATATATTCTACCTTGTACTTACTTTTATGAATGTTCAACATTTTCTTTCCCTGTTTGATTGGAAATAGTGCAGGTTACTTTTCCTCCAGCACAGTACTGTGTTCATTTAATGCTTAATAAATACTTGTCGAATTAGAAAAAAATTATTTGAATTTTTGTATTTCATCTATGCATAGTAACTAAAACTTCTGATAAAGAAAGAGAGTATATGGAGAATTGATAGGAAAAGAGGAAGGAAACATGCATCTCTGCAAGACTGTCTTACGCTGTCTTATTTTATAATCCTGTTTCTGGAGTTAGCAGGGCTAAGAATATAAGTCTGCTAGTTGTAGTTGTAGGTCCACGTGGGTTTGAGTTATTGTATAATAAAAATACTATGACATTTGTATAACAGTTTGCATATATTATCTTGTTGTGTTGTCTTTTTGATGCCCTCTGACTGTTCTTAGCTCCACAGTGACTCTCCATGTCTATCTTCTAAGCTGCCCAGAGAACTCTCAAATTTTCCCTACCTTTTAATCACTCTCTCCCTCCTTGTTCTTAAGGAAGGATGTTCTTAGCCAAAGGACCAGCAATAAGGCATTAATGGTCAATTAGTCTCATACTTCCCATTTTGCATTTCATGAAACACACAAGTGTCCTTGCCACTTGCAAGTATAGAGACATGATTTTCATTTTCTAAATCAAGGAGCTATTCTGTACATTTCTTTTTCTTTTTTTGGCAAGGTGAAGAGAAAAAGTCAGGCAGGACTTGTCCTTCAGGTGCCTTTCCCATTTTATATATCTGCAGGCTACTTGAACCCCCCAGATTTTTCTATAAATGACAGGCCTTCACTACTCAAAATCAGTTAAAACCTCAGGCATAGTGTTTCCTATTGTATATTTGAAGTTACCCCGTATTTTCTAGCAGCATATCCCCTATACCAATTTAAGGACTATCGTGTATTAGATAATCCTGCAGGGCCTTTGATCTGTTAGGACATTGGATTGTAGAATAGAAAGTTACTAATCTGAGAGCAGCTCAAAGGCCTGTGTACCATGTACCTAGATATGCCTCAACTGTGGGGGATTGTGGGGACCAAAATTCCTACTGGAATATAATGTGTTTCAGAGAATACCAGCAAACTTGCCAGGTTTATCTTAAGAGATTTTTTCTTAAACAAAAACCAACTACCTTATGAATTATATTTGAAGAATACACATTTTCCAATAGAAAACCAATCATGATTAGATAGTATAGTTGGTTTTCACTTATTTGCTAGCAAAATCTAAAGTTATGCCCTGTAAGGACTGTTAAACCTCCTTGATAGGACTATATCCAGATTAGCCTTTAAGGCTTCAAGTTCCTCAGGTATTTTTTTCAACCTTACAGTTTTCTGTGGGTGGAAAAATCTTGTACTGACTAACTACTTTGCGAGATGACTAACATACCTTCATGGCTATGCAATTCTATTAATCATAAAGATTAATCTTATTCCTTAAAAGTTTCAAGAGTTAAAGTTCTTAGTTAAAGAGAGCCTCAGTGGGTGAAGTATATACTTTCCGAGACGTTCTGTAGCTAATGCCAATTTTGACGTTTGAAAGAGCAACATGAATTATCTATCATCTATAGTAATCTGATATGCTGAATGAAATTCTAAGAGGAGTTTCAAGTGAGATTGGTTTTTGAAAAGTACTTGGTGCTGTCAGCTTTGTCCAGAAGCAGTGGAAGAAGTGACTCTCCTTCCCTCTCCTTCCCACTCATTTTGGACAGCCACCAAGTTGGTTTGGACTGACAGCACTGCTTGGCGATGGATTCCCCTAGGTCAGGTTGTAGATTCCCTTCTCTTCACTTTGTTTCTTCCCTTCTCAAGGTATCCTGCATAGATTCTGCTTTTCACTTTTCCTTTGTCTTTTTAACCAGTCTCAGCTCAGCTAATTTCAGCCCAGGTAGCTTTGGTTAGTGGCAGCTAGGTTGGAGTCAGAAGGACCTGGGTTTTAATTCTTCAGGCACTTACTATCCTTGTGTCCTTCCATTCAAAGCCGTCTCCAGTCATTCTGATCTCTACCTTGCCACTGGGCCCAGAGGAGAAAGTGAGGATGGTGACTTTGCACAGCCCTCCCTCACTTAAATCCAATTCACTTGCAAATCACGGCATCACCTTCCTGTTGACACGGTCTTCTTCGAGAAGGAAGGACAAACAAGCCACAACTATACTGTTTGTGGCTCAACCTCCCAAGCTTAGTTTCTTTGTTTGTAAAATGGGTATAACAGCACCTACCTCCCTGTTTGATGTGAAGATGAAATAAAGTACGAGGTATAGCACTTTGAAAACCTGAAACCTTCCTCTCTCTCTGTGCTAGCTGTTGTTGTTATTGTCATAATTGTGCTTACTTGGGCCGAAGTTCCAACATGTTTACCTTGTTAAATTGAACAAATCATTGAACCTCCGAAACTTTGCTCATCAGTAACATGGGGATAATAGGGAGCAGCATTGCTGACTTCATAGAGTTGTTAACATGTCCAAACGAGAGATAATATGTTTAAAAACTACAGTGAGCAAGAGCACAATTTAAAAGTATCATTTGTTATTATTAGACTTTCCCATCATTCTGCTTTCTCCCTTCTTCTTTCTCTGCCTGAGCATTGAGATATTCCATGTTTAACTCTCTTCCCTTTGCTTTTACTTCTATCCCAGAATTTCAGAGAAATCATTCTTTTGCTCTTATTCTTCAACTTCGTTTGTTGTTCCACTTTCTCTCCACCCCCTACCCCAGTCCCCATTTAACTTCCTTTCTCACCTACTGTTTGTTTCATTGATGAGCCCAAAGAATTTAATTACCTGTGAGCACCCATAGTGCTTCTCATGCCTGGGATGGAAGTAGATCATATCCATTGCCATCCATCTTTGATGCCCTGGAAAATGACTGGATATCCATGCTTGGTACTCTATACCTAGTACCTCTTCCTTGGTCCTTACTTACTTTTAAATTATCTTTTATAATGTTACTTTCCCTTACCACTCCTTAACTGGTGGTTTCATCCAAGTTTTTGATTTTGTTCTTAGGATAACTTAATCTACTTTCACTTCAAGTCTTGTGATTTTCTTTTTCCTTCTTCCCAGGTAGACTTCAAGTTATTCAGAAGTGGTCATCTTGTATTCTATTTCCATTTGTGCCTAGCTTGGTTCTATCAATTGTTAACTCAATATAGTTTTATTAGTTGAATATTCTTTTCTTTGAAACAAAAGGATTACTAAATCAGTCAAGTACCTTCAAGTATTGGCAACTGATTTGAAAAATACCATTGTCCTAGCCATAGTCCATAGTGTGTGAACCAGAAACTTCTAGTGCCTTAGAGCCAAACTATTTTAATTAGAGTATGCTGTAGAAACACTGGTTACCTTGGATAAGTTTCATTAATAGCTCCTAAGTTCCTCCAGTGTCACATGGATGAGAAGGAAAAAAATGACTTTTTTTCTTCTTCTAGTATGAAGTTGGCCAAAGGTATTTGTTTTTATGGAATAATTGACTTGCTTAAAAGACAATAATTGCCCCCAGAAACAATTTTATTTTGCAGTAATGACCACTATTCAAATAGAAAATTCTACTCCTCTATGTTCTGAAACAAAACCAGAAGAAATCACAAGTACGTTTTGATTTTTGTAGGTTCTTTTTTCTTCCAGAGCAACCATGAAAGCTGCCTTTTGGCAATATTCTGGTGAAACTTTGCACACTTAGGATAATTTTGGACAATTATAAGAGACTTTATAGAATGTTAATATCTATGCCTACTGGGAATATTTTATTCTTCATACAAATATTAAGGTAAAACTTTTGGCTTACTTTTTTTTGTATGGAACTGTACATTGCATATACATTTAGATATAGTCATAGTTTATTTTCTAAGTAAATATTAAAAAAGGAAGTTCACATCCCACACTAGGAAATGTCCTATTTTATGATGACAATGTACTGAAATGTATTTGTAATAGGTAATAAACTAGAGGTGAGGCACTTAAAGCAGTCATGATGATAAATCTACATATAAGCTGCTGAGGAGCTCTATTACTTCCAAATGAATCTACTGCCGAGAACATTAGATGCTGTGGCTTTTATTGACAGGGACTCATGCTAATAGGTTTGGAAAAACTCCAATCTAAACAGAGGGCAGCCCTGTTATTAGGTAGCATTTTCATTTGAAGACATATCCTTTTAGATAAGAAACTTTCCCTCTTTACTCCCTCTTCCCTTAGGAACTCAGTGGACATGGAAAATATAAAGATTTCAGAATAAAGAATACTTTAGGCAGTATAATTTGATATGAGATAATTTTTAGAAAAAACAGTATATTTTCCTAAACAATTTTCTAACAAATGGGTTTAAACATGTAATTAATAGTATAACAGAAAACCTAAATAATTTCTTTATGTTACTATTTTTATATAAGTTCTTTATAATACATTTAGGCACTTTTCAGCAAATAGCACTTTAAGCAAATATCTTTTAACTACTTCCACTCTCCTCACATAATACAATTGACACATCTATCCAGTCAGTCTACTAAGTGATAATAACTTAGAAGGAAAGGAATATTTTCTAACTATTTTAAAATAAATTTCTGACAAAGCTGAATGTAAACTTATTCAGTTTATTGCCTGGAAAATTCCAACTCTTGGGACAGATGGCAGACGAAAACATCAGTTATATAATAAATTGAAAGAGGTGGTTTAAAGTTACCTGAATTCTAAGTTCTGAGAAAGGTAGCGTTGGTTAGGATTGACATCATTGAAGGGGTTAATCTGCAATCTTTAGTACCTCCAAAAGATTACTTTGGAAGAATCTTCCTGACCTTCCTTATTATGGTCTGTCTGCCAAATTGATATTTCTAAAGAAAAATTGTGATTGTCATTCCATCCTACCCCTCAGAAATTACCAAGTGACTAATTATTGCCTCTGGGATAAAATGCAAACTTCTCTGTCATTTAAAATCCTTCACAGTCTGGTTCAAGCCTATCTTTTCTGACTGATTTCATGTTGTTTACCCTTAGCACTATATGATTCAGCTAAATTTACTGTTTCCCCATACACAGCTTTCTAAATTCTGCTTATTGTCTTTGTATTGGCTGTTTCTCATCTTTGTGAACCCCTCTTGGAATGCTAACACCCTTGAAATCTTAGCTCAGGGACTGTCCTCTAAACTAAATCTTTCCTGGTACTGGAACTCCTCATCCCCGAAATGGTTGGTGCTTTGCCCCACTCCTTATCCTGTGAAACAATTTTGTATTTACTTATTTGTGTACATGTTGTATCCTCTGAGTAGAATAGAAACTCCTTTGGGGCTGGGATTTTGCACTTTTGCCTGAGAGGCAATGTGGAATAGTGGATAGAGGATAGACTCAATGGAAGATCTGGGTTCATGTTCTGCCTCTTAACAAAACCAAACCAAAAACACAGAAGGTTCAGTTCTTTCTATAGACTTGGCCTCATGCCTATTGGGATCATGTGGTTTTCTGACAGTGGACTCAAACTGGACTACGATCAAAAAGGTGAAATAGTTGAGACTTGCTAACTGACTGGATGTAAGGAGTGAAGGAGAAAGAAGAATCAAGGATAACTCCACAGTTGTAGACGAGAGAGTATGGTTAAAACAACTGTGGTGAAAGCTTTACAATATTAATTGTAGTTGAAACGTATATTTATAGAGGTCTTGGTACTTTAGTTGCTGTGGGGATGTTGTGTTGGTATAAGTCTAGGCTCCTTAAATTTTTTATGTTTGGTGGATGCTTTTCTATAGTCAGTGTAGGAATGTGAAATGCTCTCTGGTGGAATCTCAATTAAACAAAAGAGATATCCACATGTGCTTGTTACAATGATAAATGGAATTTTATTCTATCATGAGGAAAGAGGAGTGGTGTAGAGCTGAGAACATTGGTCTTGGAATCATGAGACTCCAGTTCAAGTTCACGGCCATACAACTAGTAACTCACTTTAGCCCTCTGAACTTCAGCATCCTCATTTGTAAAATAGAGTTAGCTAGTCATTCCTTACCTCACGAGATGGTTGTGAGATAACTTTGCAAGATCACAAGTGATTTAGGCAACTCTTATTATTTTGTCTATTTGGTTGTTGATTATTGTCCTTCATTCTCAAAGTGTACCAAAATGACATCACCATGATAAAGTGAAGTTTCAGTGTGTCCAACCCAAATTTGCACATCCTATGTGTCCTTTGTGCTGTTTCAATTCTGCTTTGCTCATAGAGCACAGCATCTCCTTTCTGATGTGGGCATGCCATGCTGAGCAGTCCTATGCCAGTGTTTCTTTCCCATGTCAGACAATCAAATCTAAAGTTTTTGAGAGAGACTTTGAGTGTCCTTGTATCACTTCTTCTAACCACCATGTCGCCTGCCCTGTGTGAGTTCTCCATAAAATAGTCTTTTTGGTAAGCATACATTTTGCATTTGAACAACATGGCTAAAGCCCATTGGAGTTGTGCTCTCTGAAGCATAATATGAATGCATGGCAGTTTAGTTTGAGCAAAGACCTCAGTGTCTGGTACCTTATCCTGCCAGGTGATCTTCAGAATCTTCCTAAGACAATTCAAACGGAAGCGATTCAGTTTCCTGGTATGGTGCTTGTAGACTGTCCATGTTTCACAGGCATACAACAATGAGGTCAGCACAATGGCTCTGTAGACCTTCAGTTTGGGAGTGAGTCTAATACCTCTTCTCACCCAAACTTTTCTTTGGAGCCTCCCAAACGCTGAGCTATTTCTGGCAAAGTGTCAACCTCATTGTCAATGTGTACATCCCTGGGAAGTACACTACCAAAGCAAGTGAAGTTATCCGCAGCATTCAAAACTTCTCCTTTTGTGGTAATCGATGGTTCCGTGTATAGATGATGTGGTGGTAGCTGATGGAGCACCTATGTTTTCTTGCTGTTAATTATTAGGCCAAAATTAGCACAGGCAACATAGAATTGATCCAAACTTTGTTGCATCTCAGCTTCAGTACACAATCATCTGCAAACAGAAAATCATGCACCAGCACTCCCTCTACTTTGTTCTTGGCTTGTAACCTTTTCAAATTGAACAACCATCCTCATTTGATAGCATGGCTGAAAACGTCATGCTTAAAAAGCATGGGGGCAAGCACACAGCCCTGTTTTACTCCATTGGTGACTGGGAAGGCATGAGAGCATTGCCCACTATCCAAAACGTGGGCAAACATACCATTATGAAATTGATGTACAATATTGATGAACTTCTTTGGGCAACCAAATTTTGACATAATTTTCCATAAGCCCTCATGAGTAACAGTGTCAGAGGCTTTGGTCAGATCTACAAATGTTGTGTACAGACCTCTGTCCTGCTCCTGGCATTTCTCCTGGAGTTGTTGGGCAGCAAATACCATATTGACTGTTCCTTTGCCCTTTCTGAAGGTGTATGGCATCTTCCAGGTGAAGGATCAGCCTATTAAGGAGGGCTCTAGCAAGAATTTTGCCAGCAATGACTAACTAAGAGAGAGACCCTCCTGCCCCCTGTAATTGTCGCAGGACAATCTATTCCCTTTAAACCTTTACAGAGATGGTCCAGTGGAGGCATCCTTCAGCTCCTGGGGGATAATCTCCTCTTGCCATATAACCTGGAAAATTTCAGTCACTTTTTGTATGAGCAATGGTCCCCATACCTTGTAAATCTCAGCTGGAATAGAATCAGCACCAGGTGCTTTGTCACATGAAAGGAGCCTAATGGCCCTCAAAACCTCTTCTTCAGTTGGAAGTTCAGTTAAGGAGGGATTGACTTCAACCTGAGGTACCTATGATCAGTGGCCTCAGCACTGATTGGTGATGATCTGTTGAGAACTCTATGGAAGTGTTCAGAACTCTTTGGAAGTGTTCAGCTCATCTCTCTACGATCATGTCCTTATCACTAATCAATGTGGCTCCATCAGCAGTGAGGAGTTGTGATGCACCATAGGTTTTTCATCCATAAACAGCTTTCAGAAAATCATAAAAATGCTTTGAATTGTTACTATCAGCATAAAACTAAATTTCATCTGCCTTCTTACTGAGCCAGTAATCCTGCATCTAAGCTTTGCTTGTACTTTACTTTGGTTGGAATTAAATGCTGCCTTCCTAGAGATATATGAACTATCCTGCTGGTAAATCCTGTGGAGTTCTTGTTTCTTCACTTAGCAGCTTCTGAATTTCCCCATCATTTTCAAAAAATCAGTCTTGGTATTTGCGAATATTCTGACCCAGAAGAGCAAATGCAGGACTGTACACCAAATCTCTGAAAGCTGCCCACTCCTTTTCTGCTCCACTGTTGCCAACCCTGTGTTGGCTCAACTTTACCTCCAAGTTAGCAACAAACTGTTCACGTTCAGAGAAGAGCTCTAATTTGTTGACATTGGTTCTTCTGGTAGTCATTTTGTGTTGGGGACAGCCTTTTGATGAACGCAGATACTTAACTGGGCATATTTAAACTCATTTTAAGAAATAATAAGACATTTGAGTTTTGCTACAATTGATTTTCCATACTTAGGTGAATCTTCAGTCTCATTGATGAGGATGTTTCCTCCAGTGATTCACATCATAATATTCATGCCATTTTTGCAGAAACCCAATGTGAGGGCATTCTGCGTGTTTTAATGCCATCATGTGGATCCCAGTGAAACATGTAAGCTGTTCATTGGCTATCCCTCACTGTCATCATGTGCATGTTGCTGAAAATTGTATTTCTGTGCTTCAGGTACTAGAAACAAAATAAGCGTGATGCTCAGCCACTATGGAATAAGTAATAGGTAAAAAGCACCCTAAAGGAATTTGAGAGAGGTTATCTTTTTTGAGTTACTGGTTTTTGAGCTGAGTGCTTTGGAAATTTTAAATATTTTTATTTTTCTAATGTGGGTGAGATGGGGAGATAGAGGTAAGCAGGAATATAGAACAATTAGGTTAGTGAAAAATTCTGTTCTCGACTTTTTTATGGACAGCCAGGTCAATTAGGTACAGGTATACCTTGCCGTTTATGTCCCTTTTTGAAAAAGTTCCACAAAAGCTTGAAAAAGAGACCTTATGAGAGGTACATTTATTTTTATAAGTATTACCATAGAATTATTAGCTTAAGTGTTATAAAACTTTATAGTAGGATTTGTTTATAATATCAATGATATGTTGTCTGCAAAATGCCAAACGGATAACTCTTTGTAGGAAATACGCTTACTTGTACTTTCCTTAAAGATGGTAGATGTTAATGGAAAGCCAAAAAAGACTTTGGTTTTCTAGAACTGTTCTAGAAAATTTTTTTGTAAAATTTTGTTGGTGCTGTGCATTCTGCACGTCCATTTGTATCCAGTTGGTGATGGTTTGTTACATAGACTTCTGCTTTGTTAGGGAATTTCTCATAACTTTTGCCTGTTATAACTTGCATAGCTATGCAGAGATTACAGAGTTGGTTGCAATTTCTGTATTCCCCAAAGGCCATTACTCTCATTTTTAAATGAACTTCTATTTACTTTAAACAGACATAAAATCTTTGTTTTGCTTAGGAACTTACTATTGGCATCCTGAAAAAGTCTAGCTGCTTGACAATCTAAGACTCGCATGCTTCTTTGGTAATACATAAATTTGAATAGTTCTTTTGGTATATTGTAGTAACTTGAAAGTTGAGCAAATATTTAACAGTTTTTGTATCCATGCAAGTGCTTCAGAGTATATTTATTTTATCTCTAAGCTTCTAATAGATTTGTGAATTCTCCAAGAAACCTTTTTTTGGGAGGATTTTTAACAAATCTCTTTTGTACAATTTCTGTATTGAGATGATTAATAACAAGCTACTTAACCTTTGTGTATTTATTACCTGCATTTCACTAACGTGATTAAATTGTGTTTTGCACAGTTATATGTGGTATTTCATCATTTTCCCCCAGTTGTTTATGTATCCAAGTGTTCTCTCTTTAATAAGACTTTGAGATTCTTGATGTTTGACCTCAAATACTATTTTTGTACCATACAAATTTTGGTGTTCAATAAGAAGCAAATGAGTTAGTTGATATTGATATTTTGGAATCCTTTGTGACTGTGTATTTATTAAATGTTTGTAAGTGCTTTGTTTTTCCCCATGCAAGTTGATACCAAAATGAGGATATCTTGCTAAAGTAGATTTCTTTATGTTGTCATTTAATGGTTTTTGAGAAGCTTTTTTGAAGTATCTAATTAAAACAAATGTTGAAATTGGGTTATGATCAGTAGTTGGTATAGTCATGACAGCAGTGCTTATGTGCCTGACATAACAGAACACCTGATAATTGGAAGATTCTAAAATGTAATATGGGTTTGGTAGTTTTGCTCCTATTAGAGTATCTCATCTGCTTTTTGTAATAATAACTCTTTTTTACCTGGGTACTTTTGTTTGAATCTCTGAAAACTGTTTCCTTTAACATAATATTGCTTTATTCTCCATTAATGCTTAATGATTTTAGCATACCACTGAAAGAAGCAGAGTAAGTTCCCTATTACATTATTGGTAGCAAGGATTCAGAGAGTTCATTCTACTTGTATCTTTTTTAGATCCTTCTTGACTCACCAGTAAAGTTGAACTAGAGTGTATCTAAAATGAGGATGTCTGTTTTGAGATGATAATTGAAATTGTAGTAATGGATGAGATGTCAGATGAGAGAGTGAAAGAAAGAAGAAGGCCTTAGTACAGAGCCCGAGGAGAAGTATCCACATATAGGGCAAGAAGAAGAGCCCCTATGTTTATTTATAATCTGAAGGAAAGGAGCCAGTTAGAGAAGAGAGTTGGAAGATGCATGAGATAGGGGATGATTGATGAATTAATGTCTTGGAGGAGATCGAGAGTGAGTATGTGTGTGTGTGTGTGTGTGTGTGTGTGTGTATGGTGGGGGGGTAGGTTGAAGAAGGGTGGGGAATAAAATCAAAGGTATAGGTTTGGAAGTAGAGGGATAACACTCATCCAGAAGGGTTGCCTTGTTTTTTGAGACTGAAACGAATAGGTCTGAAAGAGTCATTTTTTCATTTTTCATCCTTTGAGCACTCTAGGGCATCATTTTTCCTTCACTTATCTTTTGATTTTTTTTTTATTTTTATATGTAATTGTGTTCATAGTGATAGTTTAAACGGTTCTTGTGGGTTCTTTGACACTACCATGTCAGAACCCCTTAGCTATGCGGACGTTATCAACTTGTCAACCTTAACACAGCTGTAAATCAGGAAGTGTATAGTCAAAAAGCATCCCAGCAGCCAAAATAGATACAACTTCCATGTACTAAATTTCATTCAGTTCATTTTGAGGGACTCCCTCAAGCACTAACTAAAATCTTGTTTACTGTTGTTTTAGACACTAATCTAGCAAATTTTAATCTTGTTTTTTTTTTTTTTTTTTTTTTACTGCTGAGAAGACTAAAAGCTACTAATTTAAAGAGAGGGGAGATATTGACAGCAACAAAAACTGATGCATACAGTCTGACAGCAATGGAGAAGAGAAAAACATGTAAAAATCTATCAGTTTCAGACCATTTAGTGTAGGAACAGAGAGTCCTAGATAACTAAACGGCCACCTTATAAATCCTTATTATAAATGATACTTAGTGTTCCTAATGACTGTCATTGGTAAAAGATTAAATTATCATCATTATTCTTTGCTTTAAAGATACATATATGTGTAATACACTTTTAAAAGATTCTTTTTAAAAAGTTTTAACACTTACTTTGTGATAAAGGGGCATACTTTAGTTATCTGGAAAGTTGACTCTGGTGTGCTGTTGCCAGTAAACAAATTAAGACAAATGATTTAATGTAATCAGTACAGGAAGGGAAAAAAAGGCTGAAAGGTCTGCCTTTGACACCTTCGTTAGTCACTGTTCTTTTTGAACAATTTTTTTAAACTTTCTGGGTTTTAGCTTCATAGGGAATTTATGTTCTCACCATCCCCCTTTTCCTTACCTGTAAAGAAATGTTTTGTTCTAGTCTGTGAATACAAAATCTCATTGCTAGCCAATGGAAAAGAAATAGAATATGACTGTGATGTCATCTAAAGTATATGTGCACAAAGAATCTTTTAGAAAGAGAAACTGACTTTTTTGCCTGGGGAAGATGTAGGATTGTTAGATGATTATCTAGAGAATTGGAACTGTATATAACCAGGTGGTGGTTTCTTCATTACCTTATTTTTTTTTTCTTGCTAGTATCTCATCTTCTATTTCTAGCGATAAAATAAGAATGATGACTAAAGATGAAGTTTTATTTCACTTCTGATCTTTCTCGGCCACCTTGCTACTTACACTACTCCTGATTGTAGTGGGGTCAGTTATATGAAGCAGTTCCTAAGTAACTGGAGTAAGGACTACAGGTTCAAATGTGTTTTATTAGTCATTATGCAAAACTTTGGAAGCAGTGAGTTAGCTTACTATCCATGTGTTTGTCTTCTCCATTTACTCTACCAAAATGACCTTTGACTTAATTAAAGGAAGGATCTGGTTACTATTATTACCTTAACCAATTGGATTATAGTACACAAACTTGCGTATGCCCTCATTACTTTTATGTTAAAGTAATGAGATTTGAGTATAATCTATGTTCCAAGTTTTACGTAAGTACAGAAACAATCTTAACAAAATCAGTTATGGCAGTATAAGGGAAAAGGTTTAGAAACTCTTCCAGTGCCTGATCAGGTGATTTGGAAGGAAACTTGAATGATTATTTGGGTTCCATAAAAGAAACAGAGGTGCTCTTTGGGTCTCTACTATTTTACCTATGTTGCTTTGGCCTTTTAATTGACTTCGGAGTATTTTGAAAGGACCCACATGAGTTTGGGAGCATTAGCTTAATCCAAGGAGAAAGTTGCTTGGAACTGTTGGGAATGCTATACTCGTAGCTTTATACATTATCTAAATGGCTGATCCTTGATCATCTAGTTCTTTCAACATGTCTTGACACTTTAGTCAAGGCTAAATTTGAAACACAAATCCAAATTAAGAAATAGTTGGTGAAATGTAATAGGTTCTTTTAAACCAGATGATGGTTTTTATATATGAATCCGTACTTGAAGATCTCATGATGTCCAATATATAGTGTCCAGAGAGCAATTATAAGCTCAGTCGCTTAAGGCTTTTGCCTTAAGGCTAAAACTATTAGGTGTGCTGGGCCTAAGCCTCGAGGGGTATAAATAAAACAATTGCTCTTGTAAACTTGCTTCATTTCTGCTCATGGTGACTAGATACTTTCTGTATGGAAAAAGCAAACCTTTGGTTTTCATTTATGATTTGTTCCTTTCACTGCTTGTTTTTTTTCTTTCTAGTTGATAAAATCCCTTACTTAGTTTACATACTACTTTTTAAAAAATGAAAGTAGAAATAGTATTCTTCGTGTTATACTTCGTAGTAATCATTCCTAAAAGTTCTCTTTATGATTTAAATGTACCAAGAAGGATCTTCCCCTATAGACAGTTTTATTTTTATGTCTCTTGAGTTTTGAATTGATTTTGTGATTTATTAGGAAGGATGGTCTGGAATCTCACAATCCCAGTTAGAGTCCTAAAACTTTTCACCAAGAAGAACATGACTTTCATTAGGAGTGAGCAGCAGTACAATTTGTATCATGTATTTCCCTCACAGTTCTCCTTTTGGGACTTTCTGATGGGAAGCAATGATTGTAGCTGGAGGGTGGATACTATTTTTTCAGAAAATGATATTTTTAGAGCATGATTCAGAAGTCTGGAAGGTGTTAATGATGAGTTTTCCTTTTGAGTATCTGGATGCTATTGAAAGTATTTCAGTATTTCTTGGTAGCTTAAGTATATACAAAGTTGGATATAATGAAATTAATGCTATAAATCTCACATGAAAATGGGTCTTATTAATTTATAGTCTACCTTGCTAACTATCTGCTATCTTTTACTATATCTCTAAGTATTGGTATTTGTATTGTGCATTATACTACATAGTGTTCACTTGATATCTACCAAGATATACTTCATTACTTCACTGCATTTGTGATTTATATAATTTGAATGTTTTCTCTATGGGAGCAAGTCACAACCCTTTCCATACCTTCTATTATCCTTTGTGGTTCATGTCCAAATTTTTCCATAGACTTCAGAAAGTAGCTGCCCAAATCGCCTTCCTTTGAGGTCTTTGGATAATTTAGGAGTATTTTGCAGTATTATATATAGATATATAGTGATCTCCATTTTCCTTTACTTTGCTACATGACTTACCTGTCCACTTTTCCAATCTTACACTTCTTGAATGATTTTGCCATTTTTGTAGACCTTTTCTACATTGTTTCATGGAGATGACCTGGCACTCAAAGGTTGGAAAGTTCTACCTTGCTGAGGAGACCTCAGATTTGATTCTTGTGATAGTCTGAGTTTACGGTACTAACCTAAATTATAAATCATCCTAAATCTAGAAAGACTTTTTGACTGGTAGGTTGCCCATGAAGTATGAATTATTTAGTCATAGCAACCCATGAAACCAAGAAGAATTATTGATTCTGTATTTATTTATGGGACCATTTTGCCTTGTGGGGCAAATCACAACTTCTGGAGTCTCCACTTCCTCATCTGTAGAGTAGCTTTTGAAGGGAGGCATGCAAGAGAACTGTTCCAGCTCAAAAATGGAGCAGGTCAAAATTCTGGTCTCAGTCACTAAGGGAATGAGACCCCTTGAGTAGCCTGGACAAGATAGGGAGATCCAATATTTAATCTAAAAAAAAAAGCAAAGTTTTATTCAGCTCAAACTTTATAATATTTGAGGGCTTTCAGTTTATTGTATCTTGTAGACTTTTCACTTTTAGCCTAGCTAAATCAACAGGTATCAAACTGAAAGGAAACAAACTAAAAAATTAACGTAGTCTTTTCTTTCATTAATAAAATAAACTCCTACAGTTACAAGGAATGGTGCAAGACACAGACAGATCAGTCCCTATTCTCAGTACAGATTCAGAGAAGGCAATTATTTGGAACCTTGTCAAAGCATTATTTTTTATTGGTGATTTTGTTTCAAAATAGCGTAGAAACTCCAACAAACTCCAAGCTTAAATATCTGTAAACTATAGTCCCTCCAAACAATTAAAGAGTGATAATGATGTAGTAGTGGAAAATTTAGACTTTTAGTATTTTACTGTTCCTTAAAAGAGAGTTTTTGGCCTTTAACATTAACTGCAGTATTGTTTATTGACATCTGTTCTATTGTTTTAAGTTATCATTTATATAGTTGTACCCATTGGACTGAGGATTTCTGAAAGATGACTGAACCTACATGTGCTAGATGATCTCCAGTGTTCCCCTTCGTATTATGATACCATGAAACCAATCCTTAATTTCAATTGAGATGAATGGCCCAATTGATGAGTAATTTGGATTTGGAGTAAGAAAGACCTCCATTCCAATCCTACCTCAGAAACTTACTGGCTGTGTGGGTCTAGGTAGGTGGCTAAACTTAATTTATCCTTAGTTTTCTCATTTATATAATGGGGAGAATAAAATAACCTTTTGAGATGGTTTTGAGGGTAGAATGAAATAGATATAAAATTCGTTGCAAATCTTAAAATGCTATGTGGCGGCTAACTGCTGTTGTTATTATTTTTAAATATTTCTGCTGTGTTAGGCCCTAAAGGTTTCTCCATTTCCATTCATACCTGGCCTGTATAATGTTTCTTTGCCGACTCTTGGACCCCCAGGTATTGTTGGAAATATACTCCCACTTACTTAAGTGCAGGGAAGATGCAGATATAGCACATTTACAGTTTCTCAAGTCCGTGTATACTCATGTTAATTAATTTAAATGTATATTTGGGGCAATGGTAATTTTTCATCTGTTTAGATTTTTTTTAAATTTATATGTTTGACTAGACTAACCTCTTGAGTAATAATGGAATTCGTTGAAAAGTTCCTTTGGTATTCTGAGGATTGATGCCATCAGCACAATATTACTTGCAAACAGGAGCATTAGCGAACCTTAGCTTCTGTAGGAAGGTGTTTATTAAGAACTTATTATGTGCCTGACACTGTTTGAAGTGCTGGTGATAGAAAGACAGGCATGGTCTCAGGACTCAAGGAGTTCACATTCCTAAGGGGGGGAAGACAAAATGTAAATAAATAGAAGTCTTAGTGTAATTTTAATCTTTAATAACTTCAGAAATATAAAGACCACATGCTTACAAAAACATTTGAAAGTTAATTATTTAGATTTTGAAAATATTGATATTTCTTTTTAAAATTCAACATAACTACCATTTTGTGCTATATATCACCATATTTTATTTTATTTTTTATTTTTATTTTATTTTATTTTTTTATTTTTTTTATTTCAATATAAATTAATTTAACTTTTTACATTCATTTTCACAAAATTTGGGGTTCCAAATTTTCTCTGCATTTGTCCCCTTCCCCCACCCCAATACACTGATCATTCTAATTTCCCCTATCACCAATTTGCCCTCTCTTCTATCGTCTCTCCTGTCTCTTGTCCCCATCTTCTCTTTTGTCCTCTAGGGCCAGATAACTTTCTATTCCCCATTACCTGTATTTCTTATTTCCTA
>CM053769.1:645229725-645252756 GCA_028658325.1 Potorous gilbertii | reverse complement strand
GCTTTTGAAAGCATTCTTCTCCTCATTGGCTTTTTGATCCTCTTTTGCCAATTGAGTTAGCCTATTTTTCAAGGTGTTATTTTCTTCAGCATTTTTTTTTGGGTCTCCTTTTGCAAGTTATTGACCCATTTTTCATGCTTTTCTTGCATCTCTCTCATTTCTCTTCCCAGTTTTTCCTCCACCTGTCTAACCTGATTTTCAAAATCCTTTTTGAGCTCTTCCAAGGCCTGAGCCCATTGGATATCTATTTCAGATGTTTGGGATACAGAGGCCTTGACTCCTATGTCCTTCCCTGATGGTAAGCATTGTTCTTCCTCATCAGAAAGGAAGGGCGGAAATCATCTGTTCACCAAGAAAGTACCCTTTTATGGTCTTATTTTTTTTCCCTTTTCTGGGCATTTTCCCAGTCAGTTACTTGACTTCTGAGATTCCTCTCCACCCCCGCCTAGATCCGCCCATCTTGTGCTTGGGGTCTGAGATTCAAATGCTGCTCCCCAGCCTCAGGGCTTTCCTCGGCAGGCCTGGCTGCTATTCAGTGTGAGCTTACGTTCTGCTGCTCAGGTGGGGGCAGGGCCGCCTCCCAGGCTAAGTTCCCTCAGGGGGTTTATGAGGAGATCTTCAGTAATGGAGCTCCTGCTGAGCTTCTGCCTGCTCTGGGAGCTCCTGGCCACCTGCTGCCTCTGCTGCTGCCTCCCGAGGGGGCCTGAGTCCCCGGAGACACACCGCTCCCCTCTCAGCCTGTCTCTCTCACTGACCTGCGCGTCTGTGGGTGGAGGGACCTTCGTGGCCGCTGGAGATTCTGTCCCTGAAGCCTGCCCCGATCTGCTCCTCTCTTTGCCGCCCGGCCTGGGCAGGGCTGAGCTCTGCTCCAGTCCCGTGCGCGGCGGACCTTTGGGATCGGTTTTTCAGGGCTCTCTGGAATGGAAATCTCTTTCATTCTGTTGCTGCGTGACTTGCACTGCTCCAGAATTTGTTGGGGGTTCTTTTTAGGGGAGATCTATGGGCTGTGGGTTCGGAACTAGCATATGTGAATCTTTCTACTCCGCCATCTTGACTCCTCCCCCCACCTTATTTTATTTTTAAACTTTGTTAAATACTTGCATCAACTGCTGTTCAAATCGTGGAAGGATTGCATTTGTAATTCTAGCCTTAAAATCATTCAGAGGACATGGTTTTGATACATACATGGAAGTTTTTGATGTGATCTCACAAGAAAATTTACTAGATAGGTCAGGTGACCAAGGTAGTGAGGCAAGAGGACTTCCTTTATCGATCCAATGGGTCTGAGAAAGTGTCATCCAGAAACTCACACATGAAGTCTTTGATGACAATGTGTCTCATCTTGTTAAAGATTAGACTTTTATTATTCAAAGTTCACAGCTAAGTAAGTATAAAAGAAGTTTAAATAATTAAGATTGCAAATGATGGAGTTTTTTTGTTAGTTTATTAAAACCTGAAACATAGTTAAGTACTTAATTGTTTATTGACTGGCTGCACCTAAAATGTTTTAGGATACCATGTATGGTATATGGAACAGATGGAAGGTTATCTCAGAGGAAGTACTACACAGTTGAGGGGAGCTGGGAAAAGGGAAGAAAGTCCTGCAAAAACCAGAATTTGAGGTGATTCTTGAAGGCAATTTGGAGTACCAAGGAGGAAGGGGAGACAGCATTCTACACTTGAGGCAGCCTTGTGGCTCCGAGGTGGGTATGGGGAATAGTCAGTGGACTGATGTAACTGGATAGGAGAATGTGTAGAGGGAAGTGAAAAGAGAAGTCTGGAAGGACTGGAAGGGGCCAGGTCATAAAGGCCTTTAAATTTCAAACAGATGACTTTATATTTGATCCTGGAATTAATAGTTACAGATTTCTCATTGATGGCGGTTTAGAAATAGTGATTTCGTATGGGATTTTTTTTTTTCATTTTGGCATTATCTTCTTTCCAGAATATCTGTAAAATGATCCTTCAGTGCTTTCAGATTTTCCTGGTGTGTCCTTAGTCTGATCTAGTCAGTCTTCCTGACTTTGAATTTTTATGTGCCATGAACCCAAGACTTTCACCTCATCATTTGCTTTCCAACTGCTCTCCTGGACCTTAGTATTGAGGGAAGAGGACTTCCTTTATTGATCCAATGGGTCTGAGAAAGTGTCATCTTCAGAAATGCATTCTCCTAGAAGACAGACAGCTACTCAGAACCTCACACCTTCCCAGCACCTCTACACCGGAGCCCCTTGTTCCCTATGATTGATGAATGAGGTGGAGGATAGACTTTGGAGAGTGACTCTCAGATCCTCTGCTAGTTCAGGAGGGTGCACAGGGCAGGGACTTGATCATTTTCCATCCTGATTAGAGGACTTCATCACATCCCCCCCGGTTAGTTTTTTTTTTTTAATGTTATCTTCCCCTATTAAATGATGAACTCCTTTCTTTGTATTCTCATTGCTTAGCACAATGGCTGGTACATAGCAGTCACTAGTGTTTCCTGACTATCACTCTCCATTTCTTCCTATCACATAATAGGGTCTGAGGTTTTACTCCTAGTCTGGTTGTTCGACAGTGATTGATGATTAAAAAACTATTCTAGAAATGTATCTGCTTCATTTTCTTTTACTTTCTGTAAGTTTCATGTATGAATACATATGACTTAGTTACATGTTATACTAGCTTTCTACAGACTTTTCTCTTTCTACTACTTTTATGAGGTGATGGGACTTACAGCCTTTTTCCATTTTCTTTCATAATGTTTTACAAATGAGTTTGTATTTTCAACTTGAGTTGCTCTTGGCAACCATGTCTCAAAGGCAAGGAGCTCAAGGAGCTGGTTAAGGCCTCTTTATTGTGAAATAAAACAGTGTAGTATGTATTTTGTCTTCATGTGAATAACTGTAATGTCTACCCTGCGAATGAACATGATAATATGTCTAAGACCTCTTCTTGTCAACATGAAGAATGTGGGTATCTTTTTTGGGTGGAACAGATGTAGTCAGTTGCACCTAGTGTGTAGTGGCAAAGACTGGTCCACCTGCTAGACCATTTTGCTTTGGGGGTGAAAAGAGTGGCACAGTTATGAAAGGAAAGTCAGGTAGCATAATAACTAATCTTTTCCTAATAAACATGACCCAAACTACAAATGTAAATGTTGGTGTGGTTTGTGTTGTATGACTTTCTTATGGGTCTCAGTGCTGTTGAGATGAAAAGGGTTGCAGGTATTTAAAAAAATTTTTTTGAGGGGAAGAAGTAGCATGAATAATAATTCATTTACCCTTCGCTGTTCTTTCTTGCCCATGATATTTTTGCTGTAATAGAAGAGGTGAGAATATGTATCTGACCAGTTGCTCACTCACCTTTATAATTTCTGATGTTATTTCCTATTTCTGTTTTCAGAAAAAGAGTGACCAACCAGTAATTTCTTCAGTACTTTCCATATACCAATCTGTAGTAGTTACTTTTACCTTTTTATACTAATTTTAATCTATTTTTAGCTTAGAAACTTTACAAGGCTATGCTTGTTAGAATTGTAGACAGAATAAGAATAAATAGTCTGAGTATCTTAGAGTCTATAATTAGTGGGAAGGTTAAATGGAATTTAGAACTCCCAATGTGTTCTTTTTTCTCCTGTTTCACTGAAAAGTTTTGCTATAGCAAAAGTTTGAAAACCAGTAGAATCTTACTTGGTTTTGTAAGGAGAATGGACTATTATTGATAGGTAAGAAAGAAAATCTCTTTATAAGTGATTGGGTTATTTTGTTTGCATTTAGAATTGTTTTTTAAATTTTAGGCTTGCAGTTTATTCCTTTGTGATACAGGGAAAAGGTGATTAGGTAGCTGGCAGGTGTCTATTTTTGTCCATAAAGTGTCCACAAATTTGGGGGCTACATCTCTTAAGGACATATATGAATGAAGGTGGTGAGGGAAAGAGGTGGAAAAGAAGGCAGTGTATACTGACTAAATCTTCCCTTTCTGTATTTAAGCCGGTGGCAGCCAGTATTGTCCCAGTTGAACCTGGAGTTCAGTGAATGAGGAAGGGACATGCCACTTTGGAAAGGTTTGCTAACTTCTGGAGTGTTCGGTAGTTACTGAATGAGTATTGTTTTGTCTTATATCCTGGAATTGGTTTAAGGAATTCCATTTCATTTAATTTGGAAGTAGAACTATATATCAAGAAGTTGTTGTGTGGTTAATCTATTGGTTTAATCAAATCTTAGAATATTGGCAGGGTAAATATTGAATTGAAAATTTTAACTATCTGCCACCTTGTTAAAAACATAGAACCTATGTCTGCATTGATTAAATAAAGATTCAACTCTTTTTAAAGAACAATGTAAAGCAATAGATGATTTCCATGAATTAGGTTAATGGGTCATAGCTTCCTGATTCCATGTATTGGAAAGAAGAAAAAGGGACAACAAAACATGTTTTCTTCTGTCTGACAGATATTGAGCTTATGAACACTTGGTTTAAATTTTATCTAATAAAATGTTCTTTTCAATTCTGACGTATGAGATTATAGTGATTAGTAAAATGCTACATGCTTGCTTTTATGACTCCTTACCTAGGCTTTGCTTCTTTTTTGGCAGTACACTGTGAATTTTGGATAGGACTCTGGATCTTGCATACCCTGAATATAGCTTAAATAAATACTTCACTTCATGGTTTCCTTTATGAACAATTTTGTGCATATGTTGTAATGTGGAGGATATAAAAATGTAGTTTATTCTAAATGGAAGAAGACTGACATGTTAATCAGACATAATTCTTAAACAAATGAAACAAAAACCCTTACTTGCGATCTAGAGTTTCATTATGAGAAAAGAAATAGATAAACTATAAAGCCTTTTGCTTACAACCTAATAAAAGTTACGGAAGTTGTGCAGTGTAATATATAAATGTTCGTCTTGAATCTAGAAGACCTGTGGCCTGTGTATATGGTATACATACATATATATGCGTTTGTAAAGTATTATATACACCCCCTTCCCTTATAGAATAATGGTTTGGAAGCGGCCTTGTAAGCCTTAGAGCACCTTATTAAGGTATCATCTATTAGGAATTAATCATTTAATAATAAAATATAAGTTTATGTAACACTTTAAAGTTTGCAAAATATATGCATATTTTATTTTAGTTTTTCAGAAAAAAGTACAATTAGTATTATTAGTGGTAGAGTTGGGTGGTGCAGTGGATAGGTCTAGAATCAGGAAGACCTGAGTTAGAATTTGACCTCAGATGCTACCAGTATGAACCTGGCAAGGCACTTCACTTCTGTCTGCCTAAGTTACTTGATCTATAAAATGTGGATAATGATAGCACCTACTTCCCAGAGTTGTGAAGATCGAATGAGATATTTGTAAAGTGCTTAGCACAATACCTGGCACATAACTAATAAATCCCTCCCTCCCTGCTTCCCTTCCCTTCCCTTCCCCCTTCCCCTTTCCTCCCTAACAAACTGGATTTTTCCTGAAGGCTGCCAGTTGTTGAGGAATTGTGCCATTTTATGATGTGTGATCTGAAGTTTTAGTTTGGCTGAAGGTAATCAATGAACTTTTGTTGAATGAGTCAATAAAATCCTTTGCTCAATGAATGTATCCATTTTGGTTTATTTCTACTTTTTTCATGCTACATGTATGACAAAATTTTACCCATCTGACCCTGTAATGTTGTGGCATAGTGGGAGAGCACTGAAAGTGTGGTGTGTTCAAGAGCACCTGGTGTCTAGCTCCAGAGCCTAATTACTAATTAACTTGATGAATGTGAATGTGGTACTTAAATCTCTCTGATCTTTAGTTTTCTTCCCTGTAAAATGGAGAGAGTTACTTAGCTCCATTTATTCCTGTATTACTACTCAAGGGTAATTAAATAAGCTAATGTTTGCAAAGTGGTTTGCAAACTTTGAAGTGCTTTTTGAATATTGGTTATTTTTATATGCCTCCACTAATGCCTCATTGTGGTATGAAAGTGGGTTCTCAAAGACTGCCGGTAGAGTACAAGCCCTGGCAGGTTCCACCAAGTTGGAAAGGCTTCAAGTTCTGGCAATACGCTGAAGAGGCCATCCTGAGGAGGCTGGTCACTTGGAAATGAGTTCTTTGGTCATAGCAACCCATGAAACAACAACAAACACAAAATGGTCCCTAGTTCTTTGAAGGACCCCCCTTCTTTTGAATTGAAACTACAGAATGAAAGAATAGGGGGCATGAGAGCCAAAGATCACAGGTTTTCGACTTTACATAAACATTAACTTAGCTTTTGGTATGCTAAATGTGAGATCCTTATCCAGTAACTAGTAAGTAGAGATAACACTGGAAGAAATGTATTGTACTAATCTTGATATTCTTGCTATAAATGAAACCAAATGACAGAAGGAAATTTGGAAAGCTGGTGCACAGGATTTACTTGTAGAGACAAATGAAGAAAGTAGTGGCATGGGTTTTATTAGGCATCCAAAAGGCAACAAAAACCATAATTGCTTCGGGCATTTGGTCTTCTCATGCTGTAGTGTTCATAATAGGTATTTCCACAAAAAGCTGCCATGAAAATAACTGCAGCTTATGCATAAACATCTATTGCAGGTGAAAAACAGACCACATAAATTTCTTAAAAGTCATTAAGTTTTTTGTTGTGAACTTGACACACACAGCATTTTTGTATCCAAAACCAGAAAGGATTATATAAGAAATAATGAATTCATTACATACAGGTGACTATTTAAAAGACCATGCAAAACAAACCAACATATTCTTTGATATAGATAGATAGATATTGATATTGATATATAATAACTTTCAGTGCTAAGGTAGAAATAGATGAAGATAGAAAAAAATGTTGGAAAATATGGGTCACAAGTAAGGAATGAAATAGGCCATTCACAAGATTGCTAAGACTACACAGAGGCCTCTTGCCTGTATATCATTAATATTTCCTTCATGAAAAGAATTGGAAGATGCTGAATATCTTGGGTACCAGAGAGAACTTTTACACCTAATCAGAAAGCTCTAATTTTAATTATGTTGTAATAAATAGGAATGGATTTATTCCCTCCTCATATGGGGATAATTCCTGGATTAGATTAGCATCTTATATAGAGTCAGACCACTGATTTACTGAAGATCAAAATTAGTTTAATCCAGCTTTCCCAACTACCTCTCAAGAAAGGAATACAGTAAGGGAAAAAAGCATGGCATACAGTACAAGTGCAACAGTTTAACTTGTTGAAACAAAGAATGGATGTCAAAAAGTGGAATAGGAATGAAAAAAGACAAAGACACGGATACCATTAATACTGTACAGAAGTTTTAACTTAATGAATCACCATCATGAGGAGACAAATTGGACCTTAAAAGCACATGTTGGTAAACATTTTAGTTACTTTCCAAAGAGGTGGAAATCATGGGCAAACATTGGCTTAGAATACAAACTCATTGTAAAGTTTTATGAAGAAAAGGATAGTGGATGATTGTGAGCAATATTCCCTTGCAAAATAGAAAGAAGGAGAGATAAAAAGTAAAGACACTCAACTATGTAAGTCATACTAAGGACATTTTAAGAATGGAACTGGAAGAATGACAAAGAAAAAATGGACAAAGACCAACAAAGATTTTTGTAATAGTTCGTTCACCATCAAGGAAAGCAGGCCATCACAGTTACACTCTTAGTATTACAGTTGTGGGTGTTAAAGAAGGTAGGACTGTTATTAAAGAGACCTAGTTGGGAAAGCTAGATTAAACTAAATGTACATAAAGGAGAGCCATACTGGAGGAGACATGCTGTTAACGACATTGAGAGATTTCACAAGGTATCTGAAGGAAGTGATGATACCAAATATGTGAAAAAGAATCTTAAACTGTATCAGTACCTTGAAAGGTTGAGGAATGTTAATTGTTTGATTGTATGGTTCTCTTCCATCCATAGTTGCTAAGGCGATTTTCTTAAGCAGATCTGACCCCCTAGCACTCTTATTTTATTATTTTATATTTATATTATCAAGTAATAAACTCCAATAGCACCCTATCATTTCTAGAATCAAAAATAAACTGCTTTGTTTACCATCCGAATCTGTTTAACCCCAACTTAAGTAACTTTTAGGCTTTGTTACATTTTTCTCCTTTATGCTTTATGCTCCAGCTGAGTTAGTTTTCTTTCTTCATCTCCTGCCTTGTGTCTTTGTTCTTGGCTGTCCCATTCCTGGAATACTCTGCTTCCTTGCCTCAGTGTCTTTATAATGTCTAATTTCCTTCAAGAGTCAGATAAAGCACTTAATAAATGTTTGTTGATAGATTTCCACATTGCCAAGGTTTTAATGTAGAAAATTAAGATTTGAGCCTAGCAGTGAATGTTTATTTCCAAATTGGTTTTCATACTTACTAGCTCATTAAAATTGAACCCTGGTTATCTTACTTTATGGTTGTCGAGTATTTGCTGCAGGCATCTCATATACAGAATATACACAAGCTAGAAGGTTATAGCACTTTGTGACTTTTACTGATTTTTATTAAGTCCTCTTCTCTCCATTATTGAAAAATCATGTCAGCATTCACTTTTTCAGGAAGCCTGTCTGACACCACTGCAAATCACGCAATGTGCAGACTAAAGGAAAGGGTTTTATTTCTCTGTTTACTCTACAGAAACATGTACCATGAACATGACTTAGTTCCTGGTGACCCTGCAGTTAGGCACGTCTTTTTTTTCTCTAAAACAATGTATTTTAAAGAAGGTTTGTTTTTGTATGTATGTATTTGGCAGTAGGGTCACATTAGTGTCGTCCTGTTAACTGCTTTTGTACTCTCTCATCAGGTATCTAGGAAAGACTTCTTTGACATGTTTCATTTCCCTAATAGAGACTCTTCCTTCCTAGCTCTTTTAGGCCAGGCATGGTGGTGCCAGCCTGTAATCCCAGCCAGCAGGGAAGCTGAGGCTTGCTGATCTCATAAACTCCCGGGAGTTTCATGCTACAATGGGATATACTGATCAGATGTCTGCTCAAAGGTTGGCATCAATATAGCAGGCCCCATATTGCTTGAAGAGGGTTGAGTGGTCCGTATCCAAAAGGAGGACAAAGGAAGAGGGTAGAGCTCCTATGCCAATTAGGATTGGGCCTATGAGTACCGCGCGCGTGTGTGTGTGTGTGTGTGTGTGTGTGTATTTTTCAAAGGGTATTGATTAATTCTATTATGTGGCTATTTACATGGATTAATGATTTTTAAAGTGCTTTCTGATTGTGTTCAGTGATTAATAGTTTTAAATTTTAATTATTTATTTACATTGTTATATCCTTATCCACAACAAATGGTAAAACTCTTGTCCGTATTAATTTTCAGTCAATAGTTAATGTTTTTTCCATACTTCCCAGCTGCTTATCATGTGAACAGCTGACAAAAACCTCAAGAGACTTTCCAGTAAGGTGAGCTGGGTGTTGGAGCTGGACAAAAGGCTTTGGTGTAGAAATAGAGCCTTAACAAAGGGAGCACATGTAAAGGCAGCTGGAAATTTGAGTTCTCTAAATTCAGAATATGGTTTGTGATTCTTAAGTTTCTAAAACATATGTTCTTTAAAAAAAAAAAAAATAAGTTGATGTTCCCATTACACCTAACCCATGATTTTTTTAATGTATATTCATTTGTTTTTAAAGTTTTCCATTGTTTTGACCATGTCACTTTCCCCGACTTATTCCATGGTGCTCCTATTTTTTTGACCAAGAAGTTGTGACCTAAGAATTTTTTCAGTTCTTGCCTACAAGACTGTGTCTCACACATTGTATGTATTTCAGTCACAAAGATCCCTTTGGGAATCCTTTCTTAGATGCTCCTTTACCCTTCTCCCCTTCACTTCATTGAATATCACTGGTGAAAGATGCTAAGCATAATAGAGATATTATTTGCGCTCAATAAGGATTTATCTCTATCTCCTTTCATGCTTTTATAGTTGTGAGGCACAACCTCCCACATTACCAATGTCCATTACTGAAAATTTAAGGTTTTTTTTTTTAATGTACTGTAAATTAGCAAATAGGCAACAGGAGTGGAAAAGTTCAGTTAGTTGTTCTACCCCCACCCTACCCTAGCAGGGTAAGCAACTCTCTTTCACATGTATATTTTCATCAGTGTAATTTCCTTGGGTCGCGTCCTGTATGTGTTATTTTTAATATTAGTATTAATATTAATATTAGTATTAATTAGTATTACCTTCCTGATAAATTATAAGCTATTTAAAAATAGTAAATTAAATATAAGAATAAAATAAAGATTTGGATATTTGACCATTTCTTGGAACTTGTATGTACGTCCATGTTCCTGAAATGAAAATTATTTTTCATTTAAATGAGTGATAAGTAGAGTGGAAGCCCACATCATCCAAAATGTTGAGACAACATTTGAAATATTAAAAGTAAATTCAGAATTAATTTGCTTACCCATTAATTTACCTGGTTTGAACACAATCCTTCCCACCCCCACCCCACCTCACTGGTCCATTGTATTTCTTCCACTTTTGTTCTGTGTTAAAGTGGAGGTGATAGCAAAACCAACATGTTTATGTATTGGGCTACTTTACATATTGGGCATAATGAAAAAGCAAACTGAAAGCAGAACTGTTGATTAAAGAGTTCACAGTTGATCTGTGTGTCTTAGTATACAGAATGAAGTACAACAAATACTTCCAATTAAAAAAAAAATTCTTAAATCCTTCTTGAAAAGAGTTGGGTTTGACTGTATGGCTGAAAACTATTTCAGATTTCTATTTCTTTCTCCTGTTTGCCTCTATCTCCCACAATTTGTCTCTCCCTAGCCAATGAAGATTTGGTGTATTGTCTAGGTGGCCTTCTTCTGTCCAGAGGAGGTTCAGTTCAAGTGATAGACTGAATGGTGAGACCTGTTGGTTGATGAGACAGACACTAATTTGGGAGTCAGGACTGTTTTTAATGCCAGAGTAGATAGATAAGTAAATATATTTTCATAGCATTCCTCCTTTTTACTCTCCTTATTCCTTTATATTTTTTGTTGTACCTTGGATCTGTTTTAAGTAGTTTGTTTTATTGTGAAAATACTCTTGGGCAGCCTAAACAACAGTGAAGAAGCAAAAGGTAGGAAGTAAATTGGCTTATTTCCTAAATCTGATATACTATTTTATTATCTTCTGCTTATCATGTACAGAATATACCTGAATAATCTTTATGAGTCGAAAAGAATGAAGGTGTGACAGTTTAGCTCCCCCCCACCCAAGGTAAAAACAAACAGGACAACCCACCTGAGGATGTCTTTAAGTCTCTTTAAAAGCATCCTTGCTTCTGTGAAATTTGGAGGAGGCGCATCCTTGACCCCAGGAAAGCAATGGGAGATTGGGGCATAGAGAATATACTAGTGATTGTAGGGAGCAGGCTGAGTGAGGTTGGCTTCTGTGTTGTCTCATAGACATCTAAAGAGTGTTAATTCATTACTTTCTTAAACCCATGGTTATTTCCTTTTCCACAAGTATTGGAAAAGATCTGTAGGGACAAAGTATTGATTTTTATTTCTAGTCTGGTACCTTATTTTATGTAGCTAATTGTTTGAGATCGTTACTTATCCAGTCAAGTTTCCAGCCAGTTGACCTATGACCTAATTTGTGTGGGCAGTTTAGGGCAGCAGAGTTGAAATTTGTTGATGTCTTAGCAGTGTTGCGAGTTCATTTGGTTACCTACTAAACTTATAGAATTTATGAATAAGATTCCTTATTCCTCTACGCAGATATATAGGGTGACAGTTTTGTAATTTGCTGAGTGTTTTGGGTTCTAAATATTGTTCAGAATTAGATTTTTATCTCTAGACTGCTCTTTCAATCTCAGATCAATGTATTTTTATTCTCTGGCAAGTAAAGATCTGTAAATATGCTCTTGCCCACTAATAGACATGTCTCCAGTTTCATTGATTCCTAGGGTATTATGCCATAGTGATGAGAAATGAAAATATTGGGGCAGAGGGAAGAAGGCACAGTACATCATAAATCTTTCAGATGGTTTATGCCTCTGGAACATACTTTTTGGGGAGGTAGAATTTTAGAAGGAAGACCTTTTGGGCAGATACAGACTTTTTGTGACATACTCAAGGAAGGACATTGTTTCTATGCAACACATTTGAATACCCATTTATATTGTGCATTTCTTGCACATATAATCTTTTTTCAACCTAACTGGAAAAAAAGGAAATGACAAAAGCTTATGATCAATCAACAGATTTTTTTTTTACAATAAAGACATTTAATGATATAACTATAATAAAATTGCAACAGAATTTTCCCCCAACAAACCTTGAGTTCACTACCACAAACTGTACATATTCATGTGACAAATAGATTTGCATAGGAATCACACTGGGACATGCTTGCAGAGAATATGTGTAGCCAGACAACATTCACAAAAGGGCACACATACCAGGAATATCTTTGACCATGCTCCTGGAGGAGTAAGTCATACCCCTGATGTTGCAAAACTGGTAGTATTTCCTGACACCTGCAACCAGGCATCACACTTTGTCTTTGCCCTGCGCTGAGTTCTGCTAGGCTTCTTTACATGGGTGGCACTTCAGCACTCCTTTGCCTTCAGGATTGCCTAAAACCTTGTCACATATTCACGAGTAATTCTTTGATTAGATAAATCTGTTCTTTGGAGGGAGTATTTATAAATCTTTGTCTCTCGTTTTAAATTATTTTTCAGTTAACAAGCGTTTATTTTTTTCCATAAGATCTACACAAACAAAACAAAACAAAGCCCTACATGTATTTATTAAGTGCCTGCCCTGTGCTAGGTACTGGTCATGCCAGTATAAAGAATGAAACTTCACAAAGAGCAAATCTATTGGGGAAGATGAAAAGTACGCATACAAAAATGCATAAAATATAAATTAGTTGGATGCAAAGTAATTTGGGAGGGAGGATGTCTTTGGCCTGTTTTAACCCCCTTGATGATGACACTGATGTGTTCTTGATGAGGAGCATGCAGTTGTGAATTATATTTGAATGTTACATATATGTTTTGACCTTATTATGAGAAAATTTGCATGTATTCTTTGACCTGGAAATAAACAAAAATAGGTCTTTTGGCTAATATGAAATGTTTCTCTAGGATAAGATATTATGAAATGAGACAGTAAAGCACTGAGTTATATATCCTGGAAGCAGAAGGAGAATGAATCACATATCTCTCTTCCACCTTTGTTGCCATAATACAACCTTTTCAACTCTTTTTTTTCCCTCCACCCCTTCCCCTCCTTCTTTATATATCTTAGTTCAATATTGGGAAGGCTGTACACCATTTTATAAAATAATTATTTATAAAGGTTAAAAGAACTAACATCTTTATTCATTTTCTTAGGACTTTTATAAGGGAAAAATCATCATAATTGCTAAATAAATATCCAAAGTGTTATTTGGTTTGGAACAGATTCCTTAATTCCCTCTCCCCTCCCCCACTCAATAAGGACTAATCTGTTGTAACTGCTCTTAAATTTACGCCGAGGAGTTCTCTGAGGTGAGAGAGAGATTGTGTTCCCATTGAAGTTCAGCTGTGTGTGTTTAACTCATTGTGAGTGAAATCTTCCTGCATAGTCATTATCAAATGCAAATAAATACAACCATCAGTGATTTTCAAACTTTCGCCAAATTACCCCTGTCTCCTTTAATTCCAAACATGCCTTTCCATAGATTATGTTGCTTTGCTTTCAGTTGTTACTGCTTTTTTTTAAAGTAGTACAAAACATATTCCTTCAGAGAAAGTAAAAATAGCTTTTGGAAATTTGTCAAAGGTATTCTCAGCTTTATATGTGATATTTTCTATATGCAGAGACCTTATTAGCATACCAGGCATTTCCTTCTTCTCTCCTCCACCCCCTCAGTACCTTTAAAGGAAATCAGCACAAAGTCAGAGAGGTTCTTTTGAGGTAATGAGGGTAAAAATCATTGATGGTGTTCAAACAAGCCAGAAAATTCTAGGACAGGGATACTGTAGAAGCAGTTCAAACTTTGGATAGATGTTCAGGGGCCTGTACTTTTTAAGCTGGAAAGGACCTTTTTAGAGACTAAGTAATTTAACCTCTTCATTTTCCAGATGTCTGTTTAGTGCACCCACTTCCAGGGGCTTACCCTACCTTTGCACCATCCATTTATGTGGTGTTGGCCCTTTTAGACTGTGAGCAGAGACTGTCTTGGTTGCTTGTACTTGTGTCTGCAGTGCCTACCTAGCACTTAGTAATCTTTTAATATCCTCTACCTAGACCTATATCTGTCTGTCTCTATTTAGTGATTTGTTGGGCCAGTAAAATAAAGAATAAGCATAGAAATTAGATGTGTTTTTAAAAATTCTGATTTATCATACAGCATATGTGTCTGAGCAACCCAGTGATTTTAAAATACAAATGCTGTCCACTTTAAACCTTAGGCACTTACCTTTATTCAGTAAATTCTCCCTGTATATTCTGAGGGAATTGCGAAGACTAGAGAAGCAAGTGGTGGTGAAAATTGAGTGAACCATCCTGTGACTCAATTCTGGAGCTAGGCTCAGTTCCTTTTCTATTCACTTATAGGTCTGTAATGTCAATGCAATACCTATAGCAGCCACTGTGAATCTGCATGTGTATTTCCAGGGCAAAGTCACAAAATATTAATAACTCTCTTCCTCAAAGAGGAAACCAAGATATTCACATATCAGAAAGCCAAATCAACCACAGTAACAAAGAAGTTCATACACACCACCAATCCAGGGAGTACCTACGACATTCCCCCAAGCCTTCCCTCCATTAAGCCTTCCCACAAACAAACTCCCCCTAGGTCACATTCCTCCCTTTCTCACTCACACTAGGTGCTCTGCCTCAGCTCTGCCTCTCTCTTTCTGATGCACCCTTCCTGCTCCTCCCACCATCTGTTCCATGTGATTCCAGGTGTGGGTGGGACCAACACTCCAAAGCGTGTCTAGCAGGCCTGTTAAGGGACTGGGAAGATTTTCAAATTCCCTTAACATTACAGGGTCTAGTCCAGTTTCTGTCCTGTGAGAATCAATTATAGGAATTATGAGAAAACCTTATTGAATTGTTTGAACCTAATCCTGTGTGGCTGGGAAGCTGGATTCTGCTTTGAGAACCCTAGCTTATGCTGACCAGAATTCCAGTTGAATACAAAGATTCGGGCAAGGAGCTTTCTTGCAGTTACACATATTAAGCAACTCATATGTCTTCTCAGAAAAGTGGCCCCATACTGATCAGTCGATTATTGTTTCCGTGTTCCTTTGATTGTTTATAGACACACATGGAGTGGGGGAGAATAGGAAATCTTTTTCTGATTTCAGGGAATTGCACCGATTTGCTTTCTCCCTCCCAGCTTGGAAAGTCCCTAATCTTTCCTCCAACTAGAAATCAGATTACAGATTACAACAATTATGATGTATCCTGGATAACTTTGGTTTTAATTAATTGATCTTATTTGATTTTTTTTTAAATATATGAAAATCTGTCTCCACCTATATTCAGGGTCCAACCCTAAACAGAGAAAGAGGTCTGGTCCCGATTTATTAGGCCATTGGCATGTGTTGCTTAGTAAAGCGGAAAAAAAAAAGAACTTGGGAGCTCAAACCTTTGTTTACTCAGTGATTTCATCTTTTACCTGTCATAATTGCTAGTAACTGTAATATAAATAGCATTACTACGCCCATTCAGACAGTGCATCGAAATCCTTTTTTTTAGTAGGAAGGTAGTTGGTGTATTTTCACCTTTCCTCTTTGACTGTGTGGTTCAGCGTCTTGAGCTTTTGATTCAGCAACACCATTGCACAGTAGTAAATCACATACTCATAGAATGTTACTGTGTACATTGTTTTCTTAGGTTTGCTCACTTTTCTATGCAACAGTGCTTAAAGTTCTTACAGTTTCCTTTTAAATTGTCTATTTCATCATTTCTTATGATATAACATTATATTCATATGTCACAGCTTGTCTAGCCTGTCCCCTGGTAGGAGAATAGCTCATTAGTTTTGAATTTTTGGCTGCTATGGAAAGAACTGCAGTAAATATTTTTATACATATACATCTTTTTTCTCTTTGATTTCTTTGAGATGCATGCTTAGTTGCTATAAAAGGCTGTATGTGCCCTTAGGCTTGCCTTTCGAGTCATAGTCTCAAATTGTTTTCCAGAGCAGCTGGATCAATTCACAACTCCTTGAACAGTACAGGCCGACCCGTTTTCTTGTAGCCTTTTTGATAATTATCAATTTCCTCGTTTGTCTCCTTTGCTAGTCCACTGGGTGTGAGGCTAAACCTCAAAGTTGCTTGAATTTGCATTTCTCCAGAAATTAGCTTTCAAAGAATTAAGTGTAGTGAATACACTGGATCATCTTGCTGCTATAAAAAAAAAAGCATTTCAAAGCACTGCCTTAAAAAGGTAGTAGTTTATATTACTGTTAATTGAGAATGAATGGTGAGAATCAAGTGTCCAGAACAAATGGTGGAGAATCTCACTCAAGCAGTGTGTACTCTGAAAAACATAAGCAGACAGAACAGTGAATATCAGAACAAAATTAAAAAGTAGCAAAACTGGAAAAACCCTAGAGGTTTTAGGTCAAGCAGCTGATCTTGAAGAAAGAGCTCAGCAAGATAATCTGACAATTATTGATCTTTCAGAAAAACAGTAAAGGAATAGATGACACCATAATCCAAACCAGATTTGAAGAACACAATTCTTTTTGTAGAACTTTTGTGTTTTATAGCATAGCCATGTATGAAATATTATGTATTTCACCTGATTTTAAGCAGAGTAAAACCTTGTTTATTTTGTACACTCAAGAAATGAATCATTTTGGATAGCTCAAGGCTTTTAAGTGCTTTAAGCCATAAAATTTTTAAAATGTGCTTCCATTTTAGATGGAAATCATTGGAAAATGTATTGTATACTCCCCATCTTATTAAATAGACTACATAAAGAAAACAGTTGTGGTATGAATGGCATCTGTTTCATGTAGACAACTTACTACAACAATTTGAACTTTTTTTGATGAAAGAGGGTCATTCTGAATATCAAGCATTGTACTCTGTTGTAATGTATTCTTTAGAACTGTTTGTTCCTACACCAACTGGTCTCTAGTTGCTGACTTTTTGAGTTCTTATATCTCTTTTTGTAGTTTTTATTTATTCCTAATCCCTTATTAAAAGTTGTTTAGTTGTCACTTCTTGGTAGCCGTATTCTCTAATTTTCTACTTCTAATTTCTTATGAAAAAAATTCATTGATGTCTTTTGTTTTTCTATCACATTATTTCTGAATATATCTCTTTCTCTTTTACCATATAGAGGAAGGTTCCGCAAGACTATTTATATATACAATATTACATATCCATAGTCTTCCACCTTTGTAATGAAGTACTTCCTGATTTCTTATAAATTTTAAACCAAATAACCAGGCTAGTCAGAACTGCATATAGTAAAGGAATAAATAGGTGCTGAGTGAATGCCTGAGGGATTCTTCTGTGACCAAGCGCAGGACATCTGTTTTGACTGAATACTTGTCAGGTTTTCTTTCCTTTCCCGATTCTTGTTTGTTTTCCTGATGGGTAATATTTTTTCTGTTCTATTTTATGTTGATATTCTTCAGAATTGTTTTCTTCAAGCAATAAAATATCACCTTAGTTTCCTTTGCGAACAAATGAGGATGTCTAAGTAGCATATCCTGACTTTGATGTTAGCAAAAACTTGGGTTCCAGTTAAACCACTGACACATAGTAGTTGTGTGACTGTGGGCAGTCAGAACTCCCAGGAAACTCTATACGACTATACGTTGCATGTTAGTTGCTGATCTGTGCCAGTGGAGGGAATTTCCACATCAGGTGCTTTACCCTGGTAAAATTGAAAGTCTGAACTCTTTTCTCCACTTCCCCCAAACATTGTAATATTATCATGGAATTTTATGGTATTCAGAATGCTTTTGGAAATTGGAGAAATTAATAAGTAAAATAAATTTTAGTCATATCCCAAATGCTTTATTTTGGAAACTTGCAGTTCCTTCAGCGAATCTGTGATTTCATCCAGCTGCCTTCTCAGATTGATTGATGTCAATGTTTTTTAAATCTCTACCACAGAAATTCAAGCCAGCCTTTTGGAGTCCTTTCTCTGGGTGTCTTGAAATGTTTTACAAAATAAATACATAACGATTAGGGTTGGAGAATACTAACAGCTGGGGTACTTAGGAAAGGCCCCTTGAAGGAATGCTACTGGGACTGAGAGCACGAGGCAGAGGGGCTCAAGGAACAGCATTCTAATTTAAATTTTATAAAGTAAGAGAGTAGGTATATGTATCAGTAGCTGTTGACATATTCTTGATAACATTTATTTTTAGATCAGTAATAGCATTCTTGATTTTTTCCTCATTCTTTTGCTATCTCCTCTTCTTCAAGATAATTTTGTCAAACAGTTCCTCAGTGTTTTCAAGATTTGTCTTTAGCAGAGATTTCCTTTGTATGTACTTGGTCTGATCCAACTGTTATTTTTGATTTTATCTGGAGTAGAAAATGTGAGACACTTGGGAGAAAGTGACCTTTCCATCTTAGACTTTGTGATAGAGGTGAGGATAGTGGGCATTGTGTTGTATGCACACTAAATTTGGATTGAACATATTTTCACGGATTCAGAGAAAGGGTAGACTCCCATGGAGTAAAATTCTACAGGAGATGTCAGTCCAGAGTGAAGGGGGAACAATTAACTGAAAGAATTGAATTCCAAAGAGTCCCTCCCACCCCAGATATAATGCATACTAAAAAATGAAATATGGTCCTCTGATTTTTGAACAATAAATTAAACATCTTTGCAAAGATGCCTTTTTCTGGGAAAAAAAGGTTGAAATCTTCATTACTAGGAAAGAATCAGGTTTGGAGAAATAATTAGATTACAACTAGTTAAAGCCATTGGATTTGGAGAAATAAAATGGATTTAAATAAAATGCAGTACGAACATCGTGTATATAACATGGTTATTATATGATATGTTATACAGAGTAAAGTGAAACCTTCTAATGTTTGAACTGTAAATTAAATATCAATGTGATATAAATTTTCCTAGTTATGAAGGTTTAAATTTAAATTCATTGGATTTAGGGAAATTGATTTAAATAAAATGCAATATGAACAATATAAATCCTATGTGTGCAGCTGTATATGTGTATGTATGTACATGCACATATTTATGTATGCATTACTACACACATACACAAACACATATATAGTACATGTGATTTCATTTGTACAGAAGTGTTCTCTGATAAGGAAATACCTTTAGTCAATGTAGATTTGCAGCTGTATTTAGCAGTTTACAATCTTGTAGAATTGCCTGGGCCTCTAAGAGATTGTGACTTGGCCAGGATCACCCAGTATATATTGCAAGTAGGACTTGAACCCAGGCCCTACTAATTCTAAGGTTAGCTCTCTGTCCACCATACCATACTGCCTCTGTGAAGACTATCCAGAAAAGTAGGGAACCAATGGAATTCACCAAGGAGTGACTTGATTATATATCTTGCTCCAAGGAGAAAGCTGCTGTTTTTGCTGTAAACATGATCTTTGACATTTTATATTTAAAAAAATAGTTTCTGGTTCTGATGTGGGAAGCTTCCAAAGTTGTGTGAACCAAAGTGGAGTAGTGAAGCCAGCTGCCAACAACAACTAAGGCTTTGTTCACTCAGAAAGCACCTAGAGAGGTAGAAACTCTTTGGAAAAGACTAGAGATAATAGAAAGTTATATTAGTACTCCCTAGCCCTTTTTTTCCCTGCCTTCTTTTATGCATGTCTCAGGAAAAAGAAGTACTTGCTGAAATCTGGGTAGCTGGGAATTTAAGCAATAAGTGACATCTGTTGGGTCCCCACTGTGTAGGCAAAGAGCTGAATAGCCCTGGCTACCCTGTTCTGGTTACAATTGTCCCTTAGAGACCATAGGCTCATTTCCCTTGTGACAACTAGGTTCACTAGGGAAGAATGCACTATAAGGTTCCCATTTAACAGTGAACATAACTTTCCCTGAGGGAATTTAGGTAGAGAGACAAGGGGTTTTGTAGACCAGTGTTGCTAGGTGCTTACTGGTGAGAAAAGGAAGAATGACCTTGAGCACTCAAAGGGCTATAGGAGATTGACTTGTGTGGCATTCTGCTCTTCCCCCCTTCAGAACTTGTAAGCCCCCCCCCTAAAAAAAAAACAGAAAAGAAAAAATCCACAAATATTTCAAACAAAGAATTCAGGTCAGTAAGCAAACCAGTCGGTTTCTATCAGTTAAAGATGTCTTGATGGAAAAATCCATAGTTTTACATTTTGCTCCTACACACTTTTAAGTTTGTTAGGTTCTTAGGTGATACTTGGATGATTAAATTACTGAATTAGATTGTAATTTTCTTTTAACCTATAAAAATTTAAGTCATCTCTCTTTTACACAGAGCAGGTTACTCTGAGCATCTTTAATTTTCTTGGTTTCCTTCTGTTTTTAAGACAGGGGCAAAAAGGGGATTCTCTTCTACTTTTCTAGATTACATTAACACTAGTTATGCAGATGTTGATTTTGAGCATAGAGAGACATTTCTTCCCTAGGGCATGAATATTTTTCTTTTGGGATACTTACCAACCACCTTAACACAGTGAATTAGATAGAGAAACTGGGATGAGACTTACAATTGTGAATCATTGCCTGAGCCTCTTAGACTGGCCATTGGTTGAATCTTTAGTAGAAAAACATATTTGGTATAATGTAGTATTGTGTCTAAGCCATCTGATATTTACATTAGTTATATAAGTGTTTTATTTTTATTTTTAATTAAATTTTATTTTTTTAATTGAAAATTAGACCCCTCTTCCCACTCGCATTGATAAAGCAAGAAAAAAACTTTTAAAAGTATTTATTGTCAAGAAAAAGAGATTTCCACATTGATCATGCTAAAAAACATTCTCAGTTTATATTCTTGAGACCATCACCTCTATTTCCGGGTGGGAGTAGTGTGTTTCATCATGAATTCTTTGGAATTGTGGTTAGTCATTGCATTGATTAACTTTTCTAAGTGTTTTAAAGTTTGTATTGACCTGTATTGTTGTTGTATAAATACTCCTGGTTCATTTCACTTTACTGTGCATCAGTTCATATAACTCTTAACAGATTTCTCTAAAACCATCCTTTTCATTATTTCTTATAGTGTAGTAGATGCTATCACATTCATATACCATAGCTTTTCAACTACTTTCCAATTAATGGGCACTTTCTCAATTTCCAGTGCCTTGCCCCTATTAAAAGAGCTGCCTGCTCTCTTTCTCATCTTTTCTGATTTCTTTCATCTCTTTAGGGATATAGACTAGTACTGGTGTCACTGGGTCAAAGATCAATACCTTTTGGGCCTAGTTTAAAATTGTTTTCCAGAATGTCTAAGCCAATTCATATCTGAACCAATAGAGTGCATTAATGTACCTGTTTTGCCACAGCACCTCCAGCACTTATCATTTTCCTTTTTCTTTGTCAGCTTAACCAATATGATGTTTATAGGGTAGAATCTCAGAGTTGGGTTAATTTGCATTTCTGTAATTATTAGAGACTTAGAACATTTTGCATAAGATTATTAATAACTTTAATTTCTTCTGAAAAGTAGCCTCTTATATCCTTTAAATATCAGTTGGAAGATAGCTTATTCTTAAGAATTTGAATCACTTCTCCATGTAGCTTAGAAATGAGATGTTTTGGGGTTGGAGCCAAGATGGCGCAGTAGAAAGACGCACATGCTGTACCTCTTCCCCTATAGCCCATAAAATACCTGTAAAGAAAGACTCAACAAATTCTAGAGCAGCAAAAGCCACAGAACGATGGAGTGGAGGAAATTTCCAGCCCAGGGTGACCTGGAAGGCCAGTGGGAAAGGTCTGTCACACTAGATGCGGAGCAGAGCACAGCCCAGCCTTGGTTGCCCAGCACCAGGAGGAGCAGGGCCAGAGCAGGCCTTGGGGTCCAAATCCCCAGCAGCAGCAGCAGTAGAAGTTCGCAGATCCCTCAACCCACAGCAACAAAGACAGCTTCAAAGGTCAGTGAGAGGGCTTTAAAGTCCCTGGAGGAATTGAACAGCTGATCTGAATCTCAGTTGCCAGTCAGGGAGTAAACTCCTCTTGGAGGAACTGAGATCATACAGGTCCCCACTTGACAAAGGACCCAAAAGTCAAGTAACTTGTTGGGAAAATGCCCAAAAAGGGGGGGAAAAATAAGACTATAGAAGGCTACTTTCTTGATGAACAGGTATTCTCTTCCATCCTTTTGGATGAGGAAGAACAATGTTTATCATCAGGGGAAGACATAAAAGTCAAGGCTTCTGCATATAAAACCTCCAAAATAAATATGCAGTGATCTCAGGCCACGGAACAGTTCAAAAAGGATTTTGAAAATCAAGTAAGAGAGGTGGAGGAAAAATTGGGAAGACAAATGGGAGCAATGCAAGAAAATCATGGAAAGCGAGTCAATATCTTGCTAAAGGAGACCCAAAAAATACTGAAGAAAATAACAGCTTTCAAAATAGGCTCACTCAGTTGGCAAAAGAGGTCCAAAACGCCAAAGGGGAGAAGAATGCTTTCAAAAGCAGACTTAACCAAATGGAAAAGGAGACTCAAAAGCTCACTTATAAAAATAGTTCTTTAAAAATTAGAATGGACCAGATGGAAGCTAATGACTTTAAGAAACCAAGAAAGTACAAAACAAAACCAAAAGAATGAAAAAATGGAAGATAATTCTCATTGGAAAACTAACTGACCTGAAAAATACATCCAGGAGAGACAATTTAAAAAATTATGAGGCTACCTGAAAGCCATGATCGAAAAAGAGGTTAGACATCATTTTTCATGAAATTATCAAGGAAAACTGCCCTGATATTCTAGAATCAGAGGGCAAAATAAATTTTGAAAGAATCCACCGATTACCTCCTGTGAAAGAGATCCAAAAAGAGAAACTCCTAGGAATATTGCACTCAAATTCCAGAGTTCCCAGGTCAAGGAAATATTGAAAGCAGACAGAAAGAAACAATTTGAGTATTGTGGA
>CM053769.1:645219477-645229625 GCA_028658325.1 Potorous gilbertii | reverse complement strand
ACACAAGATCTAGCAGCTCCTACCTTAAGAGATCGAAGAGCTTGGAATATAATATTCCAGAAGTCAAAGGAACTAGGACTAAAACCAAGAATCACCTACCCAGCAAAACTGAGTATAATACTTCAGGGGAAGAAATGGTCTTTCAATGAAATAGAGAACTTTCAAGCACTCTTGATGGAAAGACCAGAGCTGAAAAGAAATTCTGACTTTCAAACACAAGAATCAAGAGAAGCATGAAAAGGTAAACAGGAAAGAGAAATCACAAGGGACTTATTAAAGTTGAACTGTTTACAGTCCTCCATGGAAAGATATTTGTAACTCTTGAAACTTTTCTCAGTATCTGCGTTGTTGGAGGGATTACACACACACACACACACACACACACACACACACACACACACACACACACACACACACACACACCCCTACACACTCAGAGACAGAGCACAGGGTGAGTTGAATAGGAAGGAATCATATCTAAAAAAATGAAATTAAGGGGTGAGAGAGGAATATATTGGGAGGAGAAAGGGATACATGGAATGGGGCAAATTATTCTTTCATAAAGAGGCAAGCAAAAGCTTTTCCAATAGAAGGGAAAAAGTGAAGCTTACTCTCATCACATTTGGCTTAAGGAACATGCACACTCAGTTTGGTATGAAAATCTGTCTTACGCTACAGGAAAGTAGGGGAGAAGGGGATGGGGATAAGCAGGGTGGGGGTCATGATGGAAGGGAGGGCAAATGGGAGGAGGGAGCAATTAGAAGGAAAAACTCTTAGGGAGGGACAAGGTCAAAAGAGAAAATAGAAGAAATGGAGGGCAGGATAGGATGGAAGGAAATGTAGTTAGTCTTACACAAGATGACAATTATGGAAGGTTTTTGCAAAGCTACACATATATAGCCTATATTGAATTGCTTGCCTTCTCAGTTGGGATAGGTGGGGAGGGAGGAAGGAAGAGAAGGTGGAACTGAAAGTTTTAGGAATAAATGTTGAGAATTGTTTTTGCATGCAGCTGGGAAATAAATACAGGTACAGGACAAGAGAAAAGATGGGATTAAGGGAAGAGAGGGGTGTGATAGAAGGGAGGGCAGATTGGGGGAAGGGATAATCAGAATGCTCAGCGTTTTGGGGTGGGGAGAGGGAAGAGATGGGGAGAAAATTTGGAGCTCAACGTTTTGTGGAAATGAATGCAGAAAACTTCAAACAAACAAATAATTGAAGAAAAAAGAAATGAGACCTTTTTTAAAGAAACTTGCCACCAACATTTTCCCCTGTTTACCTGCTTCTTTTCTAATTCTTTCTGCATTTGGTCTGTTGTATGCAACATTTTTAGATTTGGTGTAATCAAAACTGTCCATTTTACCTACTGTGAACCTTTCTGTCTCTTATTTGGTCATGAACTATTCCCCATTCATAGATCTGACAGATAATTTCTTCCTTACTTCTCTAATTTGTTCATAATATCACTCTTTATGTCTAAGTCATGTTTTCACATGGAGTTTAATTTGCTAAATGGTATGAGAGATGTTGGTTTATACCTAGTTTCTGGCAGACTGCTTTCCAGGTTTCCCAACAAATTTTATGCAATAGGGAGTTCTTGCTCTAATGACTGGGATTTTTTTGGATTCATCAACACTAGTATATTATGCTTGATAGCATCTGTATACCTAATCAGTTCACCTGATCAGCATCTGTTTCTTAACCAGTTTCTCCCACATCCCCCCCGCCATTATAATTTTCCTTGAGATTCTTAGCCTTTTCTTGTTAGAAATGAATTTTATTATTTTTTCCAGCTCTTTAGAATAATGGTTTGGTAGTTTTGATTGGCATGGCACCAAATAAGTAATTTAGTTAGTACTGTCATTTTAAATTATATTTCCTTAGCCTTCCCAAGAGCTGCTAATATTTTTCCAGTTATGTAGACCTCTCTTTATTTGTGTGAAGAGTATTTTGTAATTGTGTTCCTATAGTTTCTGTTGTGTGTCTTGGCAGGCAAATTCCCAAGTATTTCATACTGTTCATAGTTATCTTAAATGAAATTTCTTTTTCTTCCTGCTGAATTTTATTGGCAATATACAAAAGTGCTGCTGATTTATTTGAGTTTATTTCATATCCTGCAACTTTGCTGAAGTTGTTAATTGTTTCAGTTAGTTTTAGATGACTTTTATATTTTACTTAAGAAACTCCTATCATCTGCAAGAAATAAAATATTTTCTGTTTGTCCATGCTTTTTCTTTCATTTTCATTTTATTATTGCTGTGGTTAGCATTTCTTGTATTATAACACATAGTAATGGTGCTAATAGACATCCTTTCTTTATTATAGATCTTAGAAAGCCTTCCAGTTTTATCCCTGTTTTATATAACGTTGGCTTTTGATCTCAAATATTATTTATGTTAAGGAAATAATTGTTTATTTCTATGCTTTCTATTTTCTTTTTCTAAATTGGGAATGGTGTTATCTGGTTAAAAACTCATTCTATATCTTGATATTAATTATGTGGTTTTTGTGATTCTTACTATTATGGTCAAATATGTTTATATTTTGCTTAATATTTAACTAGCCCTACATTTTATATGTGTCCATATCAACTTTGTATATATCCAATATAGCATATAATCAGTATCATTTGTTGCCATACTTTTCTTACAGTTATTTTATTTAAAATTTTTACATTACTATTTTTAGGAATATTGATATATAACTTTATTTATGTGCTTTGACTCTCCCTGATTTTGGTATCAAGCACATACTTGTATCATAGGAATAATTTTGTAGGACCCATTTTCCTATTTCAAAAACAGTTTATGTAACATTGGAATTACCTGTTTTGTAAATATTTGTTAGCATTTCCTTGTAAATTCCTTGGGTTCTGTTTTTTTCTTCAGGAGTTTAGTGATTTTTTTAATTCAATTTCTTTTTTTAAGATTGAGTTTTTTAAGTTCTTCGTTTCTTGTTCTGTTAATCTGGACATTTTATATTTCTGTAAATATTAGGTTGTCAATTTTATTGAAACATAATGGGATGAAATAATTCAAATAATTTCTTTTATTCATTGGTTGTAAATGCATCTTTGGCATTTTTAATGTTGGTAATTTTTTTTCTTTTCTAAAAAAAATCAAATTAACTAATAGCTTTTCTGTTTCCTTTTTAAAAAAACTAGTTCCTAGTTTTATTCACTAATCTCTTTTGCTTTCAGTTTTGTTAATCTCTTTCATTTTTTCAGGATTTCTGTTTTGGTATTTTATTTAGGGCTTTTGACTTGTTGATATTCTTGTTGCTTTTTTTTTTTTTCAGTTGCATGCCCAGTTTACTGGCTTTTTAATTTTTTTATGGGTGGAAATATTTTTCCACCACAGTTGAGAAATGATTTTTCTTATCCTTCCTTCTTTTCTTCCATACAATGTTTTCCCCCCTACCTTCCCTTTCCATTCTTCTAAGATCATCAAAACATAATAGGACTATTCTTAGGACCTCTGTCTAATTAGACTTTTGTGGTACCTGATGAGAATTGAATTCTGAGGAGACCTATGTATCATGTCCCCATATTGGAATGTAAACAGTTTTTCCTTGGTCTCTAATGATAGCTTCCTTATATTTACCTTTGTATTTTTGTTTACCAGTTTCCTTCTGTTCCTGTGCTTGTGTTTCATAGTTTCTAAACAGCTCTCATCATTTCTTTTTTTAATATATTTTTATGTATTTTGTTGTGTTTCCCATTTACATTTTTAAAAATTTTGAGTTCCAAAATCTCTTCCTGCCTTTTGCCTCTACTGCACTTTTAGAAGGCAAGCAATTTGATATCAGTTATACATGTGAAGTCACATAAAACATATTTGCAAAAAAAAAAAAACAACACACTTCCAATCCAAGAAAATAAAGTCAAAAACAGTATGATTTATCTGCATTCAAACTTCATCAGTTCTCTTTGTGGAGGTCGATAGCATTTTTCATCATGACTCTTGGAATTGTCTTGGATCACTGTCTTGATTGGAGTACTCAAGTCTTTACAGTTGGTTATTGCTACTGTAATAGCTGTTCCTATGTATGATGTTCATCTTGTTCTGCTCACTTCAGTTTGCATGAATTCATATGTCTTCCCAGGTTTTTCTGAAAGCATCCTGTTAATCGTTTCTTATAGTACAATAGTATTCCATCACAATTGTAATACCAAAACTTGCAAACTTCAGACTCGGTTGGAGGTTGGAATGGAGACTACCCTTCTTAAATCCTAGGGTAAGAACCCACGATCACGGTCAGTCCCTCCTGAATGTATGGCCCAGAACTGGCAGTGAGCAATGGAACTGCCGTGTTGGCACCTGTTCCTGCATCCTGTGTATGATTAGGGCCCTCCAGATGGGCCCTCGCTTTGATCCAGATCCCCCATAATGAATTCTATCAAGCTTTTAAAGAATAATTAATCCAAACATTATTTAACTGTTTGCAATGATGAATAGAAGGTACTTTTCTGATCTCTAAGACACAAATATCATCTTGATATGTGAATTGATGATTTATGAAATGAGTGCAGATATATCCAGTTCCTTGAGTACTCTCTGGGAAAGACCACGATGGTAGTGGGAAATGGGATTGTAAGTAACCACAAAGGACATGGAAGCACATGGCACTGAAAGCACAGAGACAAGTGGCAAAAGGGATACAGAATTAAGACAGTGTGGGACAGGGGATGATGTGGTGGAGGAAGTCGGGCAGCTTGATTGAGCAAGAGGATGGGGAGGGAGAGCAGAGAGTATCGCCCTCATAACCATGGATTAGAGTTGGAAGCTCTTGGCAACATGGACCCCATTGGGGAGACAGGAGTTTGAAGTCTCATTTTTATAGAATTTTGGGAGGGGAACAGACTAACTAATCTGTGTTACTTTGAGGTTAGTTCATTAACATGTTCAGATCATTTCAAAGTTGTCAATAAAACTTTAAAATTAACATGTCCATATCATCTGAAAATTATCAACACTATTTGGTGATGTGCTGGTCTTTACTGTGGAGGTCTGGAATTTGTCAGGGATTTACATATCATAGGAACAAAAGGCCCTGATGGAAAAGCCTAGATGATTTCCCCTGATTCAGCACATATTACCAGCATGTGATTTTTGGTTAATACATGATACAGTTTGTAAATTATGCTTCTTTGATGGTTGCCCTTTGCAGTTGTTTTTCTTGCTATTTACTGGCCAGTTGTAACTTGCTTCCTACACTGACTGGTGGTGGAGGTGGTCAGGTGGACCAGCACAAGAATGCAGTTTTAGCACCATGTAAACTGAGGAGAGGGAAAACAGAGAAAGGAAACTCCATGCCAATATCCCTAATGAACACTGATGCAAAAATGTTAAATAAAATAGTAACTATAATAACATTTTAGAAAGATTATATTCCATGCATAGATCAAGTTTACATAAGGAATATAGGCATAACATAAGGAAGACTATAATAAACCATGTTAAAGTAGATGTTCAAAAGGCAACTCAGTTTCTAAACTCAATTTTAAAATTCTAGAAATCATAGGAATAAATGGACCTCTCCTTAATTTAGAAAATAGTATTTATCTAAATTTAAGAGCAAACATTATATGTAATGGAAAAAAGTTAGAGATCTTTCCAGTTAGATCAGGAATAAAGTACGGATTCCTACTACTGCCATTACTATTTAATAGAATGTTAGAAATGTTAGCTACAGCAATAACAAGAAAAACAAACTGAAGGAATCAGTACAGGCAGAAATAACACCAAATTAATGCTTTTGGACATGCCGTGATGATATGTGTGTATAAACTAGATAGTTAGTTAGAAATCAACTACAGTAATGCTTTACCTTAGTTGTAGCATGCAAGATGAAACTCCATAAATCATTAGCATCCATATATATACTAACAAAATTCAACAAGAAGAGTCAGAGAAATTCCGTGCAGAATAACTTCAGAAGCTATAAAATATTTGGGAACATATCTTCCAAGATTCCTCTCAGCACTATTTGAACCCTAACCATAAAACACTCTTTACAGAAGTAAAGATCTAAATAATTGGAGAAATATTGATTGCCCATGGGTAGCTTAAGCCAATATAATAAAAGTGACAATACTACCTAAATTAGTGTATTTATTCAGCACTATTCAAATCACATTTCTAAAAAGATATTTTATACAGTAAAACTAGAAAAAATATTGACAGAATTCATATGGAGGACAAAAGGGTAAAGAATCTCAAGGTTAATAATGAGAAAAGGTGGTCTTAATAGTACTGGATCTCAAATTGTATTGTAAAGTTGTAATCATTAAAGCCATTTGGTACAGAGGGAGGGAGAGGAAAGGAGAGAGGGGGAAGGGGAGGGGGGAATGGGAGGGAGGAAGAGAGAGAGAAAGAAGGAGAGATGCATCTGTTAGTGAAATAGATCAGATAACCAATATCCAGAAGCAACTGATTCAAGACTAAGAGCTGTTCCACAATAGACCAATGGTCAAAGACTATGAACAAGCAGTTTTTAACTGATGAAATACAAGCTCTCAACCATCATATTAAAAAATGCCCATAATAATTAATAATTAGAGAAATGCAAATTAAAGCAATGTTGAGGTTCCTCTTCCCAGACTGGCTAAAATGACAAAAGAAAAATGACAAATATTGGAGAGATTGTGGGGGAAAAAAGGCACAAAAAAGTTGTAAATTGGTTCCAACCATTCTAGAAAGCCATTCTTAACTATTCACAGAAATAACCAAACTGTGCATACCCTGTTGTCCAGATTTATTAACGCTAGTGCCACAGTGCCTGGCAAATTGTTTTAGAGTTGTTGACTTCCAGACTTCCATTCCCCAAAGAAGTCAAAGATAGAAAGGGTTGATATGTACAAAAATAACCATAGCAGTAGTTTTTTGGTGACCTAAAATTGTAATCAAAGGAGTTATCCCTATCCCTTCTATTTAGGAATGGCTATACAAATTATGGCATATGTGTATAATAGAATATTCCTTGGCCCTAAGAAATAATAAAATGGATAATTTCACAAGAAGCTGGGAAGACCTTCCTGAACTGATTCAGTGAAGTGAGCAGAAAACCAGAACTTTTTATACAGTGATTTCAGCATTATGGAGAAAAACAACATTAGAAAGACTTTAGAACTCTAATGCAATGATAAACCATGAGTCCAAAAGAATGAAGAAGAAATAGCCACTCACCTGATGAACTTAAAATTTAGAGGAAAACATACATTTTTGGACATAGCTAATGTGAGAATTTGTTTTCAAACTATGTCGATATGTATTGAGAGGTTTTTTTTTAATTGCTTAATCAGAGGGTATGTAGTGAGAGGGACAAATTAATTTTTAAAAAAACAGGAATAATGGATCCTGGTTTTAGAGGACAGAAAACAAGCTTAGTTTTGGATATAGTGAGGTTGAGATATAGGTTGGACATTTAGGCAAAGATGTATCCATTTAAGTAGTTGGAGAAGTGGATCTGGAACTCAGTATAGAGACCTGCATTGACAACATAAATTTGGGAATCATTTGCATGGGTAAATTTCATAGTTGAAACAGCAGTAAAAGAGATTGCCAAGGGAGAGGGTATAGAGGAAGAAGAGCAGAGGGTCAAAGATGGAGGTGAGGTAGGACAAGGTTTGACCTCAGGGGTTCCAGAAGAAGAGGGTAAGGAGACAAAAGGAATGATTTGAAATAGAAAAAGAATCAGGAGATTGTGCCATCTCTCAAACCATTGGATGGGAGACTGTCCAGTAGGAGTGAGTGGTCAATGACATCAGATAGTGCAGAGCTGTAGAAGGGTAATGTTACTGCATTTTCATTAAAGTTTTAGGGAAAGAAATGAGATTGCCAGGGGTTGAGGAGAATTATGTGGTGAGGAAGGAAAAGCATGGGATATTGAAATTATAGTTTAAAATAGACTTCTTTTTTATCATGGGTCTGTTAGGGTGGTCATTACATGCATCATTGTACTTGTGAAGATACATATTTTGAGTCCCAAAGAACCAAGAATTACATCTTGAACAGGACAGATTTGCAAGCTAGGGACTCTTCCTAGTACAGTGGTTGTGGCATAGAGGGTGCTAGACTTGGAGTCAGGAATGCCCCGAATCCTGAATCAGACCTGTGCTAGTAACCTTATGTGATCCTGGGTAAATCACTTCTGTCTGCCTCAATTTCCTCATTTATAAAATAGACATCAGTTATCTCTTAGGCTTGTTAACCTTAAAGCCTTTTTTTAAGACTGTTAGCTATTATAATTTTGTCATGGTTAGTCATGGTTAGGTACAGTAAAGTATCTAGTGTCTATTAATGGTGCTGGGTATTCCTAGCTTTTCCTAAAATAAAAATATCTTAAAGAAGTAACAATTTAGTATTTATTTACTAGAATAAATATTTTTTTTTTACTTTTGTTACATTTAAGAACCCACCAAAATTTGAATTAGGCATTTTTGCTCAATATTGTCACTTTTGTAGTTAGAATTGAAACAAAATGTTGGTAAATATCTTTTAAGTTTTGCTTGAATTCTAATCCTGGTAGTAATGGAAAGGAGAAAGGATGATTCTGAATATTATCACTTTTTAATTGATCTGCTAGGAAAATACTAAAGTAAATCAAAGTTCTTAAACTTGACTTTCATAGTTCTGCAGTGTACTTCTGGAATTATTTCATGAATGATGGGAGCTTGACTTTCCTGGCTATTTTTTCTTAGAGATTTTGAGACTTATTCAACTTTGAGTTTCATGCTTGACACGTAAGATTTTTGTTTTTGCAACTTTCTGCCAGCAGTTGAAAGATGAACTAGTTTACTCTGTAAAGATCTTTAAAACTGCAGTTTTCAAAGTGCTGTAGTGAATTTAGTATAAAAAGAAACTAATTTAAAAATTGATGATTAAGGCAAATGCTATTTCTAGGAATGATTTTGTGCAATTTTAAATGATGCAGATATGCTCAGATGATTTGTATGTTTAAACTACATGTGGAAATGACATGTGGACCCTGGTATGTTAATTCATAGAGTCATGGATCGGGAGCTGAAAGGGACTTTAGAGGCCATGTAGATCCTGAAGCCCAGGAAGATTGGTTGTGATTTGCCCAAGGTCATATGGGTAGGAAGAATCCAAAGTAGTATTTGAACTCAAGTTCTCCAACTCCAAGGCAGTTTTTCATTCCACTGTACTTCCCTTAATACTGTCTCCCTTAATAGAAATCTAGATAGTCTAGAAAGACTTTTGAAAGGAAATACCAGATGACAGTTGGAAACTTTTTAAAAATCTCAATTCCTCACTTTTCTTTTAGGCATTTAAAAAAAAGTGAACTTGCCTTACAAAGAGGATAAGATCAGACCTGATCTTAATATTTATTTTCTAGGAAGACGAAAAATGGTGAAAGCAAATTTTGAATTCTTTGTAGAAGTCAGTGTTCAGGAAAAAAAAAAAGACTGGTAGAGAAATATAAGAATCTAGGTGGAAAAAAATCTTCATTTTCAAAGAGATTCTTAACGAGGAAAAAATAGTTTTGTCTGGCACTAGCTACCAGTGCAGTGCTCTTCTCGAAATTCAGTTTTATTGATGCCATGGAATATTTAACTGGATGAATATTGCAGTGTAGTTCTTGAAAGTGATTTTTTGTTGTTCCCAGAAGCAGCTGGCTTTGTGATAGACTTTGGCATTCTCTAATAGTAGTGGATCTCGCCTCCTTCTCCCCTAACAGGCATAATCTTCAAACCAATGCATGTTTAGGATTTTGCAGTCGTCGCTTTTTCAAAACATACAGTTAAAGTGGTGCGTGACTATTTAAGGGCTCTTTTCAGCAGCATTAACACAATTCGATATTGAGAGGCTGCGGTGCGGTAGTTCAATCAGTTACTCAAGAAAGGGTTAATAGTCAACTCGCTAGGGAAAGGAAGGGTTAAAGGCATTATGCAAGCTGTTAAGTAAAAAGGAAGTGCATTACAAAATGCTGAGCTCAGTCGCCTGGCTTCCAGCCAAGCCTTTGCTTTCTTCGCTACAGCTGAGGGCTTTCTAAGCTTCCCACCAGTGGGTTTGTCTGCACTGTTTAGGAATGCGCCTCAGTCGCCAGCTGACGTCAGCCCCGCGGTTCAGCTGAGGGCCAGGCCGGGCTGACGGGGCGTGCGTCGGGAGGGGCTGTGTGGGCGG
>CM053769.1:645194310-645218977 GCA_028658325.1 Potorous gilbertii | reverse complement strand
CTCCACATCTGCCCAGCTAGTGCTTGGGGTCTGAGATTCAAATGCTGCTCCCCAGCCTCAGGGCTTTGGCAGCAGGCCTGGCTGCTATTCAATGGGAGCTTATCTGCTGGTGCTCAGGTCGGGGCAGGGCTGCCTCCCAGGCTCAATTCCCTCAGGTAGTTTATGCAGAGACCTTTTGTAATGGAGCTGCTGCTGAACTCCTGCCTGCTCTGGGAACCTCTGGCCTCCCGCTGCCGCTGCCTCCAGAGGGGGCCTGAGTCCCGGAGACACCCCGCTCCCCTCTCAGCCTGTCTTTCTCATTGACCTGTGAGTCTGTGGGTGGAGGGACCTTCGTGGCCTCTGGAGATTCTGTCCCTGAAGACTGCTTGGATCTGCTCGCTCCTCTCAGTGCCATGTGGCCGGGTCTGGGTGAGGGCTCCACTCCCGTCCAGGACGCGATGGACCTTTGGGGTCAGTTTTTCAGGGCTCTCTGGAACAGAAGTCTCCTTCTCTGTGTTGCTGCACGGCTTCCACTGTTCCAGAATTTGTTGGGAGTTCTTTTTAGAGGAAATGCATGGGCTGTGGGTTCGGACCTAGCATAGGTGAGTCTTTCTACTCCGCCATCTTGGCTTTTTCACTACATTTCTCTGATAGTCTGCTTTTATTGAACCCTGAGGAAGGCTTCTCTCATGTTGAGATCTGTTACATAGGACTGTTTGGAGAATATGGACCACTTCCTCCCCGCAAAACAAACAGGAATAACTCAACACCCTAAGGAGTAATGTGTGGGTGGTTGTACTATTTAAGTGATTCACGTACAGGTCTATTGAAGTGGCAGACCCAAATGACAGAATCTTAGAAGTTGAGCTAGAGTTCATTTCTCCTTCCCTCCCACTTCAGTTTTACAAGTGAAGAAACTGATTCCCTGATAGTGACTTACTAAAAACACATAGCTATCTAGGGGTAGAGCTCAGATTAGGACCTTTGCACACATAGATCAATTTGCAATAAAACTGTCTTGTCAACCCTAACTTGGTGCCCTTGGAACCAGAGAAATGTTAATTTTAGTTTGGGCTTTGCTGATGATTTATTATAACTGTACCTTTTAGTGTTAAGATTGTTATGGGAATAAATGAGGTAATAAAACTTTAAGCTCTTTAAAAGAAAAATGCTAGTTATGTAAATTCATTATGTATTAATATTCGTCGTGAATATCAACTGGTAAATCACATCCTTAGTTAATAAAATGGAAACACAAGTGAATGAATGCCATCAAGCTGTTGTTGCAGCAGGGAGAGCAAAAGGAACATGAGATAATAGCTTCTTCAGGCCAAGGACTATTGGTTTGTTGGTTGGCAGGTTTTGTTTTGTTTTGTTTTGTTATGCCTCAGTCCCTATGACGATTCTTTTCAGCCGTTGAGAATGCTCAAATGGATCTGTGATCTTACCAGTGTGGATATGCTTTCTAGCAATGCAGATCATAAGCTATCCCTGTCTATCCATCATGGAATTCATAGATAGTATGGTGCAGAGATATTGCGGAGAATTTGGCATATCATCCATTGCCTTTGTTACATTAGCAGCCCACTTTCTTTTGAAGTCATTGTTTATACTACTTTTCAGGTCAAGCCTGTGAACATTTATTAAGCTTATAGGATGTGCCAGGCACTGTGCTAACTGCTTAGGATATAAATAGAAGCAAAAAAGATAGTCCCTATTCTTAAGGAGTTTTACATTCTAATTCCAGAGGACAGCTCCTAAATGGAAACTGAAAAGGAGAAAAACTAAAAGGAAGACTGACCAGTCAGAGGAAAGAGCCACAGTAGCGGAGGGATCTTCAGAAAGGTCTGCTGAGAACCAGTATAACAGTAAGAGCCATGGTATTCCAGGACTCTTTCTGATAGATTTAGCCCTTCGCAGCAATGAAGGACCTAAAACATTTCCAAAGGACTTTTGAGGCAAAATGTCGTCCACATCCAGAGAAAGAATTATAGAGTCGGAATGCAGAATGAAGCAGACTTATTTTCTCTTGTTTCCTTTTGGTTTTTCTCATGGTTTCTCCTGTTCTTTTTAATTCTTCTGTGCAACATGACTAGTGTGAAAATGTGTTTAATAAGAATGTTATGTATAGAACCCATATAAGATTGCATGTAGTCTTGGGGAAGAAGGGAAGAGAGAGGGGGAAATGCACAACTGAATTATTATTAAAAACTGAAAATAATTTTTTAAAAAAAAAAGGTCTGCTGAAGAATGATGGGGAAAGTAACTTTGAAGGTGGGAAAGCTACTTGGGGAATGATGAAGAAAGAAGTCCAGAGAGTCAGGAACGGACTGGAAAGAAATATAGGAATGAAATAGCTGGCCTGGGCTCTTCCTTATAATGGAAGTCTTGAGAGGAACTGATCGATCCATAATCTCCTTTTGTAGTTATTTGGTTGTGATACCTTATAGCCTACGCACACTCACTCACCATATACTTCCCCCTTATCCTTTGGTTTAATCTCAGTTTCTGTTCTTCAGAGGAGAGATGTCAAACATATAGCCCCTGCAGGGCAGATTACAATGTAAATGTAAAATGTAATTGGAAATTATTTAATAAAATAAATAAAAATATAAGTAATGTTAATATGTGTCTTACTAAGTCAGCATGTGGCCCCCAAGGAGCCTTTTGTTTGGTTTAGTCGTCCCTGTTTCTGTTTGAATTTGATACCACTACTTTAGAGACCTAAAATTACATGATGAGGAATATTGACGTTAAAAAGAGGAGTCTTTGTTTCAGGGAGAATCTTGGTGTTATTAAAAGAATTGAACACTTTCTAAAGGCAATCCTGACCACTCTCCTCATGTTCAATTCTGGGCTCCCAACCCTTTGTTTATTGTTATTTGTAGTGTCTGTCCAGCATATATTAGGTGATTGTTAATGATTCCCTTTAATATGAAATGACATTGTTGATTCATTAATCTCTTAATCTTTTAAAGTATTTGTATGCTTTGTCATTGAAGAAGGGTTTATTATGTCTGTTGTGTTTCATATAAAAGAAAAAAGCCCTGTGAAGTTGACAGGGCTGGTCTTATTTGACAAACAAGGAAAGTGAGACCCTCAGAGATTGTTACTTGTTCCGTGTAATACAGCTATAAGTGGTACCACTAGGTTTCAGAATTTCGGAATGGTTCTATATATCTTAGTCCAGTACACTTTCCATTTTGCCCCTTTTGGCAATTTGGTAAAGCCTGTTGACCCTTCAGAATTTAAATGCATAAGACAAAATACATAGAATTACAAAAAGGCTAATCATATTGAATCATAGTTATCAAAATACCTATGCTTTAAATTTGCAAACCCTAAGTTAAGGACTCCTACCCTGTAGGTTGAGTGGCTTTTGCTTTATCCTGATCCATTTACATTGTAAGATAATTGCATATCTGAAATAAAATTTTCCTGTAAAATCAGATCTTTAAAATAAACTATAGATCCATTTTCCTTGTGCTTTGGTTGGAGTGATATTATACTGAAGGTTATAGGGGACTTGTGGTTTAAAAAAAATTTGAAAAACACGATAGAAATTTTGATGGTCACCTGGAACCAGAAACCTTATGAGTTAGGATATGAAAGATGAGATTTAAATATTCTGGATTTAAAGTAAAGAAACTTTAATATATACGTGTAGCGATGGAGCTGGACACAGTATATGCCCTTCAGCAAGAGGTGAATGCATATGCCCAGGCCTATTACCCCTTTTAGGCTATGTATATCCAGTCCGGTTACCTTTGTTATAGGCAAACCAAATTCAGTGGAACTTAGAGAATGCACTCTAGCCTTCTGGGTTGGTGATAAACTTCAAAAGGGTAATATATTTGGAAAATACAATATAGTCAGTCTTTCAGTAATTAACCTTTGAAAATTATGTATTCTCCTATATGACTGAAGAGGGGCCATGTAGGTGCAGGTGCTGATGAATATAAGGAAGGCCTGAATTTACCTCTTGTCCTTAATACAGATTGATTCTGAGAAATCTTTGCTGCCCACAGGGCAAGTTCAAAACAACTGACTTAACCTCTCTGAGCCTCAGTTGGTTCTTTAGTGAACCAAGAATAATATACTTTCACTATCTAACTCTTGGGATTGTTTTGAGAACGTTTTGTGAACTTTAAAGTGTTATTTATATGTCAACTACTACTATGTTTCTCTGCTTATGTGTATATATGCATACATAGTCTATGATATGGATTCCAGGCTCTAGCTTTTGAAAGGAAATACCAGTAAGAGCACAAGCTCTGGCAGGTCCTACCAAATTAGAAATCACTTTCTCTTTTTTTTCTGAAACAAAATTTTATTTTTATTTCTCAGGTACATGTAAACAAAAATGTTTAACATTAGTTTTTTAAAATTTTGAGTTTCTAATTTTCTCTTCACTTCCCCATCCTTAAGAAGACAGGCAGTTTGATATAGGCTATGCATGTACAATGTTATAAAGCATTTCTGTATTAGTTGTGTTGTAAAAGAAAATGCAGGCCTTCCTTATATTCCTCAGCATCTGCACCTACATGGCCTCTCTTCAGTCGTCCTAAGTTCTTCAGAATTGTCTCTGATCATTATCTGGCTGAGAATAACTAAGTCATTCACAGTTTGATCATCATATAATATTGTTGTTGCTGTGTATAATATTCCCCTGGTTTTGCTCATTTCACTTTATATCAGATCATGTAAATCTTCCCATGCCTTTTCAAGAGACTGTTTTCCTTGGCTTGAAAATGCATTTCTTTTTCACCTTCATCTCTTTCCTTCATTGCCCAGCCTTGGTGCTACCTTTCATATCAAGCCTTCCTTGATCTCCCTAATTATTAGTTTGCTTTCTATTCTTAAGCTGATGTGTATTTACTAATCTGTATACATGCCCTGTTTTCCTAAGTGTTAATGTAAATTTCTTAAGGAATGTTTTGTTTTGGTGTTTCTATGCTCTGTGCCTTAGCACAGTGGTTTGTACATAGTAGGTGCTTAAGAAATACTGAAATGAAGTTCTGTTTTGGACTGCTCTCTCCATGCTTTCCTTCTTCCTTTTCTTCCCATTCTTATTCCTCTCTTCATCTTTTTTGGGGAAAAAAAATACTCTATGCTATTACCAGGCTTTTATTTTTACAGTTACCCTGAGAAGTTTGCAAAGATGAAGATTTTATGTGATTATCCCGTTGGTTATGTCACCATTGATGACATCAATTATAGTTCCGTTCAAATTGAGTTCTTCGTCTGAGAAATGAGGGGGCTGGACTTGATGGTCTCCAAGTCTTCTTCTAGTTTTAAATCTGTTATCCTATGATCCTATCATCCTGTTATAATTTGTTATAATTTGTTCTTCTGAAGTATGCCAGAAGGATTTATCACAGATTATGGATAGCTTTACAAAGTCAAGATAGCACATCAGATTTACCTTCAGCCAGAATCATATGGAAATTAGTTATTTAGCAGTATTTTAAAAATTGTATACATAACTCTAAATTTTCATTGACCGTACTGGGTAGGATTTATCACTAAATTCTGTATGATTTGTATGCCATCAAAAATAGCCTTATTGTAGAGCATGATGTCACTCTGTTAAAATCTAAACACATTTGTGAAGCAACGATACTTTGCAAAAAGTCTACAGTTATCTATAAGACATGAAAATACTCTAAGCCAGTTTAAGGGGCTCAGTAGATTGTCAGATAGGAAGGAACGATCACCTGTAGTGAAGTCCCATGGTACCCCTTCATTTAGCAATTTTCAATCTATTTCTTTATCTCAGCTTTTCTAGTCTCACAGTGAGCGGTGAGTTAATGTGGATTGTGGATCAAGAGAAAGTAAATGTGTGTGCTTGTGTGCTTTGTGGGGTGGGAAAGATAAATACTACTCTAATATACTCTGTAATATACTCTCATATACTTCTCTACATAGAGAAAGAGCAGTTTGCTTGCTAGAAGACACTAACAATGGCTGTGGTTTGTTTTGGGAACTCACAAAGTCAGAGAATGACAGTGGCTCAGTTTGGAGAGAATTGTGTTTCCTTGGAAAGAAAAGAAGTAAAAACAACGTAGAAGTGATTAAAGTCCCTACCAATCAGAAGACACACTGTACCAATAAGCTCATGGATTTAGAGTTAAAAGGGACCTTAGTGGTTAATAAGTTCAGTCCTTTCATGTTACAGATGAGCCGCTCCCAGGTAAAGTGACTGAAGTCATACAAGTAGCAAAGGTTCCAACCAGAATTCAAGCCAGCACCTCTTGTCTCTAAATCCATTGTTCTTTCCTTACACTCCTGAGTGGTGGCCTATACTTTCAGCACCATGTAAATTATATGTGTCCATGATCCTTTTGTTTACTATAAAATGCTAAGAAAATAAATGAAATTATAAAAATGCCTTTAATTTAAAAGCTTAGCATTTTCTTCTTTAACTAAGAACCAACCACAATGGGATTACATTGAAAGTGAAAAATTTCTCCCTACAAAATGGTAGAATTTTTGGCCGAAAATTTTGAGCTAAAATCAGATAGAAATTTCATTTCTCCAAATCTGACAAATGAGTTGTCTTATTGGCTATGTTAATTCCTTTTAGGGGAAGTATGACTCATTTAATCTGAATACAGGTAATTTTCTTATCAATTTTTCTCCTATTCAGCTACATAGGTTTTTAGGGAAGTCAAACTACTAGCAGCACAGTACTAGCATTAGTGGATCAGTTTGTTTAATGTTCTCTGTTTTGCTTGATTGAGCAAGGAATGTCCTCTTTTGAGCTTTGTGCTTTTTGGAGATTGAACTGCTGTACTAAAGTCCTTTGTCAAGTGACCTGACTAAAAGGGAAACATTTTCAGTGTTGCTTACTATTATGCTGAGCATTATATATTTAATTAACAAATATTTGCTGATCCTTTAGTATGTGCCTGACACTGTTAGTTTCTTTACCAGGAAGGAGGAATAAAAGACATATTCGCTTCTCACCAAGGACTTAGTTTACATGAAACAGAGGACAAGACTCTGTATAGTATATAATAAAGTACTAAATTTAACCTTGGTGTAGTACCTTCATAAAAGTAAGTTTTTCCTTTTTTCTCTTATCAATCAATCTATGCATAACATTTTCTATCATATCTTTGTTGAACTTTGAACAAAATAGTCATCATCATTCTAGGCCAATATTGTGCATCCATGAAGTATGACATAAGACTATTTTCTGTAATTAAGGTATGTTGTTTGGATACTGTAATTTATCTTGAGATATTTATAATAGTGGATATAAGACAGATTACTGAATTTATGAACAGGTAGTATTCTAAAAGGTCATTTGGAAGTCAACTACTTGAAATGTTTTCCCACCGAAGCAAGCTATTGGTGGTTTGGTTCTCAGGTTTGTGTACAAAAACCTATTCAATATATAATTATCTGAAATATAATTTTGACATAAGGCTAGGAGACAAGAGGTTGGAGAAGGGCCCTTAAGGCAATGTTTTGTTCTACCATGTCAAATTCTTTTTTAAAGTCAGTAAATAGTAGGCACAGTGAAATCTTCTGTTTGCTATCCCTATCAGTTGTACCTTTGTACAAATGTGATCTACTTTGGAATATTGCTTAGGAAGGACCATTTCCTTATAAAACTTTCTTCGAGGATATCCTTGATTCACTTGTAGAATTATTCTCATAAAATTTTTTGTATTGTTGGGAAAAGTAGACATGTAGTAAAGAAGGTAAAAAGAGTGAGGTCTAAGATTTTTGCCCTATCCCTTTGGTATTCTTCCTTCTTTCATATATCTTCAGAATTGATCCATCAATGCCTTCTAAATTGTGTTGCCTCCAGCATAAGCCTCCTCTGGGTGTACTTGGTCTAGTACAGCTGTTTTTTCCATATTTATTTTCTTCAATTCTATTTCTACTTCCTCTGGCAATGCATTTGGGACTATAATGTTAGAATCTACATGTGGTGGCTTCACTTATGGATGGTGAAAAAGTTTGTTAAAACAATTTATAGATTTTTTTTTAATTGTATGGATGTGAATCATGAAATGTTCTGTTATCTGAAGAATGAAGTTATAGACTATAACACATTACAAATGGGAAAGTAGTGTAAAGCAGAGGTGTCAAACAAGCAGCACCAAGCAGAGAAATATTTAACAAAGTAAGTAAAAATACAACATCACAAATAATGTTAATATGTGGTTTTCTAAGTCAGTATGTTGCCTACAGGAAGCCTTACGGATTTTTTAGTGGCCCCTTTTTTCTATTTGTTTGACATACCTGGTATAAAAGATATGATCAGAAAGATGCATGACCAGAAAAATGACAGAGTTTTTATTTCATTTGTATTCATATGCTATAGGGAGAACATGAGTTAGGCAACAAAATGTCGAAGGGACCCCGGTGATGAATTTATGGAAGACATGGATAAGACTCACATGGGATAACTTGTATGTATAGGTTTCAGTCTTCCTGTTTGGAGAGAATACCCACACAAATGAGATAACATTGGAGAGGTGATAATCTGAGGTTATAAGGATATTGGCTAATGTGGATGTGTCTAGCTTATGTTATTATTTAAGTGAAGAACAGTGGTTTAATTCATTGACTTAGAAGAGTTAGAACTGGAAGTGACCTTAGATATCATGTAGGGCTGGGTCAGCAGCGGGGCCAACTGGTACCTGCAGGCCAAATTTGTCACACAGCCTATTTTTGTAGGATGTGAGAAATTAAGAACTGTTTTCTATATTTATAAATAGTTTTATTGTATTTGTGACCCTTGTTTTCTGAACTCTAATTTAGAAGAACATCTTATTCTTTTTTTTTTATGTTTAAAGACAGACAACAGAACCTACATTATTTGTTGTTCTTAAAACCTTAAGAGTCTTGGGTTCTTTTTCTTATTCATGATGTGACTGCAGTTATTCAGTTTTTTGAAGGAAGTCTCTACAAAATTCCTAATACTAAAAAGTGAAAGAATTCAAAAAGTTAGCTCTAATGATGGAGAACTACTTGCCCTTTTTTTAACTTCATTCTTTGTGGGAAATTTGCACATTTACTTGTCTTTAATTCATCTCTTCATTTTTAGTTAATTTTATTTATCAGACAGGATGATGTATAAATAACTTTTTAATTAGTGACTCTTTCCCATTCTCCATTTAAAAGTTGAATAGAATAAAGGAAAATGAGCTGGGTGTTAAGTTGGTGTACCTGGACGTGACAGATCCTAGCTGCCACATCACCATGGTCTCCAGAAATTTTATCATGGAACTATGTAGCATGTACTTCTTTTTAATGTTTACGATTATCTCGATGTGTTTGCTTACAGCTTGGTTGGGCTCTGCTGACCTTTTGGGGGATGGAGATAGAAGCAACAAATGAGTAGAGTTTCTTTTCTATGTGTTTACATGTTTTATTATCTTCTTGTACTTTTTACTATTTCTTATGAAACTTCACTAACTTTTTTCAGCTTAAACCACATTATTTCCAAGCCCAGTGAAAAATGTTTTAGACATTCTCCTTATTTAATAAAATTTTGTCTTTATTATAATGTGAGATCATGCTATACACACATTGTACATATACATGTTTATACTTTTGGTGGTACAAGGCCAGAAATGCTGGTTTAACTGAGACTATACTTTATCCATTGCAAATTATTCCATAAACTCTTCCATTGCTGCTGTTTGGTGGATGGGAGAGGTGGATGTGGATTCTTATTCAGCTTATGTGATATTTATATGAGGTGCCAAAAATAATTTTATGGTAATTAAATAGTAATTTTCTTTCCCCATTCCTTAAGAGTTTGACATCATTTCAGCAACCTCCTTAATTTTTATATTAAAGAACAAGTCTTAATTAAGAACATAGTCAGCATGTGTTGACATGGATGTAAAATCAATTCTTCATTTGCCTCAGGAAAAATTTTATTTTTTTTCCTTTTTTAGGGGCATTGAGTAAGAAGACATAGTGACTTCTCTTTTTTATTAAGTACATTTGCAATTCACCAAGCAGAAGCAAATAGCCATTTTTAAAATTCATGTCCTCAAATGTTAATTTGATGCTTTGAGGCATAAATGACCTTTCTCGCCAGCCCAGACTTGTCAAACAAAGGAATGATAGAAACAAGCTGCTGTTTGTTCTAATACAACAGGCTGCTTTTCAGAGTGAATTTCAAAACAATTTTGCTTCCCTCTTCTCAACAACATTAAATTAAACTTTAGCTTGTGCTAGGTTTAGTGATAGAATTGACTATGTATGCCTCAGTGGTCAGATGGTGATTGAATATGGACAACCTGTACAAATTGAACTATAGGTTTCAACCTGTGTGAACTGTTCACAAATGTGAACATAGAGTTTATCTATATCTATATATCTCTATATATCTGTGTGTGTGTATATATATATATATATATGTATATGTGTGTGTATATATATATATTTGTTCAACTAAATCTTTCTTCACTACAGCTTAACTGTTTATAAAGTTGTACATAGTACATTGGAAATTTGGGCAAGGAGTAGGAAACCACTACTCTGAAGCTTCATTGTGGGCATGACTCAGGGTTATGGAAGACTATGCCAGCAGAGCACAAGCTATGACAGGATCTGCCATTTTGGAAAGGTTTTAGAGCTGGGGTCAGCAACTTATGCCCTGTAGGTTAAATATGGTCGGCCACCTATTTCACTGCTGCCCTAGTTAAGAGTGGTTTTTACATTTTAACATGTACTTTAGACAGTGTAAAGAAGTTGCAATTAAATAGAACAACAGTTCTAAGTAAATAATGTAAGTCCATTGTATCACTTCTCCAGAAGCAGCAAAGAAGCATCTTTTCATGTGAAGCTTGCTCATCTTGTCTTGTGATGGTCATAATGAGCCAAAAAAATGCAGTTTATATGGCAGCAGTATCTGAGGGTAAAGAACAAAAGAAATTCAATGAAGATTTCAATACAATGTTTCAAATTAAATTAATTATACTTAGATTTTGAAGTTTGAAATCTGTGTGGTGTGGTAAAGAGATGCCTTCCTGTCAGGAAGATCTGAGTTCTTTATATTTATACTTTAACACTGGAATCTGTGTGATAATAGTAGATAGAATAGAGAAAATGTGGATTCAGATACTGTGTTCCCTATTAGAAAATGACTGAACTTCCCAGTGCCTCAGGCAACTCACTAAGACTAGGTTTCAGAGAAGGTGACACTTGAGTTTAATAGAAGAAATCCTTTACTCCAAACTCTTCATTGATTAAAACAAAACTAAAGTGTTAATAATTGGTCATTTCTATGCAAATGTAAGCAAAAGGAAGGTTGGCAAAATAAATTATCTACATATATGTTTATACATATGTTAAATACATATGTATGTGTGTGTATATATACATGCATATATATATGTATATTATTTAGATATGACAATGTAGGAAAAAAAGTACTAGATTTGGAGTTAGAAAAGCTGGCTCTGATATTTATTACCAGGATGTTTTTGAGAAAGTCACTTAACATGTCTGGGCCTATAAAATGAAGACATCTGACTAGACAATTTCTGAAATCTCTTCCAGTTCAAAAATCTGTGATCCTAAGAAACACAATGGGACAAAAACTTATAGACTTAAACAAAAGTTTCATGTTTATATGTCATAAATTACTTCTTCAAGAGGAAAATGAAATTAGCCCTGGACATCTTGAATACTAAATAACATTACAAAGATAGAAATTGACCATATCCCAGCAGGAATTGATTGATTGTCAATGTGAGCATTTCCAGATCAAATAGATATGGACAGTGTTACCTTAATACAGTAGGAATTAAAATCCTCACTAAGAAAAAAATATACGTAAGCTGTTGAGAGTGAAAAATGGGAAATGACTAAAGGAGCAGATGCCCATGATAGACTATAGCAATTTTCTATGAAATTTTAATGAATACAAAGCACCTACAACAAAAGTACCCCCCAAACCCTAGAAAACTACTTCTTTGCCAGACTGAAAGATGTGAAGAGAAGTTTTAGATTATCACCCAATTTGCAAAATCTTGAGGAGAATGATGAAAAATGGGAAGTAATGCTTCATAAAAAGCAACAGTGGAAGAAAAAGTTTTCAGAATACTTGAGACCTAACTCAACCATATTCAAAGATCCTTTAGAGATGTACCTGGAGGATTAATAAATAGGTAGATGAAAAATAAGAAATGGAAAAAATGAGAAAGATTTATCAAAAAACTTGTCTTTCAACAAACTCTTCTTCATTAATGATAGTGATCCCACATTTGGGATTTAAGATCTTTGTCTCCAGTGTTCTCTGTAGAGGAAATGACATTAAAGAAAATAAAGATGGCGAGAGTCTGGACCAGCTCAAATGTGCCTGGGATAGGTCTGTGATGGAGGCAATACAATTTTAAGAGCCAAAGAATTGTTAAAATAATCTGAAACTTCTTTTCCACTGAAAAAGGCCTGGAGTTAGGAAGACCTGAATATAAATCTGGCCTCAGACTCTTAATAGGTGTGTGAACCCTGGGCAAGTCACTTGACTTTTTTGCTTTAATTTCTTCATCTGTAAAAAATGAGCTGAAGAAGGAACTTGCAAACCACTTCCAGTATCTTTGCCAAGAAAACCTCAAATGGGGGCCAGGAACACAGCTGAAATGATTGAATAGCTGTTAAACATCAGATGTGGTATGACGGGTAGCCTCAGAGTCAAGAGGACCAGGATTCCAGTCTTGCCTCTGACAGCATTACCCTGTGACTCTGAGTAAAGTCATTTAACCTTTCGTTGTCCTTGATACTATTCAGTGACTATCATTTGCAGGAATGTTCTTATATTCATTTCTGCAAGGAGTTTCCTCACATTGGTATGGGAAATTTCCTATATTGATGAAATCACAGGTCTGATCCTAATTAATACATACCTAGACAATACTTGATTTATTATGATTTTGCTCACTGTACCTCAGCATTTAGAGGGGACAGTGGACTGGGAATCTGATAACCTTGATTCTAATTCTGGATTCTTCATTGGTAAAATGAGAGTTTTACTATGGGAATAATCTCTCCTAAGGACTCTTCCAGCTTGGGGGGAAATCTTTCTGTTCTCTGATTCAGAAGGTCAAATCAACTAGCTATTATTTAGTTTCTACCGTATGCTAGTACTGTTCTGAGTGCGAGGGATACAAAAAAAGGGACAGAAAAATTTCCTGTTTTATATGTAGCTTAAGTCTAGATGGTCATTTTTAGTAGGTGATTGAAATAAATTATAGAGAAATTTAAGCCATATGAAAATAGTAAAGAGTATTATATTTTAGTTTCTGAAAAAGTGAAGTCAGTTAGTAACCAAACTTATTAAAGGTAGGTCTATAAAGCCAAAATACCGTATGTTTTTATTTAACCAATTGGATCCATTGGAAATTTTGACCACAGCTGCTAAAGAAATGTGTGCACAGCTACTGTTTTGGTAAACATAGACTAGTAACCAGATGGCCGTAATACTTTAAAAAAGTTAAGCGATATGGTCTGGGAACTGTCCAACTGGAATTTTTTTTGTTGTGCCTAGGTACATTGGATTTAGTATACCCTGAATGAGTTTGAGTAATTTTTATTATAATGGCTTGACACAAATAGACTCTTATGTGGAATACGAATAATGCTTATTAAACTTGCAGTTGATTTCTTTTGATAGCTAGATTATCCAAATTTCCATCAGACTATATTTACTTACACATAAACAAATGTGCTTTTTGCTTTAAATCAGGATAACTGTTCTAAACCTAGTTTTGCATATTTTAAACAACTGCCAAAGATTATACTTTAAATCATCGTTCATTAAGCTGATGCTGATTTATAGTGTTTGTCTTTTTTGAAGACTAAATTTTTCAAAGTACTAGTTGAGAAAAATACTGAACTCCACAGTATATGAAAACTCAAGTTAAACTGATGTTTCTTCAGTCTCTTTTTTGGCATTTAGTGAAGATCTGAATTACAGATGATTCCCACTTTACATAAAATCATATTCCAAATTGGACTTCACAAAAATTCTGAAAGAAATTTACATTCTTCCCTCCCCCCCCTCACCCCATAAGCAGGCATGTTCCTTTTCCTGCTCTCACATATGTGTGTCTGAGCCTTATGTGTCCTTGAACTGTGAGCCAACAGATCAGCCCCCTTCCAGCATCCTTCCCTCTCTCCCATTTGCATTATGTAGACGCCTGAGAAAAAGTTTATATTAAAATGAGATGAAGATAGCAGTATGTAAACTGTGTTGAAGAAGGGCTTTTGAACAAGAAGTTTTAATAGAAAATGCCTATGAAGGTACAGAGTATAATTTTGTTTTCTAAAAATACATTTTATTGCTATCTTTGTTTTTACATAACTTAGATGTCCTAGTGTATCTTTGCCTTCCCCTTCCCACTTTGCTGTTCCCGTGATAAAGAATGAAAAAGAGTTCTGCAGAACATACCACACATTACCAAAAAAACCCTAAAAAAACCCCTGAGGTCCTTTCTTACATCTCTTCTTATGGGTCATACGTTCATCTTTTCAATTTCATAGCATTTCTGTTTTTCTCACCATCCCTCAAATGATGGACTTTGTAGTTCTTTGTGCTGCCACCAATGTGCTCCTATAAATACTTTCATCTGTAGAGGTATCTTTTTTATCTTGATCTTTGTGGTATTTGTCTAGTAGTGGAATCTCTGGGAAAGTCTTTTGTTGGCATTATTCCAAATTGGCCACCCCGGCAGAGAATCCACTGATAGTTCATTAGTGTACTATTCATCTTTCTCCAACCCTTCCAATGCTGACTGTTTCCTATATTTTGTCAATTTGGCCAGTCTGATGAGCGTGAAGTGAAACTTCAGAGTTTATTTTGAATAACATTTCAGGGCAAGTAGCATTAGAGAATTTTCTTTCTGCTAGAATACTCTTCATCTCCCCTAAAGAAGATAGCGTTTTTGTCATTCTTTAATTTGTTTAATAAAATAGGACCTACTATATCCCAGGCATTGTACTGAAGTACTTTACAACTATTATTTCATTCGATCCTTACGTCTACCCGGGAGACATTCCCATGTTACAGTTGAGAAACAGGCTGAGTTTAAGTGACTGGCTCAAAGCAATTTGTAATTTTTAACCATTTGTTGTGGAATTAAGCTGCTGATTTTCTTCAAGGTTAAACTGTTGGGTAATTACATAGTTATTTCTACGTCACTAGTTTTTGGATTAGCTTACTTCAGAGAGCTCTCATTTTTTCCGCCCTGGTTTCTAAATAGACTCTATCTACTTTGAGTCATTTTATGCCAACTCCTTCGAACCCTTCAATTTTTTTGTGCCCCGTTAGAGATGGGGGGTAACAGATAAAAAAATAACCAAGAACTAATTTTCTTCTTTCCCACACCTTTTTACTTTTTCTGGTGGAAAATGTCCTTTTATTTCCATAGGAAGTAATTCTACTTGTTTATATAAAAGTATATTCAGGATTGCTAGGTGGTTCAGTGAATAGGACACCAGGCCTCAAGTCAGGAAGACCTGAATTAAAATTTGGTTTCATTTACTAGCTTAGCTGCATACTCCTGGGCAAATCACTTAACCCTGTTTGTCTCAGTTTCCTCATCTGTAAAATGATCTGAAGAAGGGAATAGCAAACCACTCAAGTATCTCTGCCAATAACTCCCCAAATGGGGTCATGAAGTGTCAGATATGACTGAAGTACAACCTGGCCTGTCTTTTTAAATGAGGGGACTTTTTAATTTAGAAAAAGTCTTGGAAGTTTTCCAAATGTTAGATTACATTAATCTGCTGTATATATGTAACAACATTTGTTTTGCATCTGTCTTTATCACCCCTTACCTTCCTTTCACTTTTTCAGGATGATAATACAAAATTTAAATTCGACAGTTTAAGCATCTGGTAATTTACCTTAGTAGCTATAGAATACAAAAAGATACAGAGAAAAATAAAACGAGAAAATTAACTATCAAGTGTTTATTAATGCTTATATTAGGTTCCGTGTACTTGGGGATAAGCATGCAAAAATGAGATAATCTATGTCTTCCAGGAGCTTGCTGTTGTCCCAGTAACATCTGAAATACTTGGGGCACAGTAAAAGAAATATTCCTTGTTGGGTAAACAGAGGGCATATTTCTCTCTCTCTTCTCTCTCTCTCTTTCTGTCTCTGTCACTCTCTCTGTGACTCTCTATCTCTCTCCTCTCTTCCTTCTCCCCTCGTGTGTGTTGAACTGCCAGTTTGGAAATGTTTATTTGGAAGCCTGGAATTTAAATATTTGTCTAACAAGAATTATCTTAGACATTCTCTTTCTTTGCACAAGTTTGCATATATACTCAAGTGTAGGGGATGAGTGCGTGCGTGTGTGTGTGTGTGTGTGTGTGTGTGTGTGTGTGTGTGTGAGTGTGTGTATGTATACACACCCATACCTGCTGCTACTGCCTTATTTTTTATGGGTTCTGCATATTTAGGTCATTTAAGCATTGATTAGTAGTATTACTAAGGCATTAATTCCGAACAGATTTCTGTCTCTAAATCAAATCAGCAAGCATTTATTGACCACCTACAATGCACGGCTGAAATTGTCTTGTAACACCTGGTGAATTGCTAAATCAGGGGGATAGTTTGTAATTCCAAAGTGAATTGTTAACTAGGCTGAATGAACTATTAGTCATGCTATTAAAGCAATCCAGATTATTGTTGGGCTGTGGTAGTAATTTTTATTGGATTAACACCTGGTTTATTTCTTCAGTAAAGATTTAACCTAATAGGTTAGTTTTGCAGAGTTTGTACAACACTGCCATTTGGGGGATTTTCTTAATATCAAGAAATGCAGGTTCTTGCTGAGAGTAAATGTTAATATAGGGAAATCAGGGATCATTTTAAGATAGGGTGATATACGTGAAAACTTGGATAATATTCTTGCTTTTCTTCTATATCCTAATCTTTTCCTACTAAATGTTCTCACAGATTTAGTGGTGTTTTATCTTTTTGTAATGAACATTTTCCAATATTTAAGATATAGTGTGCTACAGATAGACATAATGAAAAATTCAATTGTAGAAGAAATGTCTTTTTAGCCTTACTGTTCTGTTTTCCAAGAAAAGAACAATTCAAATAATAGGGTTAACCAACAGTGGTTTGAAAATTTAACTCCCTTTCCACGTCTCTTCACACCAATATTAATGTAAAACTATACTTATGGGAGTAGTAAGGGTCATAGACTACAAAGTAGATTATATTAGCAGTTGCAGGCCAGAAACTTGTCACATTTGGTAACCTTACCCTGAGTCATGTTTTTGGTCTTGAATACCCTATAAGCCATTCATTTGGGGATCTATTACAAAGGACACCAGGGAAGAAGTTTAATAAAAAGTACAACGTTTTCCAAAGGGAATAATTTAGAATAATGCTACTTAAGAGTACATAATAACTGAACAAACAGGCAATGAGCAGCATATAATTCTGCACATTATGTAGTGGCATTAAATATACATATTAGTAAGGTAGCAGATGCTTTAGTTGTGAAATTGACATGTAAAGTAGCAGTCTTTCTCAGCAGGATACTGCTCCATCCAACACTCCTTCACATGTAATGAATAGCTAATTTTAGTTGTATCGTCCATAAGAGACTGAAGGGGAGAAGGGAGGTGGCGAAGCAGTGCAACAACCCAAAACAGCAGGATGTGCTACGATGTGCTTTTAATGGAGAAACATTTCAGAACTCCTGGGAATAAATTCATTTTTAGAAGTGGCCTATGTGTTTTTGTATTTAAATTAAGAAATTATTAATTCAGCTGGACAGCCAAGAGTTTGGCATCTGTATTGCGAAAGGGAGAAGCTGATTTTGGCAATAGGATTGTGCTGATGAATATCTTGTACTACAAAGAAAATACATCCTGAAGCTTTGTTCAGTCCAAATGGAGTAATTTCTTTAGAAGTAGTCATTTGAGAGTGTAATTAGCCAGTTCAGGCCTAGAGTGGATTTGTAATTGTCTTTCTTGTATGTGCATAGAGAAATAACTTAGGAAGAAGGTATGCACCATTTTCACTGCTGTCTTGGAGAAATATTTCCTGCCATTGGAGATCTTCCTAATATTAAAAGAATGAAATTTTTTTTTCTGAGAGAATTATATTATTATTTTAGATATAAATATATTTTTAAGATAGACTTTACATGCTGCCTAATCTTTAAAAGCCAAAATCGTATATAGAAAGGATTCCTTTTGCTCCTGATAAAGTATAGTGTATATTTGAAGTTCTTGTTTAGCTATCTTAGCTTGTTGGACTCGGTCCGGAAGGGAAGGAAATCCTGGCTAGGCCTTCCATACAATGTTTTCTTTCTTGCTTTAAATATATGTAATATTATTATGAACACCCCGCCCCCTCAACACACAAACACAGCATTTAAACATATACACAATGGAATACAAAAGGAGACTTGTATATGAAACTTTATTTCATGTTGCTTGCTTTTTCAGAATTTACAATAAATTGAAAACATTATTTTAAAACTGTCTCACTGCCTTGTATTTCCTTCTGTGTTTAGGAGTGCTATTCTTCCCTCTGCCCCAGAGTAATCGGCTCTGATTAGAAACAGGAAGGGTGGGGGATGGGAACTTGTGACAATTATACATAGTCAAGCAAAGTAAATCTATATGGGGCCATGTTTTATTGTGTTTTTTTTTTTTTAAAGTATGTCTCTTTATCTTGGGGCCCATCATCTGTCTCATAAAGGTGAGGCAATAGGCTTCATCATAGGTCCTTTGTAGAAGTCATTGGTCATTGCTTTGATCAGCATTCTTTCAAAGTTGTTTTTACTTATGTTGTCGCCTTTGCATAAATTGTTCCGTTGGTTCTAAAGAAGTCACTCAGTAATAATTCATACTTCCAGGATCTTCTGAAATAGTGTCTTTTGCCATGTCTTATGGTATAATTCTATTCTGTTACATTCTTACGCTACAATTTATTAAGCTATTTTCTAATTGAGAATTTTAATCCCTCTTTTGAGATCAAGAAGTTTTTTTAAATTGTGATTATCCCTTTCCTGGTATGACTTCTCCCTCTCACAGGTATATAACTGTTTCACTATTGAATTTGATAAATTTCAAAAAACAAACTCTTTGCATATGTATATTTTATATTTGGAGGTAGCTTGGTGGTACAGTGGCTAGAGCCTGAAGTCAGAAGGATTCATTTCCCTGAATTCCAGTGTGACCTCAGACGCTTACTAGCTGTGTGACCTTGGGCAAGTCACTTAACCCTGTTTGCCTCAGTTTCTTATCTGTAAAATGAGTTGGAGAAGGAAATGGCAAAGCACTTTAATATCTTTGCCAAGAAAATCCCAAAGGGGGTGACAGAGTTAGAGACAACTGAAATGACTAAAAAGCAACATGTAAATATTCGTTCAACTCTAATTCATCTGATGTCTGCTTACCTCACCCTTTTGAATTCGTTTATTCTTTTCATGTTCCCCAGTTATATGAAACAGCATATTCCCACCTCTCATCCCCTTTCTACAGTAGCGTATTCCTCCTTTCTCCTTTTTATTCCCCCTCTTCAAAACCCTCAGAGCAGAGCCAATCTGCAACCCAGGTCTCTGATTTCCTTATTTAACTCTGTTGCAGTGAAGACTTCCTTCCAGTTCATTTGCCTGTGCCTCTGTCTCCCGTGACCTGGGAATTGTGGCCGCCTTTCTGAGCATGCTCGGGCGGAACCAGTCACTTAACTATTCTTGATCATTATTCAATCTGGTGTGACTTTGAGTCCTTTTTTTTTTTCCTGCAGTTGGTGTGTATGAACTGGGCTTCCCGCTTCTGCTGGGTTAGCTGTCTTGGCCAGAACCAGCGGTACTTCCAGATCCTCTTTGACTGTCTTAGGGATTGTAGGCAGAAAAGTATCTGTTTTAAGATGGAATTTTGTCTAATAAAATGAAATAAAGTGCTAAGTGGAATAGGATGAATCAGAGGCTCAAAGATCGTAGTAATGTTTGAACGCTGAGTTACTATTTCAAAATGTATTCCATCTTCTAAAGGTAGAGGAAAGACGACTGATTTGATAGAGTGATTTTATGTGAAATTAACTTTCTGGCATGAGGCCCAGATCTCATTTTAGGATTTGGATGAAATAAAAGAGAAGTGACATGTAAAAGGAAGCTACTATTGAACTTAAGGGCATCATTGACCCTTTTCAAAGATCGTGCACTTTTTCAACTGTACCAGTGGAAGGGAGCAGTAGAACAAATAATAGGAAAGAGTAGATCATTCATATACCACATCTCTTTTCATTACCTACACAGGAAAAAGTAAACCATAAACCAAGCAGCAGCAGCAGAGAGAGAGAGAGAGAGAGAGAGAGAATTTGTATAGCAAGCAGCAGAGAGAGAGAGACAATTTGTATAGCAAGAATTGGGGAGTTACTGGAATTCAAGCCTTCTGGGGAAATCCGAGCTATGCTTCATAGGCATTTACATCTATGAAATCCAAAAAACTTTCCATAATAACTTTACCCATATTTTTCTCCAAGTTCTAGTCAAGGATATTATTGAGTAGCATAACAAAATAACAAAACTTCAGAGTGGAAAAGGGACCTAAGAGGCCAGTTTCAACCTGTATGACTCCATCTTCTCACTTCCCCTCCCCTTCCCTACCCCTTCCCTTTCACTTTCCCTCTCCTTCTCTTTTCCTTTGTGCAGGTATAGCAAGGTGATGGTCATGTAGACTTGTGATTTAATTAGTATTGAAACTTACTAAAATCGTAGAACTAATTACTGATAGAAACTAGGCTTTCTCCTTACTGCTTTTGCCTACTTATCTTTTACCTGGTTGGATTTTAACTGTCTTTGAGCTATTATGTCCTAAACATCTACAAAGCCATTTCCTTTTGTTGGCTAGTGTATTCTTTTTCCCATAGTCGTTCTTTTGGTGACTATCAGTATAGCTTCTTTATTGGTGGTATATTGGTGGCAGCTATGGGGAATTAAGTTCCAAAATTATCAACAGTCATATGCTCACTACATTAGGAATTTGCAATCTATAGGAGAGTCACACTGACACAGGAACAAGTGTGAGGCTATATAGGTGGTAAAATACAAACTTAAGACCAATACAAGGATAGTCTTTGTCTTACATAATTCAGATATTCTTCTGTTTGGGGATAAGGCAAAAATGGGGTAGAAACTGAGGATCATATCCTTGAGGAGAATAGGAGACAAAAGGAGAAGAAGCTCTCAGTTTTCAGTGAAATCTTAGACTGAATTCAGGTAATGTTATTATAGATATTAAGGTAAGAGTTAAATATATTGATATTGTCCATTTGAAGTGTCACCTTTAAAAAAAGAATTTTAGGGGAAACGCACGAAGTGCTAACCATCAACATAATGATACCTGATATTTATAGTTATTTTTCAATTCAGAAGCACTTTAACTGCCCTAAACAGTGTCCTTTTCTGAGTGGTGATTCTCAGTACATTTTTTTTTTTAGATTTCATAGTTTAAATTTACCCATTTGAGCATAAAAATAACCTTTCAGCTACTTGAAACAATAATTTAGTAAATACTACCTTACAAAGTGTGAGAGATATGACATATCTGGATGAACCCTATATCTACAGTATTATATTTGTTATTTCCTGAGACTTTCAGGAGTGGCACATTCAATTTAGGTGTTCTAGGGAATAGAAATGTTAGTATATATACTTGATTGATTATCAAAGTCAGAGATTCTTAAAGTGTGTGTGTGTGAGAGAGAGAGAGAAAGAGAGAGAGAGAGAGAGAGATGGACTCTTTTAGCAGTCTGATGAAGTCTTTGTACATTTACTCTGAATAATGTTTTTAAATACATGAAACAAAATGTATAAGATTGCAAAGAAAATGAATTATGTTAAAATAAACATTTTTCCCCTGTCTGAATTCATGGACACTCTGAAATCAGTCAGTCTGTAGACCCTAGATTAAGAACTTCTCATGTAAGTACAAGTAGAAATGGTTTCTGTTTAGAAGACCCTTGCCATTCAATTCTCTTTTCACTTTTTTTTCTTTTGATAGTTTACCGGCAAAACCTTTCTAAGCTTCTATTAAATGTATTCCTTTCTGTATTACTTGATTTCACAGTAAGGTGCTTTTACAAAACATTGTAGGCACTGAAAAAATGTTGCAGAATTGAAGGTGCCCTTCCTTCAGAGTCCTATTTATTATAATCATAACTTTAGTACTGGTTTAGATTCTAATGTAACTCATATAGATTTTATCTTAATAATTAAAAATAGCTTAGATTTGTTTAGGATAAACTACGCCGGGGAGATACAGGAATTTTTAAAGGTCTTATTCTCATTGGTTGTGTAAGTATTTTTGCTGAAAGAAAATTTTGTTGTAATGACTTAAAAGGTAATTTTTCATCGTGGCTAGGAGGATCTTGAAAGTGGGGCATAGACTTGGGCCAAATATTAATGAATGGCAGTTTTTTCTCCCTTTTCCTAACTCCTCTTTTCCTTTTTCTTCCATGTACTCTAACAACTTCAGCATATATGGCAAGACAGACCTTAATATGATACCACAGAAGGATGAAGAAAGTCTAATTAGAAAATATCAGTTTTTCACCACTTTCCTCACCAGCAGGATCTGCCTGGGCATATTTGTCACTTTTGGTGTCAAAGCATCTTCAGTCAGAAAGAAGAAATGTAGAGTGCTAGACTGATTCCTGAACATTTCAGGGAAAGAAAACAGAACTCCTTTGGCCATTCAAAGTTCTTCATGACCTCACCTGCTCCCTACCTCTCCAGTCTTTGTATACCTTCGTATAATGTGCGTTTCAGTGATGCTGGCCTCCTTTCTGTTTCTCCAATAAGACTTGTTGTCTCATGACTCAGTGCATTTTCGCTGTCTGGCCCCCTTGCCTAGAATTCTCTCCCCCTTTACCTCAATCTTCTGGCTTCCCTACCTTCCTTCAAGTCTCAGTTAAAATCCTACCTTTTATAAGAAGCCTTTCCTGATCCTCCCTAATGTTTTCTCTCTGTTGATTATCACCACTTTATCTTGTGTAAATATCTTATTTTACATGATTGGCATGTTATCTTTCCTGTTAAACTATGAGCTGGAGAGCCAGGACAGATTTTTGCCTTTCTTTGTCTCGTAAGTGCTTTATACTGCCTGGCACATAGTGGACATTTGATGAGGGAAGTGAACATGCACTTATTAAGTGCCTACTATTTACACATATCATCTCATTTGGTTCTCACAACAACCCTAGGATGGGGGTGCTTCTATGATCTCAATTTTACACTTGAGAATTTTGAGGCAAACAGAGGTTAAATAACTTGTCCACAGTCACACAGCCAGTAAGTGTTCAAAGTCCAAAGAACCTAAGTCTTCCTGACTCCTTGCCCACCGCTCTATCCATTGTGCCACTTAGCTGCCTTTAATAAATTACTAAATGCTTGTTGATGGACAGATTGACTTCTCTGTCTTGAATGCCTGTACCATAAGTCTCTCCTCAGAAAATGGGGGATAAATGAAAGAGTGCTAGATTTAAAATCAAAAGACCTGTGTTTTAGTGTAAATTCCACTTCTTATTAGTTGTATGACAAAAATCATTCAACTTCTCTGGGCCTTAGTTTCACTGTATGAGAAATGAATTAATGAATTAATACTACAACACAGAATTATTGTGAGTGAAGCATTTAAAAATTTTTTAATATATGAACTGCTAGTATTAGTATTATTAGCCTGTTCTTTTCCCCTAAATGGTAAGCTAGAAATATCTGAGCCCGTAGATGTTCTCAGCTTTGCTTTTCCTTCTTTTTTCCTTCCTTTTCTTTATTCATATTCATTTTCCTCTTTATTCCTTCCATTCTTTTCCTTTCTCATTTCTCTGATAGCCCTGTTTAGAGGAAAGATTTGGATAAATGTCCCTTATCTTGGGCTGGGATAGTTGATTGAAGACTTTGCAGATGTATGGCAGTGAGGTTGACACATCCGCCTTTTATTTGGCTCTTCCTTGATTAAGTCATACAATTGGACAGAATGGGGAAAAGAAGGGCCCAGAGATCTGAGTGGGATTGCTCTTGATGATTTTTGCACATTATGTATGGTTTTGTTTTTAATGAAGCCTGTTACTTAAAAACCATTTGCTTTACTGAATGCTTACTTTAATAGTTTGGTGAGTCTGTGATTTCATCTTTTTGATTATTCCTTGCAGCACTTCAACAACCTGCCCATCTTCTGAGATTCTTGACTTTTGTCCTTCAGGAAATCCATTGTAGTGGGTCTCCTCAGCATGCTGTTGCTCTTCCTCTAGCTCTTTCAGCAGATTATACGGACACCAGAAGAGTGTGCGTGTGCATCGTTCACCTTTCATCCTCTTCTCTTACCATGCGACTGGCTCTTCTTTTTGTCTCACCATTCATTTTTCTTTTTTCTTTTTTTTTTTAATTAATTAATTTACTTTTATTTTTTTGGTGTTCTACAATCACATCCTTAAAATTAAGATTTTGTTCCCCTTTGTCCCCCCCCCCCCCACCTTTCCCCCACTACCCCTTCCCTCCCTGCGACAGCATACAATTCTGTATAGGTTCTACATATACTTTCCTATTGAGTACATTTTTACAATAGTCATGCTATGTAGTCGAATTAAAATAAATGAAAGAAATCATATAACAAATAAAAACATAATACACTAAAACCTACACATATACAAACATGATCTGCTACATTTTGCGAA
>CM053769.1:645130493-645193810 GCA_028658325.1 Potorous gilbertii | reverse complement strand
CTGCGACAGCATACAATTCTGTATAGGTTCTACATATACTTTCCTATTGAGTACATTTTTACAATAGTCATGCTATGTAGTCGAATTAAAATAAATGAAAGAAATCATATAACAAATAAAAACATAATACACTAAAACCTACACATATACAAACATGATCTGCTACATTTTGCGAATGACATCCATATTTCTTTCTCTGAGTGTGGAAGACATTTTGTGTTAGAATACTACCATTGGGATTTTTTTTCTTTTCTTTTTCTTTTTTTTTTTTAGTAAGTTCTTGCATTATTACGAAGTTCCAAGTCTACCAGAAAAAACTCTCACACACTGTGGTTGTTGCTGTGCATAAGTTCTCCTGGTTCTGCTCCTTTCGTTCAGCATCAGATCATATAAGTCCTTCCAGGCCTCCCTGAAGTCTTCTTGTTCATCATTTCTTATGGCACAATAGCACTCTATTACATTCATATACCATAATTTGTTCAGCCATTCCCCAATTGATGGGCATCCCCTTGATTTCCAGTTTTTGACCACCACAAAGGGTGCTGCTATAAATATTTTTGTACATGTGGGACCCTTTCCCATTTATATGATCTCTTGGGGATACAGTCCTAGAAGCAATATTGCTGGGTCAAAGGGTATGCACATTCTTGGAGCCCTTTGGGGATAGTGCCATTCATTTTTCTAAGGAGATCCTTTATGCCAGCCCTGAAAGTATCTAGTTTGTAACATGTTACGCCTACTTGCACTCATTAGGTGCTTTTCCATTGCCCTTTGGCTAATATTCAACTTTATTTCTTTAGAGATTGTGGTTATTCCATGACTTAAAGCCACTATCACTGGAAGAATATTAATGTTTGTTTTGGGGAGGAACTTAAAGTGATTAAAAGAACTCAGTTTTTCAAAGACGGTCCCTTTTATTCTCTTCTTCCTATTCAGTTTAGTCTAACATACTGTCCATTTGTAGTCAATATCCAAAAATATGTGAGCGAATCCATTCTACAGACTGTCCATCTAGTTGTATGTCATAATCTAAATAATAGGTAACCTTTATCCATTTGTTTTTTCCAGTGTGGATAGTTAGGCTGAATCTTGAGTGATTATTGATTTCACTTAGAAGGTTCTACAGTATTCTGGGTGATGAAACAGTACAATGTCACCCCAAAATGGGTATACCTAGAGGACCTCATAATTCTTCCATTTGAACTATGCTGGAGTCTCTCTTTTGATTTTAATACTCAAAGGGTTGTTGAAGATTATCTCTGCTGTTACATCTTTCATGAAATCATATATGATTTTGACCTCTACATGAGGATGCCTTGCAGATTTTTTGGTCTACTAAACCAAATGCAAATGGATTCTTTTACTTTCTATACTTTCAGTCACTGATGTGACAATAAAGTGGTCATTTGTAAAATATTCCTTGAAGAAGCCTACCTTTTGTGTTATCCCACTGCCAATGAGAATATTCTTGATATGTGCATAGGTTATTCTCATAGACGTTTTATAGGTGCAGGAGGTAGGCCTATATGGGTCAGTAGTTTTTGATAACTTTTTTGGTTACCTTTTTTTTTTAGTAATAAGGTCTGATTTCTCATGCCTTCCTTATTTTAGACACTTTGAAAAGCAGTTCCCCCATAGCCTTAATGTTGTGTACTTTGGGGATAACTTTGCTTAGTTGGGTCTCACCAAACTTCCTTGAAACATTTTCCCTATGCTGCTCCTCACTGTAATTAGTTATGTTACTTATATTATCTGTACTTTTTTTCATAAGATTTTACAAATGATTTTGTGGTCTAAAACCAGTGTTGCACATGGCTGCCACATTTCCATAGTTAAAAGAAAATCAAATATTTGCTGGCTGAGGCAGTTTCTAGGTTTTCTTTCCTCCTGTTATGATAGTTAATTTACATTAGTTGAACTTCTTTAGGAGATATTTATTCTTCATGATGATGCCCATTCTTAAATGCAGCTCTCATTTATTTTTTTGTCAATAACTTGTCTGTCAAAATATAGTTATTTTAATTGGATGTAATTATTTTTAAAATATATTTTATTGATACTTTTTATTTTTCTATCACCTAAATTTCTATTTCCTTTCCCCTCCATGCCTCAGAGAATAATTCTGTATATCAGAAAATATTTTTAAATGAAAAAAAGAAAACAGAAGAGAAAAACAGATTAGCAAACCCCCATAAATACATATAAAAAGAGGAAAAATAGCATGCAGTGCTCCACACCCCTATGCCTCATCTCCCTAACCCCACCTCTTCAGAGAGATATATCTTCTTTGTGGCCAAGCTTTCTTCTCTGAAATTTTGCAACATTCACTTTCAGTTGTTTTATGATGGTGGTTCTTTGCTTTTACATTATAGTCTGTGTGGGGGGGAGGTGGGGTGGGGGGGGTGGGTGTGTCTGGGTATGAGGGCTGTGCTTACTTCACTCTGCCTCAATTCATGTATAAGTCTTTCCAGGCTTCTCTGTAATCATCATATTCATCTTTTCTTATAGTACAGTAATAGTTATATTCATGTGCCACAGTTTGTTTAGCTATCCCCAATTGATTTTCTCTTTTGTTTCTTATTATTTTCTACCACAAAAGGGCTGTTGTAAATATTTTGATGTGTATGATTTTCTTTTTATCATTGATCTCCTTGTAGTATATATCTCAAAATGGAATCTCTGGGTCAAAGGAGCCATTATCTATTTTTTAGTTTTTATTCTTCTAGTCTCATAGCAATTTTTGATTTTTATACTGACAAGATAATGGTATTATAGCATTGTGAACAGACATTATTTTGGTTACAACTCTTAAATCTGTAATAAGTTATCTCTTCCCTATTAAATCTATCCATTTCATTTTTAGAGATGTTATTTGATGCTACCTATATCCCATTACCTCTTTTAACTTTTTTTCTTGAAGAAGTTATTTATATTTGTATGAAGTTTCCATGTAAGTTATAATCCCTTTACCTTTCTCATTCCTTACTCCAGAACCATATTTTCCAAAGTATTTTATTTTGCTAGCCTCACCTTTGCCCATATTTGTATTTGAGGCTGTGTAACAAAATTTGTAAATGTAATTTACAAAATTTTCTCACCTTCTTTATAGAATTTCTCTTGTTTCGTCTATAAAAAATTTTGGCGTATAAATGATAGTTATTTCCATGATAATATTTTTGCATGTGTTCATTATGAGCACTACAATATAAGATGATCAAATATTCCGTGAAATAATTTTTCTTGTGGCCGTACTAGAAAACTGACACCACTGTCTCCTTTGTGTATCTCTCTAAGGAGAACTTCAGATCCATCCTTTAGTTTCAACTTCCTTTGTCTTCTGGTCTCATTTACATTGGGAATGTCAAGTTCTAGTTCCACTAGCAGTTCCTCCTGTTTCTTTGGAACTAGACAAGCACTTCACATATACCAATAGCCAAATTAATGTTTCTGGATGACCACCTCTGTGAACTCTCAGCACTGTTTGTTTTCTTTTCTGTCAGTTTGCCATCATCACTGCTGAAGCAGAAAGGGACCACTTAGGACTGGAGATTTTATTGGTTATTGTTTTTTTCTTTAGGCTTTATTATGGCCAAAAAATTCATTGCCAGTTAACCAGTTTCTTGATGATGAGCCTTTCCATACTTAGCTAGGTTGGTTCTGGGAACTCAGAATTCTATTGCTCAGATGGACTTAAAGCCTTTCTCGTTTGGTAGAACCTTCCAGCCCTTATGCTCAGGGGGCATGCCTTCATTTCAGTTCCCTGATAAAGGATCAGAGTAGGACTTTGTGAAACCTGGATTAATAAATTTGGAGTAATAAATTTCATATAAGATAGATGTGGAGTACCAAGTAGAGTACCATATGGAGTACTATATTTTACACTTATGTGGAAGCTTATAATCATTTTGATTTTTTGATCATAATGATGTGAAGGCAAAACTTGTGGTTAGAATTCATAGGAAAGAACATTATTGAAGAAATAAAGAATCTAAGTATTTGTCTTTGGTTATTTTAAAAATATCCAAAATGATAGTCATAAATACTCTAGGCTTAATTTCTTGCCATTTTTTAAATCTTGTTTGATTCAGTTGGGTTTCATTATTGAAAATATAATCTAAAGAAGTCTATTTCTAAGACAATCAAGGAACTAATTTAAGGGTTTAGACGGTCTTGTCTCTTTAGGTGAGATCTGGAATTACGTTCGTTGTTACTAGTTAGTGTAATTAAAATTAAACTTTTTCAAAATTTAGAATTGATCAACTATGGTTGTTATGGATCTATAGACTTACTGAGACTATGCAGTGGTTTGTGTTTTTGTTTTTTATCTTTTGTTTATCACGTTGGAACTTGAGTTTCCTGTCTTTTAAGAATACCAATAGAAGCTGCTATCTACCGAGCAGAAACCTGGCAGAGTAGCACAGCGGCAGAAAATGTTTAAGGTGTGCGTTTAGGAAGTCACGGCTCAAATGCCAGAGTAATTTACTGATAATGATAGACTGATTGGTTTGCTTAGTAGCCACTTTTTCAAATTCTTTGGAAAATTGTGAGCCTATTAACTTATTTTTGAAGGTTGTTATATAAATTTAAACCAGGAAGCAACGACAGTAGCATTTATTCTTTGAGTTGAATTTTATTTTGACTTTTTAAATGACCTTAATTACCTAGTCTTACAGTTTTTTGCAGAGGACAGTGCAGTAAATAACTAATACATTTTTTGCCTGTTAAAGTGAAATGAAATAAAAAATCTGGGCAAATAAAGAACTGACAGAGTTTTGAATGCTCCGTGGGTCCCAGGTGTTGAGTTGTTTTCTTAAAGAAAGAAATTTACCCCCAGATATTTTTACTACAAGGGTCTGAAATTAAATTCGTTTTATATCAAGCAAAAATACTATAAATCCAGAAATAACAGTCCAAGAATGAGGTATGCCATTGTTGGCAGTTTGCACCGTACTTTGTTGCACAAATGAGTTTGTATGTTTTATTATAATAGAGACTTGCCAATCTTGAGTGACTCTTTCCTGAGAACCTTGTAGATTTATTTATCAACTTCTTTCCCCCATCCTTAGCATTTCTTTGTGATACTAGAAAAATTCTCAAGTGCTTTCCTCAAAACCTACTTTATTATTTTTTTAAAATCAGTTTTGATTATGGCATGGAAGGTATAGCGAAAGGTACTCTTACCTTGAATTTCATATGTTCATTTTTATTCAAATATGGCCTCTAATATCAATTCCACAGACATTAGATTCCTTTTCTGTGTAAGATGCCCTTGACAACTGAATGTAAAGAAAAAAATGAAGCAGAGTTTGCCTTAAGGAACTACCATGATGTTAATTGTAGTGTGGGGATGGGGAGAGAAATACTATTGCTGCTGCTGCTAACTATAACTAGCATTATATGGTGCCTGCTGTGTGTCATGCGCTGTGCTCAGTACTTTACAAATATCCCATGTGATCCTCACAACAACCTTGGAAAGCAAAAGCTTTTATTACCCCTTTTTACAGATGAGGAAACAGGCAAAAAGAGATTAAATGACTTCTGCAGGGGCACATAACTACTAAGTAGTTGAGGCAGCACTTGAATTCAAGTCTTCCTCAGACTGGACTCAGTGATCTCTTCATTGTGTTACGTAGCTGGTAAGTAAATGAAAGGTAGTTTGAAGGTGGAAAGTGCATTGACAGCTGGTAAGGGTGATCAGAGAAAGCCTCATGAAGGAAGAGACATTCAGATTGAATCTAAAAGAAAGATAAAGATTTTGAGAACTGTAATTAAGAAGGATCAATATATTTCAGGTAGGGTAGGTGGCTCATAGAAATATGTGGAGACAGGAAGTTGGGGAACAACTAGTAGTCTAGTTTGACAGAAATGATACAGGCTGTGACCTGGGAGTCATATGAAATAAACCTGGAAAGGAAAGATAGGTAGGAGAAAAAGAATGGAAAACTTTAAATGGCTGGCTGAAGAGTTTTATCCCAAAGGTAACAGGAAAATACTGAAGGTTTTCAAGCAAAGGAGCAACATGGTCAGCACCGTACCTTAAGAAGATTGCTTAGTAGTTTTGTAGAGCCATGGACTCAAGAGATAAGAGACCTAGGAGGCTATTAAACTAGTCTAGGTGAGAATTGCTCCAAGGCTCTGACCATGTGAATGTTGAGAAGAGAATGGCTGCAAGAGATAGATATTTTGGAGGCATGATGGACAAGACTTGATGGTTGATTCAGTTTAAGTGGTGAGATGGAAGAGAAAGGAGAATCAAGGATAACTGAAGTTTGGACTGGGGTGATTGGGAAGATTTTTGTGGCATGTTCCTAATCGAAAAGTTTTGAGGAAGAGGCAGGTTTAGAAACTGATGCTGGATGTAGGACCAGAGTTCTAGAGGTAAATTAGCATAAGTGTGTAGACTTTGGAGTCATCTGTGTGAGTGTGGAGGGAGAAGAAAGCACAGTCCAGAGATTTGCTTGGAGGGGTAAAGGGATAGTTATGGGTGGGGGAAGGGAGGTAGGCTATGGAGATTGTAATTATTAAGTGGAAGATGAATGATGAACCAGCATAGGAAACCTAGAAACAGTAACCAGACAGATAGGAGGAAGACTGAGGGACAGTATGATAAAGGATGATGGAGAGGAGAGAAAATCCAGGAGGAAGGAAAGGGGTTGATTTTGTTAAAAAAAAAACTACTGAGATATCGGTAATCTATCAATTACTGTATTGATTGGATATGCTTGTAGATAGAATTAAAGTCATGGGAATTGAGTTTGACAGGAGATTAACAGCTAGATAATTATTGAAACCCTCAGGTATGAGGACAGAGTTTAATGGGGGAAAACAAGACCGAACAGAATACTGAACTAAGGAAGGAGAGTGATCTGGAGTCAGTAGATGACATCAGGGATCTCATAGGGTAATACAAAGAAATCTGATGAAGATTAAAGGATGAGGGAGGCTACTTAGTGGCAGAGAGATTGGATCTGGAAAAGTATTAATAGAGAACAAAGAATATGCTGACCTGGTAGACTTTCTGTGGGTTTCTTGGTGATACTAATTTCAGTATAAACAAGTTACTTATTTTTTACTCAAAGAAAAGATTTGTCTCAAAGTAGTAGTAGAAGCAAGGAGCAATTTTTTTCTTTTAAACAGAAGACAGCTAATTTCCTGATGCATCATTGAGTTTTCACCTATAACTTTAAATAATATTTTTAATAAATTTGAATGAACAGCAAAATTTCTGAAATAAGTTCTAGAATCAGCTACTTTCAGATGTGTGGGGGAAAAAAGAGACTGTAGTTTGTATTTTAAATATTTTGATTTTCCAGCAGGACAGTATTTTAGCATCTGTTATCTCATGTGGTATTCACCAAATGTAGTTTGTTTGATATGTGATTCAGTTTCAACTTTTTTCTCTTTTTCCATTTTACTTTTAGAAAATCTCGATATTTGCCCATACTGGAGGATTATACTTTAAGGAACAAAGTGTCATCGTGGTTTAGATCTTAATTTTTAATGTTGTAAAATCAAGTAAACAGAATCAGATGATTTTTACTTTCTGACCTGAAGACATTTTAACAATAAGCTTTGACTTACTGGTTCATTCTCTCATTCTTTTGGGGGAGAGAAGTTTATGTAGTGATTGGGAAAGGACTAATACTTTAATTTTGATTACATATTATCTCATCAGTTCACAAAAATAGGATTACCTATCATAACAGAACAGAAATAATAATTCCAAAGGGGAAAAATGTAATTTCCTTTCTTGTTAGTTTGAGCAGTGGTGATTAAAATACTTGGAATTTTGATCATATGCCGATATATGGTATCATGAAGGTAAAATAGAAAAAAAATTTTGTTTCAAGATATGTTGATATACATTTGGAGACCTTTGAACAGTTTATTTTGCCCTGCAAATGATTTTTAATGTATTAAGTCACTTTTTCTGTAACTCCTATAAATATTGAGAATATAGCTGACTGGACTGTAGCTAAGAAACAAGAAAAGTTAAATAAAATAGTTCTTGGAACAGCCAGAGTGGATGCCATGAAATTCACACAGTGAGAAGCAGCAAACTTATATTAAAGGAAGAGACAAAAAAGCTATTGAAAGTAGACATCAGAATTTTAAAAGCATGTTATCGTGGAGCCATTTAGAGGAGGAACAAACTTCCCCCACACCTCAATGACCCCCTCTAGGACCTTACTGTGGTATAACAGCATAGCTCACGTTATAACCAGTCTGTATCATCACTAAAGGTTCATTGCCATAGTTCTATAGTACTTTAAAAAAAACCCTTGTTTATAGTAATGTGATTACGCTGGAGTAACTGAAGATTGCGACTGTTCCATATTTTCCATACGTTGTACTTCCTGAGTTGTTGGGGACCCAAAAAAAGAAAAGAAAAAGGAAGGCCCATCACTTGGTTTCCAACATTGTGGTCCCAACTTTCTATAGATTTCGTTAATTTTTACACAATCTGACTCTGGTGCCCTGATTTAAGATTTTCCTACTTCATATGGTCTGCCAGAGATCAGATTGTGCTGAAATAGTCTTTGAGAACTCAGAGCCACTTTAACGCCAGTCTGAGGCATCAAAATACGACTTCATTGGAGGCGTTCAGTGGAATAGTTCTTTGTTTTGAGTACATTTTGTTTTTAAAGATAACTTGCAATCCACTGTAGAAAGTTTTATTTCTAAAAACAAAAAAAAAGCTTAAAAGAGGTTTGATGCTTGATGTATTTTATATATGTATATATATATATACACACATATATATATTACACATGTTATACACGAATAATATTTTTTGCATTTACAGGCACAACACTCAACTTTTTGGGAAATCTAGAATTAGCGTTCAAGGCAGCTTAGTTATATAGATCCCAGTTTAATCTTGAGTAGTGTGATACGGCAGAATAGTTTTAGTTTTGATGTCACAGGACCTGGATTCAATTTACAGGTATACTGCTTGCTACCTCTGTGGCCTTGGGCAAGTTATATTCCCTTTCCAGGCTTCAGCTATGAAACAAGGGTATTAAAGTAGATGATGGTTAATGTCCTTTCCATCTCTAAATCCTATGATCCTAGTATAATGTTGTTTATTCCTCCTCTAAGGCATAGTAATCTTCTCTTTTTGGTTTTCTGAATCACAAATGATTTACATTAGCATGAACATTGTTATAAAAGAGAATAAAACTTCATATGATTAGCCTACATGAGGAGAAGTTACCTTGTGAAAGCCTGGAAATAAGGACATTTATTTCAGTTACTCTGTAAACTTTTAATGCTTCATCCTAACATGGAAGGGATCCAGTAAGTAGACTGATGTGGGTTTCCACAGTTTTACATAAAAGGTTTTAAAACTACATCCTTTTGTTTTAATTCGACTTCCTTTATTCAGTAGTCTAAGAGTTTAATCTATTTAGTAAAATGCTTAATTAGTGCAGGTACAAGTTGCTGAAAAATACAGTCTGGGGGGATGGGGATTGCTGGGAAATAGAAAAATGTGACATCCTTTTGGCAAAAAGAGCTTAATTTGACAAGATTTTATGAATAAAGGAGGAGCCATGGTAATAAGACAAAGAATGAAAGTAGAGGGTTTGACAGAGCATGACAGACTATAGAAAGAACAAGAATTCTGTGAGGAAATGATTCTATTTAGCTGCCATCATGTGGCTGCCACAAATGACCTACCACTTCTCGTATCTCCCTTGAATTTCTTTAGTCCTGGGTTATTGAAAGTAAGACTTACTTATATAACATTTCAAAACTTATGAAATACTTTACAAATATTATCTCATCTGATCTTCAAAACAACCCTGGGATGTAGGTGCTGTTTTTATCCTAATTTTACAGATGAGAAAACTGAGGCAGGCAGGTTGCATGTCTTACCCAGAATCCCACAGTTAGTATATCTGTGAGGAAGGACTTGAACTCAATACTTCCTGAGTGCAGGTCCAACACTCACTGTGTCACCTAGCATCCTCTCTTCCCTCAGGACTGTTTTTTTGAATACGTTCCTTTCTGATAACCTCTCCAACACTTGTTTTTATTTTAAAGGGAAGAGATAAATTTCTTTCTTTCCAGTATATCAATGTGTTTTTTCCTTCTGAGTTAGAGAAAGAATGAGTATACCAGAGAACCAACTTAATGAAGAATTAATCTGTTCTTAAATTTAAATTTGGTTACTTGTTATAGCTATTTTCCTCAATAGTGAAAATTTCCAAATGTGAAAAACTACATTTCCCACCGTACTGTATTCAGCTGTTTCAGTTGCGTTTAAGTCTTCCTGACCCCATTTAGGGTTTTCTTGGCAAAGATACTGAAATGGTTTGCCATTTTATAGATGAGTAAGTCGGGCTAAGTGACTTTTCCAGGGCCACCCAGCTAGATTTGAACTCAGAAAGGTGAGACTTCCTGACTCCAGGCCTTTACACTTTATCCACTGTGCCTCTTTAAAAAGAGTATCTGTCTGTCTCTGTTTTTCCCTTTTCTACTTTTTTCCAATCTCCTCTCCCTTCTCCACAGAGGGGACTGCTATCTCTTCACTGGCATTATGCCTACCCTCAGACTCCTCATGAAGCCTGAAAGAATCAAAAAGAAAACTGAAAAGTTCGACTAAAACCCATCAGATACGTTAAGATCAAAACTGGTACAAAAGAAGGCACATAATACAGTGCAAAGGCAATTCTATGCCTACTATTGATTATGGAAGCAAAAAGAAGACAACACATGGTTTCAGAATGGATTCAGAAAATGTGAGGCATACGTTGTTAATGGAGCTGCTTCATGTGCAGATGGAGGCTTAGAATATGTCCTCCAAAAGCCATCAAGTCGGTGCAGAGAGAGTACCAATCTAGGTGCTAGAGTGGGACCGAAGAAAATGAGTATCTGCTTTGTACATTTTTATGTTAAATGAAACCTTGAACTACAAAAATAAGTGTGTACGACATATCCTAGGAGACTATCTAAAGAGCACAACTTTAAAACTGATAGATCTACATGTAAACTAACTGTGGATTTTAAGTTGACAGTGAAATATACTTAATCACGCAATACCAGCAAACATATTTTTAAAAAACAAATACGCTAAGTACAAAAAATACCCCTCTAACCAGTAAGTTCCTCCCTGTCTCTCCCAATCCCTCTGTGGAAGGAGCAAAAAAAAATCTGTTTTCATGAGGCACTTTAAGTAACGATGACATTCATGTACTAGCTCCTTCTACTGATTAATATAATGACAAGGAATTCTCAGAATGCTGGCAGTAAATGTCTTGTAGGTGCTTCTTGCCTACTCAGTTAGAATGATGGAATTTTAGATTTTGAGAACTCTTCAGAGATTCTCTCTCTAATGTACTCATTTTGCAAGGGACAAAGTGGAGGCATGGTGAAATGAACTAACTTTTCCAAGGTCATGAAGTGAGTTGATGGCAGAGTCATAATGTTTTTCTCTTCAGTCCCAAGTAAATTTTTTTTCTCTGTATTATGCTTTCTCTGCCAGTTCTTTGGACTTCTCTGTATGTTTCAGTCAATGACCTCATATAGTGATAATTGCTATAATTGTCAGCCTTTTCCAGCTCACAACTATTGGTTTATCAATTTCGTCTTTGAATGGATTATAGTCAGAACTGTGGGATATTTAGTTTGTTGTTCATAAGTCCTAATTTTAAGAAGCTTGGGTTTTAGAATTCTAAAGTTTAAAAACTTAAGATGCTTCATCATTCACAAATAAATACATTTAAAAATGATGAGGGCAGAGAAGCAAAATTATGATTAGAAGACAGGACTTTGCCAAGATCTTTGTTATAATTCTGACTGTCACTTTCATGTGGTGTCATTAAGGTCATTCAGTCTTTGTTGTAGAATGAAAGGCTAAGTTAATGCCTACCTAAGTTAATCAGCCCAGGCATTTCAAGTCATTAGAAGGAAATAAAATAAAGTTCCTATTGTTAGTAAGCATAGTGTTTTGGATACTAAAGTAGTTTTGTAAAAGTAGGACTTTTTTAAAGTCATGATTTGGAACACAAGTAAATTTGTTTAGTCGTTTTCTTGAACAATTAGTCAACAGTGTCTTTCTCTTTCCCTTCTTGCTCATTCTCTTCTATCTTCTAATCCCTAGTCCAAAAATCATTTGCAACAGTTAGTGCATACAACACTGAAATTACCAGGGCAGGAAGGTCTACTGTATACATAGTGTTCACTGTGTCCACCCTGAACTGTGAGAGCCATCACCTACTTCCACAATTAGTTATTCTTTTTGAGGGATAATAGATAGTTGAGTTCAGCTGGAGCAGAATCCAGCTTCCGAATATTTGTAGATTAAAATCGTGGAACAGAAGGGGCCTTAGCTATTGCAAAAGCTTAACTACCCACAAGAATAGATTCCCCAAATATTCTATGTGGAAAAGGCTTTTGCTGTTCTTTAAATCCCCTTTGCTAATTATTTTAGGTTTTGATAAATGGTTTTTTAAAACTGGCATTTCTGTATTAATACTTTAAAAAAAACAGGGAAGAATTACTGACATGGCAACCCTGTTCGAAAGGCTTCTTCTATTTCTAAGTGAAGACATGGAAAATTTGTGGGAAAGGATACTACCCACTCATCTAGATGTCAACAGTCAGTGAGAATGTCAGTATCTTAGAATCTAAGTGTGAGTGAGTGTTCTTTGATCTTCAAGTAGTACAGACTTTATTCCAGCTGTCTGACCCTAAATTGCTATAAATGAAAATTCACAACAGCTATTTCTTCCACAGCAAGAGTACTCAGTCTATTTACTTCTACCATAAACTTTCAGTTAATTTTCAGAGCTCTGAGTGTGTTCAAGTAGTTGGAACTCAGCTATTTTGGGGATGGGGGGAGGTATATTCTGTCAGGAAAGAGAAAGATAGGGAGAAAGAAGACAAGCCCATAGTTCAGTAGAAAGAACTTCAAAGGACAGGAAAACACTATACTAGACCATTTCTATTAAGAGCATCCAACAGTCATTTTGAAGCAAAATTCCTTGTCTTTATTTTTAGACTTAACCCAAATCCGCTTCTAAGATTGTACTATAGAGAAAATGAGTGAAGATGTAATAATAATACTAATCCTATCACGGCCTTGTAGTAGCGCATTTATATATCACTTTAAGATTTGCAAGGAGCTTTACAAATATTATCTCATTTTAGACTTACAACTTCTGTTGTTATCCCTATTTTACAGAAAAGGAAACTGAGGCAGGCAAAACAAATGAATTCTCCAGGGCCTTGTAGCTACAGTAAGTGTTTGGGGCTGAGTTTGAGCTCAGTTTTTTCTGAATTCAGGTCCAGCAGTCCTTCCATTGCCTCACCTAGCTTCCTTGTAATGCCTGTAAATCAGTCTCTTGATTTACTTCTTCCTGCTTTCTGTTTTTACCAGTTATTTTTGAATATCCAAGTAGGTTGTTAATTGCTTCATTTCTTTGAGGAATTCTAATTGACCTTATAGCCATGCTTTTCTTTTCTTGTAGCTGTTTTGAAGTTGATCTCTTGTGGGCTTTTGTCGAGGTTGTCTGTAGCTCCATATAGCCTTCCTCGCTTTTTTTGTCTACTCATTTGTCCAGCTTTTCCTGAATTGGGTCTTTGCATTATGACTATACTTTGCACATTTCTGAGGGAAATGTTGCAGCCTTGTGGTCCTGCCACTCTATTTACCAGTTACCAAGTTTTGTATTTCTCAGGAATCTTGAGTGGTTCAGGCTGGGGAGCTGCAAACTTAATTGGGCCCCAAATGGCACAGTCTTCTAGGCTATATAGTCTGATTGCTGCCCTCCTGGTCTGAGTTTGGCAAGCTTTTCATCCAGCAACACAGCTGCAGGCTCATTCCTGTTTGGGGTTTCAGTAGACAATTGTTGGCCCCAGCACCTGTCTGCTAGCTATTGGAAGTTCTGCCAGTTCAGAGTAACAAACCTTAGATTCACCTCTGTACTTTTGTGCCACAGTCTGCAGTCCCTGCCCTTGTTACTAAGCTGTAGGCACCAGCCCAGGGTCATGGGGTTAGAGTGATCAAGTTGTAGGCCCACCCTGGGCTCGTGACATGCTGAATATGTGTTCTTGGGCTGGAAGATACGACTCACTGTGTTTTTTTCCTTTGATTTTTCTGTCACTGCTCATTTTGGGGCTTTTTCTCAGCTTTTGTTGGTGTAGTTGGGGAGAAAGCAGGTCTATACTGCTTTCTTTTAAAACTCCACCATCTTTTTCAACCTTCTCATATATGTAGTTACTTCTTGAGGGCAGGGACCATGCTTTTGCCTTTCTTTGTATAGTCTAGAACCTAGCACAATATATGACATAGTAAGTGCTTGACTAACAAGTAAAAATGAGAAATAGGCAAAGAATTTAAAAGAGCATCCTATAATTGCACTTCTTCCTACTTGCACATGCTTTGTGGGGAGAGACCTTCCAAGATTTAGGTTATCAAGAATAAGTAAGACTGAAATAAGATTACTTTAAATCTTGTTGGAAAAGCCAGGAGTTAGAAGTGGAGTTTGGCTAGATTACTTCTTCTGGGTGGCCACCCCTTTGTGAGGGATGCATATGTCAGACTATGTAAATAATGGATTTGTTCATATTAGAAAAATATGGAGTTTGTATAAAGCTGAGTTTAACGTTAATGGGGCAAATAATTTCAATCTTTACATTTGTTGCTGCTTTATAGAGTTAAGCATTCTTTATCTTGTTTGTTTCTTTTCCCTACTGGCTATCTACCAGGAATTTGGAGCTGGGCCAGAGAGGTCTTAAAAACATAGCAGTTAAAATAATTTTGAATGTGTTTAAGTATAGTTTTGGCACCTATTCTGGAAAAATACTTGAAAAAATCATAGATATTTGTGGATTTGGGGCTGCATTCAGTCATGTGATCTTCTAAATCTAGTTCACTTCTATTTTGGCTAGACATTTTAGTAATATACCCAATGAAGAACCCCTGCCTTATACCTAAAGCAGTAAATTAAGTACATAAACAATTTTAATCAGCCTACTGAGAGACTTAAGAGTCTAGTGACAGACTATATATCTCGTGTCGTAAGATCAGCCTAGCTAAGTTTGGACAGACCAGGTTGACAGAATTTTTTTTTAGCTTACGGCAAACTGAGTTTTAGGTGAATTGGGATATGCATTCATGGAGGAATGAAATCAGAGGTCCCAGTAGTATTGAAGTGTCTAGACCTGGTAAATGATATTTCACCTAGACAAAGATATTTTCTCATTTCATTATGTGTATTTGTGATTTCATTAAATGAATTTAAATACCCATGCTTTTGAATATTTTGCAGTTCAGTAGTTTTGTCATTTGAATATTCTTACCACCAAAATATATCCCAACTCCTTTATAACTTAGTAGATGCTTTATAGAGTTGATATGGCCCAAACATTTATTGCCTTGTAACTAAGTTATAGCTTAATATCATATAAGACTTTAAGGATGGCTTGTATATTCAAGACCAGTCCTTTGTCTTTAAGTGTTTTTAAACCACTTCATTAGTGATTAGTAAAATAATTTATCTTAATAATAGAAATTAGAGCTAAGAACTTTAATTAGCCAATTCAGTTGTCTTCTTGCTCCCTTAGGATTTCACCCTAGAGAATTCTATAGTAAAGGAAAAACATGAACTTTTAAGGAAGGCTGTTACAGAATTCTTTTCATTGTCTGATTTTGGACATACCTCATATTTGTTGGTCAGTAAACAAACATTTATTAAGTGTCTCCTGTGTTCCAGGCCCTGTGTTAAGTGATGGGGATAGGCGAAAAAAAAGGCCAAAGTAGTCTCTGCTCTCAAGGAGTTCAGACTCTAATGGGGGAGACAATACAAAAGCATCTATGTACAAACAAGATAAATATAGGAGAAACTGGAGACAATTTTAGGGGGAACATGCTGAAATTAAGGACCAGGAAAGGCTTTTTGCAGTAGCTAGAGATTTAGCTGAGATTTGAAGAAAGGTAGCAAAGCCAGAAGGTTGACACGAGGAGGAACAGTTTCCAGCATTTGAGATAAGACAATCTAAATGCCCGAAGTTGAGAGAGTATTCTGGCAAAAATTGCAAATTGGCTAGAGTCATTGGATCATAGAATATGTGGAGGGGAATAAAATCTAAGGACACCAGAAAGGCAGGAAAGGAGCAGGTTTTGAAGGGCTTTAAAAGCTAAATAGAATTTTGTATTTAATTTGGGAGGTTAACGGAGATCTACTGGAGTTGGTTGATTGAGGGGAGGGGTGACTCGATCTTCTGCATTTTAGGAAGATCATTTTGACAGCTGAGTGGAAGACAGACTGGACTGGGGAGAGAGAGACCTGAGGCAGGGAAACTAACCAGGAGGCCATTGGAATAGTCCAGGTGTGAGGTTATGAGGACCTTATTGGGTTGATAACTGCAGAGGCTGATCCAAAAGATAGAGACTGATGCAAAAACGGGCTGAAGTTTTCTCTCCATTCTGGTTTGAAGAAAACTGAATGAAGATTACACTCGTAAGGTAGACATGATCAGTATCTTCATTCATTGTGTTTAGAGAATTAATTGTATTTAGAGAACTATCAGGTGAAAGATGGAGTAGATTTAAAGTGTTGCTGCATGCAGAGAACACAACTAGAATCAATGGATTCTAGTTATAGGAAGCAGATTTCAGCCTAATATGGAGCAGAATAATCTAATAATCAAAGCTAATGGTGGAATGAACCACTCGTCAAGTCGTTGGTGTTGGTTTCACTGGAAGTATTCAAGCAGAGGCTGGATGACTAGCTGGAGGGACATTATAGAGCATCCTAACTACATGAACTGGAAAAGGTTTGCACCGTAAGGAGGTGGAAATGAGCAAATTACTAGATAGGAATGTGTTGAATTTGTTTGTCTTTTAATTTTTAGAAGAGTGAAATACTGGCTCCTGCAGTTCAACTAGGGAATATTGTTCCAGGATTAAGCATTTAATAGACACACATATAGTGTAGTATATCTGTAACTGAGAAAAAAAAAAAGAGGAGGCTTTGTGTTGCTTTTTTCTCCTAATTCTGTTTTCTTCTGATTCTATTTCATTTATCAGATGTTGGTCAATAAACATTAATTAGATACCTTCTATGTGCCTGCTTCTATGCTAAGCACTTGGATTACAAGGAATGATAAAAGATAGAACTTGCCCTTGAAGAGCTCACAGTCTTTGATAAGGGAGACAATAGGCTATATGCAGAATAGATGGAAAATAATTATAGAAAATAAACAAGAAATAACTAACCGAGGGTTGGAACTAGAATTAGGAAGTAATTGGAAAGGCTTCCTGTAGAAGGTGGGATTTTAGTTGGGACTTGAAACCAGGAGACAGAGATCTAAGAAGAGAGCATTACAGGTATAGGGGATAGCCAGAGAAAATGCCTGGAGCTGAGAGATGGAGTGTCTTGTTAGTGGAACTGCAGGGAGATCAGTGTCACAAGATCTAAGAGTATATAGGGGGGAAAGAGAAAGGTTTAAGAAGACAGGAAAGGTGAGGGACTTGGTTATAAAGAACTTTCTTTGAATACCAAAAAGAGGATTTTGTATTTGAGCCTGCAGGTGACAGGAAAGTGCTGGTTTGGGTCAGAATTATACTTAAAAAATAATAACTTTAGTGGTTGAACAGAGGATAGACCGGCATGGGGAGAGACTTGTGGTGGACTGACCAGCTGGCATTCTAGGCATGTTGGGGTCCTGCATTAGGGTAATGGCAGTATCAAGAGAAAGTGGGGGCATATTTGAGAGTTGTTGGAATGGTAAAATTGAAAGGCCTTGGCAAGAGATTGAATGGGGGTGGGAGTGAAAGGTGGTTAGGAGTTGAGTTTAACACACTCAGGTTATGAGTCTGGGGAGATGGGGTACATTCTACAGTAACAGGGGAAAGTAGTCTAGGGGAGAGGGGAAGGCTTAGGGGAAAAGATAAGTTCTGTTTTGGCCATCTTTAGTTTAAGATGTCTACTGGACATCCCTTTCAAGATATCTAAAAGGCAATTGGAGATGTGAGGTTACAGCAGGGGTAATTAGGGTTTGAGAATCATCAGCATACAGATGGTAATTAAATCCAGGGTAGCTAATGAGATCACCTGGTGAAGAGGACCTAGGACAGAAGAACCCTGTGAGACGCACATGGTTAGTGGACTTAATCTTAGAGGCTGAGAAGGAATGAGATAGTTGGGAGAACCAGGAGAACGTGGTGTCCCATAAACCCAGAGAAGAAAGTTTCAAGGAGAAGGCAATAACTGTGTCAAAGGCTACAGAGAGGCCAAGAATGAGGATTGAAAAACAATGACTAGATTTGGCATTTAGATGTCGTTGGTAACTTGTGTTAGGCAGAGCCAAGAGGGTAAGTTACAGTAAATAATGACTTATTGTTGATGTGATCCTGTTTTACTTCTTTGGGTTATTGTAGTCTTAGGGTATTTTTTACATTGCTGATTATAAAACTTAGATGGATTTATATATGGTAAGAGTAATATGACAGGATTAATATTTAATTTTATTAGCTTACTTTACTATGATTGAAAACTTTTATTTTAGGAAGTAAAATACATCTGAACTACAAACATAATGTTTGGTTGCTGCTAAAAAGTACAATGATTTTTCTTAGAATTGTGACACCACAAAAAAGTATTTCTTCTATGAGCTAAATTTTCTCCCTTTCTTTTGTATAGGTTTCCACTTGAGCGGCACAGTGACAGAACCTGCAATGCAATCGGAGCCAGAAACTGTTTGCAATGTAGCTATCAGCTTTGATCGCTGCAAGATTACCTCAGTGACCTGTAGCTGTGGAAACAAGGACATATTTTACTGTGCCCACGTTGTGGCACTTTCTTTATATCGCATCCGCAAGCCAGATCAGGTCAAACTGCATCTTCCCATTTCAGAGACTCTCTTTCAAATGAACAGAGACCAACTACAAAAATTTGTACAGTATTTGATCACAGTGCACCACACAGAGGTTTTGCCAACCGCTCAAAAATTAGCAGATGAAATTCTTTCCCAGAATTCAGAAATCAACCAAGTCCATGGTAAGTAGGACTTTTGTTCCATAAAATTTCATGTTTGGTTTCCTCTTTATCCTTTAATAGTCTTTTTTTTTTTTTTTGGATATTTGCCTTACAACTTGTTAGAAACATTAGCTGAGTTAGATATTATTGCTAGGTGGTTGGAGTTACAGGTCTATTCATTAATATTTTTTTACCATAATGTGGATACAATGGAACATTCCACTAGACATTCTTCCTGTATTTTCTTGAACGTGTGATCTTAGAGATCTTTTTTTCCCCACTCCAAATGTCCTTGTCACCTTTGTTTTGGTAAATAGCATGGTAGGTTATTTAATTCTCCCACTTTATGAACTATTACTAGAATCTATGAATTTTACATAGCCTGATGATATGATCTGATTCTTTGCCCCAAGTAACAGCAAACTTTTTTAGTGGCTTAAGGGGAAAATAATGACAAGTGGTACCTGTCTTCAAAAGTTATTGTGAGGAAAGCTCTTTGTAAACTTCGAAGTATGATAAAACTCCATTGCCTATAATTTCCAGTTGCATGCTAAAACAATTTTTAGCATTCATTATTAAAGTTTTGAGTCCCTCCCTCCCTCCCTCTCTTGCCACCCACCCTCATTGAGAAAACAAGCAATTCAATATAGGTCATATATGTGTAACAATGCAAAGCACTTCCAGAAGAGTTATGTTGTAGAAGACTAACCACATTTCTCTCTGTCCTGTCCTGCCCTCAGTTTATTCCATTCTCTCCCTTGACCTGTCCTCTCACAATAGTGTTTGCTTCTGATTATCCCTTTCCCCAGTTTACTGTCCCTTCTATTATTTTCCCTCTCCTATCACCTTCCCCCTTGCCTTCCTACCCTTGCCAGGGTAAAATAGATTTCCATATACAATGGAATGTGTGTTATTCCTCCTTAAGCCAAATCCCATAAGAGTAAGGCTCACTTATTTCCTTTCATCTCCCCCCCCTTCCCCTCCCTTGTAAAAGCTCTTTCTTCCTTCCTTTATGTGAGATGATTTGCTCCATTCTACCTCTCCCTTTCTCTTACTCCTAGTACATTCCATTGAACAGTAAATTTTATTTTACTTCTTTTAAGTATCCTCCCTTCATATTCAACTCACCCTGTGCCCTTTGTGTGTTTATATATATATATATATATATATATATGCACACACACATCCATGTACATATACATACCTACACATTTATAATATACACATACATACATACCCATACATGCCTACATATATGTTCCCTCTAACTACCCTAATACTGAAAAAAGTCTCATGAGTTACAGATAACATCTTTCCATGTAGGAATGTAAACTCTTCAACTTTATTGAGTTCCTTAAGGCTTCTTTTTCCCGTTTTCCTTTTACCTTTCATGTTTCTCTTGATTCTTGTATTTGAAAGTCAAGTTCTCTATTCAGCTCTGGTTTTTTTTTTCAACAAGAATCCTTGGAAATCCTCTATTTCATTGAAATTCTACTTTTTCTCCTGAAATATTATACTCAGTTTTGCTGGATAGGTGATTCTTGGTTTTAATCCTATCTCCTTTGACATCTGAAATATTATATTCCAAGCCCTTTGATCCTTTAGTATAGAAGCTGATAAATCCTGTGATATCCTGATTCTGTTTCCACAACACTTGAATTGTTTCTTTCTGGCTGCTTGTAATATTTTCTTCTTGACCTGGAAACTCTGGAATCTGGCTACAATATTTCTAGGAATTTTCCTTTTGGAATCTCTTTCAGGAAGTGATAGGTGAATTCTTTCCATTTTTATTTTGCCCTCTAGTTCTAGAATATCAGGGCAGTTTTCCTTGATAATTTCTTGAAAGATGATGTGTAAACGCCTTTCTTTGATCATGGTTTTCAGGTAGACCAATAATTTTTAAATTATCTCTGCCAGATCTGTATTTTCCAGGTCAGTTGTTTTTCCATTGAGATGTTTCATGTTGTCTTCAATTTTTTTTTTATTCTTTTGGTTTTGTTTTATAGTTTCTTGGTTTCTCATAGTCATTAGTTTCCAACTGCTCCACTTTAATTTTTAAAAAACTCTTTTCTTCAGTGAGCTTTTGAACCTTCTTTTCCATTTGGCCAATTCTGCTTCTTAAAGCATTCTTCTCGCTGGCTTTTTTGGACCTCTTTTGCCATTTGGATTAGTCTATTTTTAAAGGTATTATTTTCTTCATCATTTCTTTGCGTCTCCTTTAGCAAGCTGTTGACTCGCTTTTCCTGATTTTCTTACATCGCTCTCATTTCTCTTCTCAATTTTTCCTCCACTTCTCTTAGTTGATTTTCAAAATCCTTTTTGAACTCTTCCATGGCCTGAGACCATTGCATATTTGTTTTTGGAGATTTTTGATGGAGAAGCCTTGACTTTTATGTCTTCCTCTGATGGTATGCATTATTCTTTCTCATCTGAAAGGATGAAAGAAAATACCTTTTCACCAAGAAAGTGACCTTATATAGTCTTATTTTTTTTCCCTTTTTGGGACATTTTCCCAGCCAGTTACTTAACTTTTGGGTCCTTTGTCAAATGGAGGGTATACTATCCTAGGCTTCAGAAGTTTTGTGCAACCGTTCTCTGAGATATCTCTAGGGACCTGTAAGTTCTCAGTTCTTCCAAGGTGGCACAATCAAGGGAGAGGACTTTACTCCTCTCCTGGCCTGTGCTGTAGTCTGCAAGCAATCACAAACAGTCTTTTCTGCTCAGAATCTGCAAGTAGGGTTCCTTCTTCACAGCCACCACCAGCTCCACCACACCAGCGCCAGTGTTCCCCCTCTGCCCAGGACCGCCACTCCAGACTGAGATCCAGATCAGCTGCTTGATTTCCCAGGGTCTGCAGACTGAGGGCTTCAAAAGTGAATGCTACTGCTGCAGGCACAGTGGCTGCTGCCACCCTAGAGCTGGGGCTGGGGCCTGACCAAGCTCCCCTCTCACCCAAGTGAAAGAGCTTTCTTACTGACTTTTGAAGCTGTCTTTAGTGTTTGTGGGTTGAGAAATATGGAAACCACAGCTGCTGCCCATGATTCTCACCCTGAAGCTTGCTCTAGGCCTGTCCTTGCCATGTGGCCTAGGCTGTGCTATGCTCTACCCTGAGCCCAGTGTGATAGACTTTCCTATCAGCCTTCTAGTCTGTCTTGGGCTGGAAATCTGTTTCACTCTGTCAGTTTGTGACTTCTGCTATTCTAGAATTTGTTTAGAGTCATTTTTACAGGTATTGTTTTAAGCTATGGGGGTAGAGCTAGAGCAGGTCCTTCCTTCTTCTCTGCCATCTTAGCTCTGCCCCGAGTTTATTGCATTTTTGAGAACACTTCTGCTGTATCCCTTATTATGTAGCTCAAATATTATTCCCCTTTGAAACTTCAGGGTAGCTAGAAGTTTGCCTCCAGAAGTAGAGTTTCAAGAGGTCGATTTTATCTCCCTTTCCTGCTAATTAGCTAGGTCTCAGTTTCTTAATCTGCAAAATGAGTTGGATTAGATCTTTTAAATCAATTCTAGATCCAAGATTCTGAATGTATTTTGTCATCTGCTAATTACATTTTTTTTAATGGTGATGAAATAGCAGAAGAAAACAGAACAGTTCATTAATTCAATCTTTTATGCATTCATCTTCATATCAAAATTAATATAGTAGTGTTATATCTGAATGTACATAATATCATTAAAATAATGCAAGGACACGGTCAAATGGAAAATCTAAAATGTGGAGGTAGAAGTTGAATACAGAAGAATACTAATACTATAGAAGAATACTAAGTCAAATGAAAAATCTAAAATGTGGAGGTAGAAGTTGAATATAGAAGAATACTAATACTATAGAAGAATACTAAGATATCTGAACCATATCCACATCATTGCTTTTTCTGAAAAGGTATGTTGTAAGCTCTTGTGTACTAAAGTTTCTTTTTTTAAAAAATGTGTTAATTTATCTTCCATGGTGAAGAGTAGGGCTAAAACAACAAGATAAATTGCTATTTGAAATTTATTTGATAAGTGTTGTTTTTCTATTTCTAAAATTAAGGGTGGAGATGGAAAGGAGGGAAAGTACTCAAGGTAATGGTCTGGAGTTAGTTATAGAAATTTGCCTTTTGCCCCAACTACCTTTTACATGAGAACAATTGCATAAGAATAGTGACAGTTTATGCAGTCAGTCCTTTCTTTTGAAAGTATGTGGCCAAATTAACTAGTAGCCTGAAAAAATATGGGTTGGAGTAGTTGTCTTGGTTCTTTCTGTTTCAGAATTGCAAGACAGTAAGTAGGAAAAGGGAATGTGGGAAACAGGATTAGCTTGAAGTGTTGCAGTAGGAAATTTGTTCCCTGAAGGCTCTATGTTGTTAATAATAGCTCAGTAGGAAGTGAGATAACAGGAACCTAGACTGGCTTTCCAAACATACATGCTACATAAAAAATTCTTTGTACATCTGATAATATTGAAAATTTATTAATGATATTAAATCATGAGTCCTTATTTTTCTCTATACATCCTCTATGGATTTGACTAGCTTTAACAATTCTTTGCTCTTCAGTTTGTAAATCCCACCCCAAAATTTTTCGTTACAAGAGTTATTAGGGTAACTCTTCTTAGGATAATCATTAACCAATTTTTTTTGTTTATATGACTGGAGAGAAGACTATTTTTTTTAAAGATGCCTGATTTCTAATAAAAATGAGATAGCTGTGATATTGTTTCCTCCAACAGGATCTTTAATATATAAAACTTAATCATAGTCAACTTTCAAAGCAATTATTTATTGTACTCTTTTCTGGACATATTTTCTTATGGGAACAGGCAGAAATAGAATATGTTTTGGAGAAGAATTGATTATACTTTCATGTAATGAACTTTCATTTCTTTTTACCTTGTTAGATATCTACCATCACTGTGCCTTTGCACTATTTGTCACTTATGTCTGGAATCCTCTCTCCTCACCTTGGCCTCCTAATTTCCCCTTCCTTCAATTTTGAGCTCAGATTTCATCCTCTACAATGGACCTTTCCTAGGATCCTCAGCTTTTTTCTCCAAAACTTCTCTCTTTTTATTCTGTAAATATTCTTTTTTAAATTTTAATTTTTTTGGTTTTATATCACTTTAATTTCTCCATGTCCTTCTCATATCCAAGAGACTTACCTCATAAAACAGAGTTTTCTACTCAATATGTATCTTGTATGTATCTAATTATTTAAATGTCATCTTACTCATTAATTTATGAACTCTTAGGAGAATTTTTTTTTGCCTTTCTTATCCTAAACCATAACTACAGAACCTAGTATATACTAAGTACTTCATAGATACTTTCTGATTCAATGATTTAAGTAGGGTTGATTTTGAATAATATGTTCAGTGTGAACATACTGAATATATAAGATCAGTGTCTTATGAACTGTTTATAATTTTTTATGTTTATTATATATAATATTACTGTTATGTTTTCTGAAACAGTCTTACATTTCTTATAGCACAATAATATTCCATTGCATTTATAATATCATAATTTATTCAGTCCTCCCCTGTTTGACGGTCATTCTCTTAGTTTCTAATTCCTTGCAGCCTCAAAAAGAAAAGCTTTAAATATTCTTGTACAAGATGACAGAGCTTTTTCTCTTTCTTTGCTCTCTTTGAGGTATAGAAATAATATTGGTATTGTTGGGTCAAGGGTATGTACAGGTTGGTCACTTTCTGCTTTCCAGAATGACTGCAACAATTCAAAGCTCCACATTCTTTGTCAATTTGGCAATTGGAGAATGGCTGTTATTCTTATGAATTTGAATCGTTTCCTTAAATATCTTAGAAATGAGACCTATCTCAGAAATACTTCTTGCAAAGGTTTTTCCAAGGTACTGGTATCCTTTTTAATCATAGAGGCATTGATTTTGTTTGTGTAAAAGCTTTTTAATTGTATGCATTCCAGTTTGTCTTACTTTCTCTTCTGTGATCCTCTCCATCCTTTGTTTGATCATGAATTCTTCCCCCATCTTTACCAGCCGTTGATGATGATTATGATAGCTAACTTTATGTAGCATTTCATGGTTTGCAAAGTGTTTTACACTGTTTACCCACACCGACAACACTGTGAAGTAGGTGTTTTTATTACAATGATTTTACTGTTGAGGAAACATCCAGGACTCACCCACTAGGTAGTATCTGAGACGGGAATCAGATCTATGTGTTCTGGACTCCCAAGTCCGGCATCCTATCCACTGCACCACTTCTAAATCTCTAGATCTGAAAGATAATTCCTTCCTTGTGCCTCTAATTTCTTTATATGTGACCTTGTACTTACAATGTTCAAATCTGAAACTCATTGTTTTCTCCTCACGTCTTCCCTCTTCCAAACTTAGTACTGTTGAAGGTACATACCGTCATCCTCTCAAATGACCCAGACACACAACCTACTTACTATCTTCAAATATTCACTCTCTCACCCCTACCCCATATCTAGTCTTTTGGCAGTTCCTGTCAATTTTACCATCTCTTCTCTAATACTGCCACTACTCTGCAGTAGGCCCTCAGCACTTAAACTCTGTAGTCGTGTTCTTATTCATATCTCTCTGCCTCAAATCTCTTTCCCCATTCGGATCCATTCATATAAGCAGCTGTGTCTTCCTAAAGCACAGACCTGATTGACCATGTTACCTCCTTATTTAGTAAACGACAGTGTCTCTCTAATACTACCCCCAAGATCAAATAGAACACTTTGGTTGTCAGAGCTCTTTATAATCTTCTTTTTCTACTTTTTCAGTCTTCTTAAACCTTTCTCACTTTGTGATCCAGTGACACTGGCCTCCTTGCTGTTTCTGTATTGATTATCTGCAATTTATCACACACACAAATATATATATATAGTTGTTTTCATGTTTTCTTCCCCATTAGACTGTAAGTTCCTTGAGAGCAGGGATTATTTTTTTGCCCTGTTAGGTCCTGAGTACTTAGGCACATGACCTGGTGCATTGTAGGCATTTTATAAACACTTAATAGCTGTTAATATATTAAGTCATTTATTTGACAACATAACTGAAAACATCACATCAAGGTCAACAACCATACTGATGGTAAGTTCTTGGATTTGAAAAGGCTATAAGCCAAGACCAAAGTGGAGGGAGTGTTGGTACATGATTTTCTGTTTGCAGATGATGGTGCACTCAATGCAGCCCCTCAAGCTGAGATGCAACAAAGTATGGATCAATTCTCTGCTGCCTGTGCTAATTATGGCCTAATAATTAACACCAAGAAAACAAAGGTGCTCCATCAGCCACTACCACACCATCCATACGTGGGACCATCAATTACAACAAATAGGGAAGTTTTGAATGTTGGGGATAAGTTCTTACCTTGGGATGTAGTGTACTTTCCAGGGATGTACACATTGGCAATAAAATTGACACATACATTGCCAGAGCAAGCTCAGTGTTTGGGAGGCTCCAAAGAAAAGTTTGGGAGAGAAGAGGTATTAGAGTGCCTACTAAACTGAAGCTCTACAGAGCTGTTGTGCTGACCTCATTGTTTTAGGCCTGTGAAACCAGGACAGTCTACCAGTTCCATGCCAGAAAACTGAATTGCTTCCATTTGAACTATCTTAGGAAGATTGCAGGATAAGGTGCCAGCCACTGAAGTCCTTGCTTGTGCTGAACTGCCAAGCCTTCAAACTGTGCTTCAGAGAGTGCACCTCCGATGGGCTGGCCACATTATTCGAATGCAAAATATATGCTTGCCAAAAAGACTGTTTTATGGAGAACTCACATGGGGTAGGCAATCACATGGTGGTCAGGAGAAGTGATACAAGGACACTGTCAAGGTGTCTCTCACAAACTTTGGATTTGACTGTGCAACATGGGAGACAGTGGCACAGACTGCTCAGCATGACATGCCCACATCAGAAAGGGTGCTGTGCTCCATAAGCAAAGCAGAGTTGAGATAGCACAAAGTAAATGTAGGATGCGTAAATTTGACATATCCACCCCAAATATTCACACTATCGGTGCCCAACTTGTGGTAGAGCATTTCGAGTTCGTAGTGTTCTGATCAGCCACAGTTGGACACACTGAAATTTTATTGTGGTGATATCATTTTGATCCTCTTCGAGAACGAAGGACAACAACCAAATCATTTATCCATTAGGAACTTATCTTAGTATGTGGTGTGAGTTGTTGGACTACATCTAATTCCTGCTAACCTAGAAATCCTTTCCAGTTTTCCCAACAGATTTTGATGCATTACGTATTCTTAGCCCCAGGAACCTGGGATCTTTAAGATTTTTGAAAACTAGGGTACTAGATTTGTTTGCCTTCTGTACGTTATGTATCTAATCTGTTTCATAGATTCTCCTTCTCTATGTAACCAATGCCAAATAGATTTATCGATTACCATTCTGTTGTGTAGTTTGAAATCTTGTATTTCCAGTCACACTTATTTCCTGTTTTTTCATATTTCTCTTGAGATTTTTGACTTTTAGTCCTCCAAATGAATTTCATTTTCATTTTTTCCTAGCTCTGTGAGTAGTCATTTGATGATTTGGTAGATATAGCATTACGTAAGTAAATTAATTTTGGTAGTATTGTCATTTTTATTATATTGGCTCAGCCTATATCATGAGCACTTAATATTTTTCCAATTATTTAATTCTTTTACTGTAAAGAGTGTTTTGAGGTTATGTCCTTAGAATTTCTGTATGTAGTTAGTCACCTAAGGATTTTACATTTTATTTATGCACTGTAGTATATTTTATATATTTATTATTTTAAATGAAATTTCTTTTTATCTCTTCCTGTTGGATTTTGTTGTCAATATCCAGAAATTCTGATTATTGATGTAGACTTAGTTTCTACATTGCAACTTTGTTGAAGGTACTCTTTTAAAGTGAATGTTGTGTCTGTGTTGTTCCAGTTTTAGTATGTGTGCTGTAAGTGCAAACATCTGTGTGATCTTGAGTAACTCTTTTAGCCTCCCTAGGCATAGCTATATCTGTCTCTGTACATAGATGTTGTTAGATACAGTTATATAGTCACCTGCAAAAGGGGAGGTTGAACTGGTTGATCTCTTAAGGTCTCATGTAGTTGTAAACTTTAGAATACTGTTGCAAAAGTGCAAGAGTGAAATAATGAACATGTAGTAGTGGGAATAGATAGAACTAATCTGTGAGGCCTTGCTAAGATTCAATTGATAATTTTCATTGGGTAATGTGAAGGGATGGTGGGAGTCTTAAGTTATTACACATTACACCCTTTCACTCTATTGTGCAGTCATATTGACCTTATGTTACTTTCCTTTTCAGTCTTTTTGTATTGGTTCAGTTGTCTTCATGTCTGGACATCTTGTCCTCCTTTCTTCCCTCTGCCACTTAGAACATCTGTTTCAACACTCAACTGAAGAGCCACCTTCAGCATTTGCTGATCTCCAGCCCTTCCACTGTGTCTACATAAATAGATAAAATGGAATAAGCTTCTTAAGGGCAAGAGCTGGGTTTTTGTTTGTTTTGGTCTCCGTATCTAGGATGTTGTAGACACTTAATGAACGTTTATTGAATAACCAAAATTTTCTCATATGTAAAAGGAAGAGGGTATTCTAGATAATCTTTAAGCTGCCTTTCAACTATAACGTTCTCTGAACTTACAAATGACTTTTTCAATATGTCTTCATGAATTCAAGGTATGAGTTTAAATCAATGAAGCATTTAGCTGTCGGTGTTTTAACAGGTTCAACCTTTCTATGTAAATCTTACCTGTAAAGTCAATAACTCTTTATAATACCAAGAGCGAATCTTTTTCAGCTTTCTTGAGACAGAGACAGAAGGACAGAGGGACGGAAGGAGAGGGGAGAACACAAGAATGAGCACCACAAGATCTTTAAAGACCTTGGTCTTTAAACTTAACTTAAGTTTAAAGACCAAACTTAAGAGAGTATTTAGTCAAAAAGGTCAATCCTTTGCTACTAGGTAGTATATTCAAAAATTCATTTTGTTTTTTCCTTTGCTACTAGGTAGCATATTCTAAACAAACAACATTCAGATGATCAAGAAAAGGATAACTGAGTAACAAATTAAATCTGCTAAAATTGACAATAGCTTCTTCACAATACTACATTGTTAATGTTGGTTTCAAGGCTACTAGTTCAAGGAACAGTATTCTCTTCTCAAACTAAGTGTATTCTTTTCACAGAATCTTAATCAATTTTAAGTGGTACTGTGAAACAGGATCCCAGGCTTTGTTCTTTGCTAACCTAATTGCTTTCTTTTCGCAATGCCAGTCTCATTTAGAAGCGCATCCTATATTATTTTGTTGTTTTATTTTCGTATAGTACCTAATGATGGCATATTAAATACAGATTTCTTATGTATGTTTACACACAGGGGAAAAAATGACATTTGTAAAAAATTTGTTGTTTCTTTTGTTTACTGAATAGGCACAAGGCACATGACATTTCCGCATGTTTGTATGTGGAGTGTTGTGCTCATTGTAATTAGAATTGCATTGAGCAACTAGTTTCCCAATTAGATGATGTCATTATTAATGCTGTATATCAGTTGTGATGTATTGCAGAATTGATTTTGGTAAAACAAAAGTGCTATGTTCCAGTCAAATTAGTAATTTATTATCTAGAAGAGAATGAAATTTCACATTTTAATATATTTTTCTTTTTAAATATTATATATGTGTATATCTTTTTTAACATAACCTTTTTTCTCACACGCCCTTTCCCCATACCCTATTCAGAGAACATCCCTGGTAACAAAGAATAAGAAAGAAAAATAGAAGAAAAAGCAATTCAACACTGTTAACTTTCATGTGGTGTTCATAATTTACAGCTCTTCTTTTTAGAACTGCTCATATCCTTTGACTATTTTTCCATTAGGCAATGGCTTCTGTCTCCTATAATTGTATTTGCTTTCTGTGTATCTTAAATGTTCTACCCTTGTCATAGAAATTTGATTCCTCCCCTTGGCCCCATCAGCAGCTTCCCTTGTTTTACTTTGGTTTTGTTGCAACAAAAGATTTTCAATTTAAGTTTTTATACATCTCTTCTTCTTTCATCATAGTTATCCCAAATACTCTTCCTTCTCTCCCTCCCAGAAAACTATCCTATATAAAAAAATAATATTTTTTAAAAAGGGGAAAAAATCAGCATAACTGATCAATGCATTGAAAAAGTCCAAAAACATGTACAGTTAGTTTGTAAGAGCTGTAGACCTCCCACCTCCACAGAGAGGTAGGTTAGGGGTATTTTCTTGTGTCTCTTCTTTCAAGTTCTATCATTTATAGTTTAGTTAAATTCACTTTTGATTTTTTGGTGTGTATTTCCATTTCCATTGTTGTAGTTATTGAGTATACTGTTGGCTCCATCTACTTCATTCTGTATCAGTTCTTCTTTACATGCTTCTCTTGTATTCTTCTCATACATCATTTCTTCCTGCACAGTAATATTCAGAATTTGATTTGGGCAAAAATTTAGCTTGCCACGATCTTTCTCCTTTTTCAACAGACGTATATGAAAAACTAGATATTCACTAATACATTAATGTGTGAGCAAGTGGAAATTGCATCCTTGTGATGTACCCTGCATTTGTATTCATTCTTTTTAGTGAGTATTACATGATATAAGGATATTTTATTGCTTTTTGCACATATAAAAATACATGATTATCGTTGTACATGAATAAGATACTATTATACTATCAAGTAAATTAAATGATAATTTAAGGGATGGGTAATAAACCTAGATAAGGAGAAAATAATAGAGGAGGCGCTATAAACTCTGACAAATCTATTTGAGTTATTCAAGATATATATTGATGGCCATGCTGCTTGCTTACTTAGTTCACATTTAACTGAAGGGAAAGTCATTTATTGAAATGGGTGCAGAGACTGATATTTTTCAGTATTTCTCCTTTCATTAAACTCTCCAATAAATAACCTGTGTCACTAGTTTCTTGGATTGCAGAATTTGTGGAATTATGATGAGGATTGACCATTTATAATGGAAGATAAAGGTTTTTACTGATTTTTCTCCAAAATTAGAAATTAAAATAGGAGTATAAATCATCTAGTTGAAATGGGAATTTCATTATAAAGAACAATTAAATCATACATAAAGCATTTATATAAAATAATATTCATTTTCAAAAATCTTTCAAATCATTATCCTCTCTTTCCCTTCTGTTTTGAAAATATTTTTAAAAATACATAAATCTCTGATTTTTCCTCTTTCCTTTCACCTCTTTCTGTCAATGGCTAATGTACAGATTTTGCCTCCAATTTGTAACAGATGTACGACTATCTCTGTAACCCACAGATGTAACATTCCTGTGTTCAGAACCATCAAGTAGTAAACCTATTCTATAAGTTTTCCAAAGAAGCTAAATTAATCTCCTCCACAATGTAGAAAACTGCTATCTGCATGCCATCTGAAAAGAGTGAGTTTGAAACTTTAATTTTAACAGTAAACAACAGTGATACATCAGAGTTGTAAGCTTCCCTTGGGAAAAGCTGTGTTGCTGAGAAAAATGTAGAGAAGCAGTAGAAGTTGTTTGTGGAAATAAGGGAAAAGGATGAGCACTAGAGTACTGCTGCTTATGGTTTTCCTCCATTGAACATAAATAAAACCATAGATGTCCAGAACATTAGCGCAACACTGTTAGTTAGTATAAAGAGCACTGTAGTGCTGTAGTAGACCTGAATTTGAGTCCAGATAGTGCCCGCTCCTAGATAGTCCTGACTCAGTCACTCTGGCCTTCAGTTTCGTCATATACAAAATGATAGGGTTTTACTTAATGACTTAAAGTTCTTTCCAGCTTTAAACCTGTTGTCCTGTGTAGTATAGAGTAAAGATTATTTGCTTGATTCTAACACTTTGGTACTCTGACTATTTTTTTAAATGTTAGGGTACTTTTCATGTGGTATATCAGAAGCACAGAAGTACGAAACTGTGGAGAGATGTAATTTTGTTCTTTTTAAAAATTTTTCTTTTAGTATGCCTGAAAAGTGTCAGTTTGAGATAAAGGGACCCTCATAGGCAATGTGTTTGTAGGGGAAAGCACACTGAGTTCTTCGTCCAAAGACCTGGGTTCAGATCCTTCCTTTCTTACTCACTATTATTGGGATTTTTAACAATCCTCTTTACTTTTGTAGGGCGTCAGTGCCTTCAGATGTAAAATGAGTAAGTTGGACTAGATGATCCAATTATCTTTTTTCTCTTATTCCAATTCTAGGTCTTTTATTATAATTCTAAGCATAGGGCTTAAAATTCTAATTCTAGTTCATTTTAAACCTAAGCCATAGGTCTTAAAGTTTTCTCTTCTGTCTTTCTCAACCCAAAAGCAAAAAAGAGAATGTTTGTAGATACAGACCTCATGTCTGTACTCCCACCATGTGATTCCTGTTCAGAAAGGAATTGTAATAGGACAAGAAGCTCTGACTTGTTATTTTATAATACACATAACATTCTTGGGCTGATACATGGCTTGATTTTAATTCTTTGCTCCTAATTCCTTAAAATATGCCTTAAACAACCAAGGATAGTGGAAACTGTCATTATATAACAAGATAGCTGTAAGCAGAAGAGCATAGTTAGAAAAAGGCATGAGAAAGGATAGGTTCAGTTAAGATGGCACATATAGGAAAGGAATGAGAATTGACAGTAAGATGTAAATGGAACTCGACTGGAGAGTATTCCAGATACAGATGAAGAGACAATAAGGAGAATTGATTCCTGTGGAATGTCTTCTTCAGTTTCTGGGTCATAAATTTAATGGTATACATTGTCTTATATTATTCCCTCTTCTCTGTTCCTCCCCCACTTTGCCTTACCACCATTTGTCATCCATGCTTAGCCATAGGTCTCCATTTTAAAACATTAGATGGCATAGTACTCCTCATTTCTTTCTGTGCCTAGTAATAGTTTTGGTGATTTCCATATTCTTTAAAGTTACTACTATGTATTATATAGTAGTGTAGCATTAAATGGAGTTATGAGCAAACACTTGTTTGCTGGCTATTCTCAGTCCTTGAAACTTGTTCATTTTGGCCTGTGTTCTGTGGCCTCCGGGATTGGTCTAATTTATATCAGATGACTCATCATCATCTACAAACTTGGCATATCAAATATCATGGTGCTTTTTCCCCCTTAAATCTATGTTGAACTTTTCTTTCCTACTAACGTCCTCCCTGCCTAACCTCACATTACTTAAATGTGTTTCCCATTGTCATCTTCATATTGTACATGGAGAGGTGGCCCTTTTTTGTACCCATGCTTCTCTTACTCTAATCTTTTCCAACAGATCATCCCTTCAGTCACTCTACTCTCTTATTAATATTTAGTCTTATCCCATCTACTGTCTGCTTTCCAGACACAGACAGACGTCCACATCTCCCTCATCCTTAAAAAAACCTTCATTCTCTTTGATCATTTCCTCTTGCTGTTATCCTTTATCTCTCCTCCTCTTTATGGCTAATTCCCTTGAGAAAGCTATCAACACTCAGTACTTCCACTTCCTCTCTTCTCTCTCTTTTCCAAACCATCTTCAGTATGATTTCTGACCTGTCAGTCAAATAGCGTTGTATTCTCCAAAATTACCAATTATCTCTTGATTGACATGTAATGACTTTTTACTCAATCTTCATCCTTCTTAACCTTTTTATCAGCCTTGGATATAATATTAATTGGCCTTTCTCGTGTATTCTTTCTTCTCTCTAGGTTTTTGTGACCTAGTTTTGTGTTCTTGCCTGGTTTTTCTTCTGCCTGCTTTGCCCATTCCTTTTCAGTGTCCTTTGCTACATTTTAATCTAAATCACATCTTCTGACCATATCTTCTAAAGAGCTGTCCTAGACTTTTTCCATTCCCTCCCAAGAGTTCTTAATTTGGGGTTCATAAACTTCTTTTAAAAATATTTTGTAACTATATTTCAATATAACTTGTTTCCTTTTCAATGCTTTGTACTTCTCATATCTAAAAATATGATTCTGAGAAGGGGTTCATAGGCTTCACCCAGTTATCAAAGTGGTCTGTGACATTAAAAAAAGTTAAGAACCCTGCATTGTGACTCACTTGATGGGCTCATCACTTCCCATGTCAACTATCATCTCTTTGCAAATGAGTCTCAGATCTGTATATCTCTAGTCTTGCATTACCGACTGCTTCTTAAACATCTCAAACTGGATGCCCCGTAGGTACTTCACCCTCAACAAAACAGAACTCATTATTTTCCCCTCAGTTCTCCCCTCTCTGAACTTCCCTGTTACTTTCAAGAATACTAAATGTACCCAGTCACAAAGTCTTGGAACTTTGATATCTTCCTCAACTATTCATCCCACAGCCTATCTGTTGTCAAGTCTTATCATTTCTGTCATCACAACATCTCTTGTATATGTCCCCTTCTCTCCACTTGCACAGCCAATACCCTGATACAGGCCCTCATCACCTTCTGTCTAGCCTATTTTAATTACTTTCTGGTTAGTCTCTCTACCTCAGGCTCTCCCTACTCCTGTGCATCATCCATTCACACAACAATGTGATGTTCTTATAGTACAGGTCTGACCATGTCATAACACACACACACACAATATTAATTCCAGTAATTATTTATTATCCTTAAGATCAAAATAAAATTCTCTTCTTAGCTTTTAAGGCCTTTACAATTTGGTCATTGCCTATCTTCCCAGTCTTCTTTGTTCAGCTCCTCTCCTAGGATTTTATGATCCATCAGCACAAGCCTTCTTGGTGTCCTTCACACATGATATTCTGTCTCTGGCCTCCTTTTCTTGCACTGAGTGTTCCCCATTCTTAGAATGATCTCCTTCCTCACCTCCACTTTTTGGCTTCCTTCAAAACTCACCTCAATTTCTACCTTATTCAGGGAGGAGGCCTTTCCCAGGTCCCAACCCCTGGGATGGTGCTAGTGCCTTCCCTTTAAGATTATTTACCATTTACTTTCTCTATATCTTGTATATACATAGTTGTTTGCATGTTGTTCCCCTACTAGAATATGAGCTCCTTGAAAGCCTTTTTTTTATATCCCCAGAACTTAGTACATACTAAGTGCTATTTAGATCTTTGTTGAGTGACTAATATTTCTGTTCTAAGTAAAAAAAAAAAGATTTTTAACTTTGATGCTAACCTCAAATTTCCCTCCTTCCCTCCATACTCCATTTTCTAGTGAGTTGCTTGCTAAATTTTATCAATTTGACCTATATATCTCTTGAATCTCTGCATTCCCACCCTCAGGCCCTCATCATTCCTCACTGAAACTATTTTAATAGCTTTCTAATTCACCCCTCCACCCCCAAAGACACACATCCACATACATCCCATCATCTACATTTTCTCAACCATCCTTCATTGGGGCTATTAAGGCAGTCCTCTTAAGATGCAGGCCTCTGAATATGTCACTTGCCTTCTCCATGCTCGTTAGTGGTTCTTCATTGCCTCTAACATAAAATATAGACTTGTCAGCCTGGCCATTGACAGTTTGGTTCCAACCCTATTTCATATGGCTTCCCTTAGCAATTCAACATTTCAAAATGTCAAACTGGGTAAGTTGTTTCCCAAACTTGGTGTTCTGCCTCCCACCTCCATCTCTTCACCCAAATTATTCCCCTTATGTTTATTCTACATCTCTACCATTTTGAAATTCTTATCTTGCTAAATGAGTCTACTCAGATGACACCTTCGTGAAATCTTCCCTGATTTCCCCAACTACTCAGTAGAATTTATGGGACTGTTTTGTTTTTATCTTTTGTCTGCAACACAGACTGATCTCCAGTTAAAATCTAACTCTTTGCTTTGTACATTATTGTGCTTATTGTTTCTTAAAGTTAAGTTATTAGACTGGCTTCCCAACTAAAGAAGAAAAAGGAGGCCACGGGCTTCCAGTTTAAAGGTGAAGAATGAACCTCTGGCTTTAATTTCCTGATTCTTTCAGACTTGAGGCACACTCAGATCTCATTGAGAAGAAACCATTAACTCAGAATTGGGTGAGAAGTAAAATTTCTCCCAAGTACCAGGAAAAAGTAAAAAGAAAATTAAGATGCTTTTACTTTTTTAAATGAGAAATAATTTTACTTTCCCTGGAGACAAGATAACTTTGAAGAATTATACTTTGGTAGTAAACTTAAAAGTGGCCAACAAAGATTAATTATGTAGTTAAATAGTTAAAATATTTGCAATTATTGACAAATAAGGCTTACAAGTACGATGGAATTGAAGTCTTAAAAAGCCATATTTCAGGGAGGTAGTAGGGGAAAGGTGGGGGGGATAAAATCTTAATTTTAAGGAAGTGATTGTAGAACACTAAAAAAATAATAAAAAGCCATATTTCGAACACAGAAATGCAAGTGCAATTCTAAGTATATACACACACACACACATAATTCTAATTTAGTGTCCTTAGTACAGAAAAATAAGCAACACATTTAGTTAGTGCTTTTCTGTTCTCAAACCCAATAGCTGTGGTTAGGAGGAATTTGTAGTAGTGTCTTTTCATGCTAGGGAACCAAGCTTAGCAAATGCTTTCATGTGCTGTGATTTTTAATTTCCAGGCTTTAGTGCTTCAAAATGTATTTGATTACACCTTCCACCATTACTTAGTTACCTTTTGTTTGCATCTATAAGAGAAAATGAGACATTATCTATATCAAAATACATTTGACTTGGATGGCTCCTTTTTGTTGCCAAATAAGCATATCACCTTTTCTCAGTTATAGAATCCTAGAATTTATAGTTGGAAGGGAATTAAAGTGGTTAGGGATCATCTATGTCCTTCATTTTACAGAGTAGAAAACTGAAGCCTAGAAAGTGACTTGCCTATAGTATATACATCTAGTCAGTACACAAAATATAACTCAACTTTACTGATATATAAGTCTAGATCTGTTGGGGGAAAAAACCCACCGATTTTATAATCAGAAAACCTGGGTTCTAATGTCTCTGGAAGGTTATTAACTGTGGCCATGAGCAATCCAGTTAGAATCTTTCTCTTATTTTCTCATGAATAAAAGGAGATAATATTTGCCTTGTCTAGTAAGGAGTTTTTTGGTGGGGGTCAACTTTAAAGCACCATAGTAGTGTTACACCTTACTGCTTCACTGAGTGAATTATCTGTATCAATAGCTTTCTTGTCAGCTGTGCATTCATAAAATTATATTGATACTAATATTAAGAAAGCTATAATAAGGAAAAATTCCTTAAATAATCCAATAGTTATACAGTACATTCCAGAGCTAGATATAAACATTTTTAAAATTATATGTTTACTACTACCTATCTTACCTAACATGGGAAATGGTGAAAATCAGGGTCTTTCCGTTATCCAGACGGAAATCCACTTAAAATGATTGAAGCGTTTAAGGTGAAATGGATGGTAAGAGAACATATAACCAAAGTGTCCTGAAATAGACAACTCTCAGCTTTTCAGGAATATGTGATTAACTTGTTATATCCTGTATCAGATGTTTGCTTTGGTTCTAACATACACTGATTGTATGAATCTGGACAAATCACTTCTTGTTTACCTTGCAAGATGTTTGATGGTCTATGTTGGTAGAGTAACTTTCCACAAGTGAACTCCCCATACTGATCAAGTCAAGGGAAAAAGTAGAAAAAAGTGACTTGGAGAAAGTTCAGAAGGTAACCACCAAAATTACCGAAGTTTTAGTACATAATCCTGGTGAAGAATGAATGGGGGTAGGGTGGGTGGAGAGCATTTATTAAGCACTTGTTTTGTGCAGAGTAATAGTGTTAAATACTAGGACTATAAATGGAAAAGAAAATCCCTTTCCCCATGGGTCTCATATTCCAATGGGTAGACAATAAAAATGGAAAGTTAGATGGAAGAGTCCCATTGTTCTTGGGGTGCAGCAACAAAGCAGACAGTAATGCCTCCTTTTTAATATTTCTCCTGATAAAATCCTGTCTTTTTTTTTTTTATGTTGGGCCATTGGATAATGCCAGGGACTTTGGTAGCAGGAACTATATTTTTCTAGGTCTTTAGGAGCAATGGCAGGAGTAGTTGCCAGATTGCATCTCTACAGGGATTGCTTCCTACGATGATGTCTTTAGGACCTGCATAGAAAACATTGATGTCATCAAGGCTTTTGGATTTTCAGGGTCCCCAAACTGTCTTTCTTGGAGTCTGAGGGGCAATGATACAGTGGTAGTGGTGCTTTGATTTGCCTAGCATGTACTTTTTCCTTCCTCTCCTTCAAGAAGCCTGGCCACTGGCTTCCCTACCTTATAGGTGGTAGTAACTATGGTTATTTAGCCTGGAGATGAATATAAAAATAGATGTATGAAGAAAGAATGATTAGTGTTTTCACTGAAAAGGGGGCACAAAGAGATAGCTTAAAAATTGCTGAGGAGAAAATTGTTAGTATAAATATTAGCAGGAATTTTGAGACACATCAGCAAAAGATTTTGAACTTTTCTCCTAGATACTTTTTGGTAAAGGATAGATCATTAGACTATCTTTTTGGCAGTAGTTTAAGAGTGATTTTGTTCTGAACCAGAAAAATGGGTTATCTGACTTCAATTTCTTTTAGTCCTAAAATATGTTTTACCTATCCTTGACATCTCCACAATTAGGAGGGAAGGAAAATATATTGAAATTCACACTTACAGTTACTGCTACTTGATAACAATCTCTGGCTATCAAGGATCAAATGAGATAGCATGTCAAATACTCTGCAGACCTCAAAAGTCCTATATAAATGCTAGCTATTATTTTTAGTTAATTTATTTTTAAAGTTTTATTAACATGTTTTATTTTTATATTATAAGTATTTACAGATTATTCCCACTTCATGAGGGTTCTTTTGTAATAAAGTAAAGCTTAAATGGAAGTGCATGCAACATTTTATGTCTATAATACCCCCACCTACTTGAAAAAAATTTAATAGAACTCAGTTGTTTCCTTCCTCCCCCTCCCTAGCCCATTGAAAAAGAGAAAGAGAAAAAGAAGTTTCTTGTAATTAACATATAGCAAAACAAGTTCCGTCAATGGCTATATTCTATCTCTTTCATAAAGACAGACAGACAGATTTTTCTGTACCCTGAATCCATCACCTCTCTCAGAGAGAATGTTTCATCTGACCCTTCATAATCATGAATAGTTTTTATATTGATAGTAGTTCTTAAAATTTTTTAAATTGTTCATATTTACTTATTGTATAAGTTATTGCCATAATTCTGTTTATTTCATCCATTAGTTTATAAAAGTCCTCAATATTGTTCATTTTTATAATATTATATTGTAAATTGTTCTTCTGGTTCTGCTCACTTCATTCTGTCTCAGTTCATGTGTTTCTGAAAACATGTGTTTCCTCATTTCTTACAGTGCTTCATCATTTTCATATACCATAACTTATTCAGCCATTCCTCATTTTTTGGACATCCTCTACTTTCTGGGGTTTTTTGTCTGTTCCTTTTTGTGCTTTTTTTTTTCTTTTCGCCACAACAGAAAGCTACTATGAGTATTTCTGTGGTTTAAAAAAAACTTTTTGTCTTTGATCTCTTTGGGTATAGGCCTAACAGTGGTCTAGATGGATTAAAGGGTATGAACTGTTTGGTAAGTATCTGTCTATAATTCCAAATTTCTTTCCATAGTGGTTATCGCCCATTCACAAGTCCACCAATGGTTCATCATCTGTTTCCCCCATCCCCTGTGACGTTTATCGTATCCTTTTTTTTTGGTTGTGTTTGCCACTCTGAAGTGAGAGATATAATCTCCAAATTCCTTTAATTTTAACTACCGTAATTAGTCATAATTTGGAGTATTTTTTTTCATATGGCTATACAGAGTCTGAGTTTTTCCTCTTGATAATTATTTGTTCATATCCTTAGACTGTCAGTTGGGGAAAGGCTCTTTTTTTCCCCTTTTTGAAATAAATGTGAATCAGTGCCTTATATGTCTTGGAAATAAGATCATTACCAGAGAAATTTGCTGCAAAGATTTTTCTCCATTCTGTTTTCCTTTTATTCTTTGCTTTATTAGATTTGTACAAAAGTTTTATGTAATCAGAATTATCAGTCTTCTGTAATCATTTCTATTTCTTGTTTGATCACAAATTTTTTTCCTGTCTGTGGATCTGATGGGTATTTTTTTCATTTTCTCCAATTTCTTTATGATGTGGCTTTTTATATCTGTTACATACTCATTGGAAGCTTATCTTTGTATAAGCTGTGAGTTATTGTTCTAAATTGTAATTCTTCTATATCACTATTCAGTTTTCTTTGTAGTTTTTTCAATGGGTCCCAATCCCACTAGTTGGGTGTTTGTTTCTGTCAAATACTAGACTACTAGACACTTTAGTTTCTCTGTGTTGTATTCATTTTAGTAATTACTGTTTATAGTATAATTTGAAATCTAGCACTACCAGACCCCTTTTGTTCATGTTTCTTTTTATGATCTCTCTTAAGAGTCTTGACCCTTTCTCCTTCTCTTTGAATTTCATTTTTTTAAAAATTGTATGAAGTAATCCTTTGGAAGTTTGATATGACATTGAATAAGTAAATTAACATCTTGTCACTTTTATATTGTATCATCCTACCCTTGAACAATTAATATTTTTCTAATTATTTAAGTCTTTATTTCTGTAAACAGTTGCTTGTAGTTGTGTTTACATAATCCTTGTGTATATTTTAGGAGGTAGACTCTCAAGTATTTTATACATTGTGTAGTGATTTGAAATGGGATTTCTCTTTATCTCTTCCTGTTGAATTTTATTGCTTCTACATAGGAATACTGAGATTTGTATGGATTTATTTTATATCCTGTTAGTTTACTGAAGTTATCAGGCATTTGAGTTAATTTTTTTAGTTGACTCTTTAGGGTTCTGTAAGTACACCATTATCTCATCCTAGCTTTTTAGAGCTAAGAATATGGTGAAATGGCATTGTCTTTTTGAATTAAATATTTTTATTTTATGATTCCATTTCTTCATATGGTATCCTTTTTCCCAATCACAAGCAGTCATTGAAAAGTTAATCTTGCCTACTTGAATAACTAGGTAATTTAAACATTGCATAAAGGGTGCACACAGATGGGCTAGCCATCTACATAGCTGTTCTTTTTTGTATATACTTAAGTAATAAAATATTTATGCAGTTTGGCAAGGTAATTCTACAACCTGGATTGATACAACAGCTGTATTGCCTTTTCCCATGTGGTCTGATTCTCTTTTTAATCTTCTGTTTTCTGCAATTGAAGATTTATGAAGACTTGTGGTTCATATATATATCTATATATGTATATAGATAGAGATATATATATATCAGAAGGTAATATTGAAAGACTTTTAAATTAACACAGTAAAAAGTACTCAACTAAGTCTTCTCTTTCTCCCATATTTTCCAAAGTTCTAGAAATATTTTTATATAATTTACATCGTAGAGCTTTATAAACACCACGTGTTAAATTTCGTATCATACTGTCAGATCTGTAAACTCATATCAGCATTGCTTAAATTGCATATTCTTAGAAAGCTGAAATATTTTGAATTTGAGATACTTTGCGTTTTGACATATCTTGATCTTCAGTGCACTTGAAACAGAGATTAAGTAAAGTTTTTCTTGGGCTAAAGATAGGTTGTTAATTGTTTTTCAATTACCTTGTCAGATGCTCCTGTCAACCAAAAATATTAACGTGTTGTATGCTGCGTTTTGTTTTTTTCTAGGTGCTCCTGATCCTACAGCAGGTGCTAGTATAGATGACGAAAACTGCTGGCACTTAGATGAAGAACAAGTTCAAGAGCAGGTTAAACTCTTCCTTTCCCAGGGTGGGTACCATGGATCAGGGAAACAGCTTAACTTGCTCTTTGCAAAGGTAAGGGTTTTACCAAAGAACTACACACAAATTCTAACCCACATATTTGTTGGTGTTCATCCAGTGATATCTGTTTTCTTATAAATACAGGCTTAGAGTGATGGACTATCCTCAGAAATGGTTTGATTTCAACCGAAACTTTAACTTATTGGGTGACCTCTAAGACTTGGTACATTTTTGTCTTAAATTTTCATCTACAAAATGATGATAATTTATGTATATGTTGAAGAAGTCATGAATTATTATTGTTCCTCAGTCTTTCATTGGATCATGAGCCAGTGTCAGTATGCTTTTCACAGGTATAGATAAACAACTCATCTGTGCTTTCTCATCCTCTATATTTCTTGTTCTTAATCTCCCCTAAATACTTCAAAGGGGATCAACTTCAAGCAATGGAAATCTTTCTCTTTTGCCATTTTCTGGATACCTGTGTAGTAGCCAAGTTATCTGTCTTTTCTCTCTTGCTCTCTATTACTAGCCCACTTCCTTTTCAAATCATACATTTCCTGGAGATTACTTTTGTTGTTACTGTCATATGTGCTGTGCTTAATTTTTAAAGTAATGGGTTTTCTTTTTGAGTGACTTCATATTTGTGTAGAAATGCAGCACCTATTTTAATAAGCATTGCTTTTCTGTCCCAAGTTAGCTTGTTGGTAAATTTTTATTGTTTTCTTCCCTACAGTAAAAGAAAGAGAATTTACAAAGAAGTATTTTTAACATTTGTACTTCCATGAAGATTAATGGACCAGAGAGCCAATTTTTTTTAAAAGAATTTCATTAATAGCTAACATCATAACCTGTTTCTCTTATAGAGAATGTTCGTTGTTGTACCATGCTCCAAGAGAGAGCAGCTGGATTACATTCTTTGCAATACTGCTAAAACAGTAAATTCTACTTTCTTTTCAGTGTCATTGGAATTGCATCTTAAATTCATTTATAGAAAATGAGCAATTTCTTTGCCTTGATAAATTTGGTTATATATGTAACTTGTATTTACAGTTAAGATGATTAAAGCCATTTTTTTTATTCCATAGAACTGTAGTAAATTCTTTTCAGATGTGGTCATGGAATGAGGTTATTAAGGTTAATCCTACATTCTAATTAATATTTATTTAAGCAGTATGTAATAAGAAGGAATTATTAATTTTCAGGGAATTAGAGCATAGTAAAACATGTTCATCTATAGTTTAATAAGACTATACTGAAAATAATTATATTTCTTTGTTAATCTATAAAAAGTTTTAGTGATCTTAAAGGGCATAAGAATCATTCTGAAAATCAGTTGTCATTATATTTTTAGTTATAGCAAAGTATTGGCTTTAGATAGTTGTGGTTAATATGTCTAATTGTAGAGAGGGCACCATATTTACACTTTTGCTAACTTGAGCCCTTTGAGTAGAAAACCCACTAGGAAGACAAATACATTGACATCTTGATCTAGACAATCAGTACATTTGGACTAAAAATCAGCAAAATAAGTGAGTCTATTTCTTTATACCTAGTTATGTCCTGAGAAGTAACTTTTTTTTACAGTAATAATTCTTAGTGTTTATTGGGCCATTCTTGTTATCAGACAGGTGTACCTATTTTTCTTGATTTATAAGACTCACACACTGGGCAGATTTGGTCCTTTGAGAGTTCATAGTGATCTTGGTAGTTGCCTGGATGTGGACAACAGACTCCTGTGCATTTTTGACAGATCGCCCCATCATTTTCCCCTGGAGGAGAAGCTGTTGAGATAGAAATGATTTGAAACTCCATGCAAGATTCTTATTGTCAACCAGCTGAAGGGACTTTTCACCCTACGGCTCCCTGATGTGAACTCAGGGAAATCTTACCTGATAGGGCTTCAGTCCTGAAGCAGTTTCTCTGTTAACTTCACTTTCAAGAACTTAAGCTCATGTCTGAGGAATTTGCTGCTTTATTAAACATTTGCCTTTCCTCTCTCCATCTACACTACACAGAGAGTAAGCCTATAATAAAAATTCCCCTTTCTTTCCCATTGTTTTTCATTGATAAGGAAGCCAGTGTACAATTGAGCTGCAGTTATTGAATATTTGACAGTATTCTCCACATTCTGAAATGGATAAATTAACCTATATTCTCAGTCAAGAGGTTTTCTGAGGTTGTCATATTACCTTTTATTAGTGTTGAATATAGTATGAGGGAATGAGAGGAAGAGAAGATGCTTGTAGGAGAAACCAGCCTGAGCTTGTCTAGGTCAGTAGTCCTCATAATTTTAGCTCATGGATCATTTTAGTGCAGAGCAGAAGACGTTATGGACCAGCATTCCCAGCTCTTCCCATTTGCCATCGCACAAGCAATTTCACCTGAATTAACGGACAGAACAAGGGTGTTTTGTTTTGTTTATTAAAGTAGCAATAAGGGAATACCTGAGTACTTAGGATTCATAATTTCATTGGCTTGGGGACATCTTCCACTGAAACATGTCTTTAGTTAGTCTTTATAAATTATTCTGTCCTGAAAAATTCACGCCACTGCACCAACCTAGTGATGAGACTTTCTGAATTTAGGTAGGCCAGTTTCAGGCAGCAGACATAGAATTTAACACCTATTCCTCTGCTTAACATTTTTCTGACATCTGTAGGACCTTCTGGAGCTTGTTTCCTACTAGCATAGCCTTTAAGAATCCATAGGATCTTACATACTATTTTAGAGGACTTTAGTTATAAAGGCCTTAAAGGATGTATCATGAGTAGATTCTTTAGTGAAACCAGAAGCAGAAGTGTAAACTATATGCCTGGAAACAGACATCCTATTGAATTTTCTTGAGTAGCATTTTTAATTCTAGGCTATGAAATGAGGAACAAACCATTTAGAGAATCATCATATCACTATGTCCTTTACAGTAGCATGGAAAAGAGTAGGCTGTCATAAAGACCCTTTGCCACGTCTCATCAAAATAGTAGAATCATACTGAAACTTGGCCTTGGTACTCAAAAATCTGCATTTGCTGCAATACTTTTTGTGATTTGCTGAAGCATGTGCTACCCTATGTGCATTATAAATATGAAGTGTATAAAGTTTCCTAATGTTGAAGGTTCTTTCTGAGAGATGTCTTCAAAACAATGCATTTTTGTTGAATGAGTGAAATAGTTTATTCTTTTGTCCTTGTCCAAATTTGTAGAACAAAATATAAACCAAATAGTTCTGCATGAAAGTTGTTCTGATACATTTTTAATCAGTTTATATACACTCACCAGTTGGACACTGTGTGAGGTGCTGGAGATGCAAAAACAAACATGAAATTAGCCCTGCCCTCAAGGAGCTTAGAGTCTACTAGTGGGAAACAACATGTATGCAGATAAGTAAATGCCCAGTAGACGTAGCATTTTGTAGGTGGAGAGCATTGATAGCTGCTCTGTTCTGTTTGCAGTGGAAGAGCTAGTGCAAAGTTTTATTGTTTAAAAAAGAAATTAGTCTTCCTTTTGGTGGTGTTTTTCTTGCAAATTTATTTGTAAGTATCCTGTTTTCCTTAGGTGAGAGAGATGTTGAAGATGAGGGACTCGAATGGCGCTCGAATGTTGACATTGATAACAGAGCAGTTCATGGCTGACCCCCGTCTCTCACTTTGGAGGCAACAAGGCACTGCAATGACTGACAAGTATAGGCAGCTCTGGGACGAACTTGGTAAATATGATATCTACAACACTTACAGTTGCGCCTCTTGTCTATAACGCACTGGGGGAGTTGAACATTTCAAAGTCAGGATTATGTAGATCTTGTTCCTGTTGTTAACTCAAGTCTTAGCTGTTTGGTCAAGAGAATGAAAGTCATGTGAATGTTGTGGTGGCATTTGGCAGGAATAAAACTGGCTTAGACATCTCCTTTATAAAACAGTTTTCACACACCAAGAAAGTAACCATTTAACTTTAAAATATGCCATGTAGCTAATGGTGTTAACTGATGGACAATGACTCTACATTTTTAAAAAACTAATCCAATTTTAAATTTTAAATTCTTGGGTTTTTTCCTCACAAAATAAACTGTATTTAATAAGAATTTTGATTGAGCTACTGCTGATTTAGATTATTTAGATCTTAGGGATTGAAAGGAGTCAATGGATTTTAGTTGTTGATTTTATATGTTAGAGGTTATGAGTCTGAAAAGCCTGGTAGCCATTTTCTACAAGAAAAATATTCAGCTGTTGATGGAAATTCAGGGAATCTTATGATATAGTTTTTCATCACACTTGAGAAATAAAGAACTGATAAGAATTGTGCTGGATAGTCCTAGATTCCATTTTTTTTTTCTAATCACATATCCAGGAATCTTTAGAATGCTGAATATCCAAGAATTGCACCATTTAAATTACTTAAAATAGTCAACCATGTATATGTACTTTGAAGGATCTGTACATAGTTGGGAAACTTACTCGGCTTCTGAAACAGAAAAATATTATTCCACTAAAAATCAGTAAATGACATGTACACAGTGGAGCCATGATCTCATCAATTTGGAGATTCCTTAGAATATTGAAGATTACAATCCTTTCATATCTTCTCTTGCTGTGCAGCTGTTGTTCCTATACTCCTCTAAATTCTTTTACAGGAAACCCACAAATTTTACTGAAAGCTTTTAGATACTGAACATTGCATAGGGAAACATTACATATTTGCTCTGTACATCTGATACTTCTCTCTTGCTGTATGAATAGTTTTCCTCTTTTTCCGGAAGTGCATCACCTTTTTACACTGTTGGTAACAAGGTGCATGCAGCTCTTTAATACTGTCTCTCTGTTCCAAAACCTGTGGTTCTAATTCTTTAGAGACTGTGATATTAAGAGTCCACAGCCTTATAGTTTCACTGGAGGAATACTGGTGTAAAAAAGGTGGGGTTTTGTTTCAGAGAGCATTTTGGAAGAGTTAAAAGTGATGAACAAATTCCAAAATGCTGTCCAGCCTGCTTTTTTGGTGCAGTGATAATCACAATACTGTATCATATAATTTAAGATACTTAAAATACTTTAAGATTCACAGGGTGTTTTATTCACAACTCCTCTGTGATGTCAGTAGTGTAGGAATTATTTTACCCATTTTACCTATAGGAAACTGAGGCTCTTAGAGGTTAAGATATTTATCTATGAGTACACAACTAATAAATGTCAGGGATATCATTGAATTTAGGTTTCCTGACTCCACCTGGAGTATTGTATATAATACATCATGTTGTCTGTCAAGTCAGTGACTGTTCATCCAGGTATATGCCATTTGGCTTTTATCCCATCCTTATTCTCCTCTGTAGTTTTCCATACTGTTAACTATTCCTTTCTTTCTAGTCCTACACTTCTCCTTTGGCTTCCATACAATATTTTCCTGGTTTTCCCTCTTACCTGTCTGTTGACTTGAATTGAGCTGGAAACAGGCATTCTTCGCTTAAATTTTCCTTTTGTGTGAATTATTAGGTCAAATCCATTTGTAGCTTGTGAATTAAGTTAACAAGGCTCTGTAGAATTCCTCTGCTTGATAAAATCGACATAATGTTATTTATAAATAGGAGCATATGGATAACTTCACTTTCTGTATATGATTCTGTTGTTTTGACTATGAGATGCATGTCCTCTATGACAGCGTTTAATGCCTTAATTTATATTGATAGCCAAAACATCATTGAACAAAATTATTTGCTGATTGAGTAGTTCGAATAGTATTTTTTTTACATCTTCATTGTGGCATTTCTAGTAATTAAACTTCTGTACAAGATGTTGCTAAACAGCATCAATATCTTTTCCTTTCTTCATTTCCCATTTTTTCATGTAAATAATTGGTTTGAATAAATCAAGTTGGTACAATTGTACCAATTCCTTTGTGAATTTGTAATTTTAGCAGTATGACCTCTCTGACGTTTTCTTTACATATAAAATAGGCCATAATAATACCTATAGTACTTACCTTATATGGTTTTTGTGAATCTCAAATTAAAAGCACTATGTAAATATCTGTGGTTGCAGCTGCCATTTTAATATTTGCTCTAACAAATCTATTGTCTACCTATCCAGAGACAATGGATTCGGAAATAGCTTCCACATTGTAGTAACAAGTTATTTCTTCTTTGCTAAAATGTTACTGTTTTAGTTTTGCTGTGATATTATTCAGGGTATACCATATCTAGTGCCATCCAACTTTTACTTTTTTTGAAAAATTTTGTTGTCTTTTGGTTTTGGCTTTTCCCCTCAGTTTTGTTTCTCATTGCTTTTATCCTCCCTCCTCCCAGAGAACATTCACTTATTTAAAAAAAATTTATTTTTTTTAAAAAAGGGAAGTAGTAGTCAGTTTGGCAAAACTAACCAACATATCAAAAGAACATAGCATTATTTACAGTGTTGAATACATAGAGTCCCATACCTCTACAAAGATGAGGGTAGAGACTGCCTTCTCCTATCTGTTCTTTTGGACGAAGCCTGGTCTCAATAAAGCAGCCTAGCTAGATCAACAAGGCTTCCTGAGGGAGAGATGGGGGCAGCACATACCAGGAAGATGGAACCGCTGCTTCCACCTCCTTGATCTCTGTCTCCCTTCAGACCTAAGTTGTGACAACCCAAGACTGCTGTGCTTAAGAGCCCCAAGAATGTCAATACCTCCCTTCCTTGCCACCTCCCTCAGACCAGCAGCCCTTCTTCCATCCCATTCTTTGTAGCCATTGTTGACAGGGGCAACTGCTCTGAAGAAGGAGGCTGTTATCTCTGCCACCACCAAAACCAGTTGCCATTCCACCACCACTGGCCGGGCCAGGCAAATTGACCTGACTGGTAAATCAGACATCCTGAGGGAGAGATGGGGGTGATATTTTCGGGGTGAGTTCTGATCCACCATCTGACTATCACTATCTTGGATCCAGGAACAGTAGTCCCAAAGCATCAACCTTGCTTCCAGGCTGGTTCCCAGTCATCAGCTAGAGGAGCAGCCTTTGTGGAGGGGCCACCTGGTAACAGCTTTTGTGGATGTCACAGCTCCCACTTCCTCCACAGCTACAACAAGTGAAGACCACAGGGAGAATGTTATCACCACTCAGACTTGATATTTGTCAGGTGACTCGATGTAAGAAATAAATATGGCTTTATCAATCAACATGTCATTAAAGGAAATGCATTACCATGTACTTTGCTGATATTCCCTAACAGCCTTGGATTTTTCCATCTAGCTTGCTGCCAGAACCTCCTATGGGATTTTTTTTGGGTCACCCTCATTGAACAGGAGCTTTTTCAAAACTGGGACCAACTTTTCCATTTGTATATCAGCACTTAGAACTGTTTTCAATTGGGAGTTTTCGATAAATACTTGATTTTTTAATTACAGTTTCGTACATTTTCATTTGTTTTGTTTATATTTTTTCCAATGTATAGTCCTTGTGCATGGTATTGTCTACTTTTGTTTACCTCACTTTACATCAAGCCATGCCACTTCTTCCCATGCACAAGGAGGTGACATTTCAGATGAGATGTGATAAGAGAAAGAGCAGACTTCAATCAAAGGAAATAATATTTGTAAAGTGCTCCCCTGTGCGCCTGACATAGAGTAGGTATTACTTAAATGTTTATCCCTGTCTGCCTTCCCATTGACTTAGTTTGGTACATCTTAGTGAGATCTTCTTATTTATCTCCTTTCCATCCTTTGTCATAAATATTGGCATACAACCTGCATTCATCTTCTTGTGGCCTTTTCACTTTACCAGACACCTATAAAGCAAGAGAAAATGGTCATCCTACGAAAGGGTGTTTATTGTTCAGCTCTTAATAAAATCAGCTCTGCAGTGTCAATATTGCTATTCTTGCTGTAGGTGAAACCAGAATGTACTTGGAAGTTAAAACTAAATGAAACAAGAGCCCCTTGTTTCTTCTTAGAAGGACTTAGCCACCCATTTGTACCAAACCTATTATATTCGTGGTTTTATCACTACAGTGGGGAAAAATTTCTTTTAAATATGTGTGTATATATGTACATATGTATATGCATGTATATATTTAAATATTTCCCAATTACATGTAAAAATGTTTTAACATTCATTTTAAAAACTTTTGATCTCCACATTTTCTTTCCCTCCCACTGTTCTCCATTCATTTAGAATGCAAGTAATATGATACTGATTATATGTCTGAGGTTTACATGACATCCATGTGGCAAAAGAAAGTTCACATAAACAACAAGAAGAAAAAGAAAGTTTAAAAAGTGTCTTTCAGATGCCCTCAGAGTTCATCAGCTCTCTCTTTTGTCATAGATCTTTGGAATTGTCTTGATCAGAGTACCTAAGTCTTTTCACAGTTGGTCATCCTTACACTGATACTGTTACTGTGTGCAATGTTCTTTTGGTTCTGCTCACTTCACTTTGTATCAGTTTATGGAAGTCTTCCCAGGTTTTTCTGAAATCATCCTGCTCATCATTTCTTTTTAAAAATAAATTTATTTATTTTTATTGTTTTTAATTTAAGTTCCAAATTTTTTCCCTCTCTCCTACCCCCACTCCACCCATTTAGAGGGCAAGAAAAATGGTATCAGTTACACATGTGAAGTCTTGCAGAACATTTCCATATTAGCCATGTTGCCAAAAAAGGCAAGAAAAATAAAGTGAAAGAATTATATCCTCCAGTCTGCCCTCAATCTCATCACACCCGCCTGTGCTAGAACGTTTTTCATCATGAGTCCTTTGGAATTATCTTTCTAAGAAAAGCTAAGTTATATATAGTTGATCATTATATACTCTTGTTTTTATCAAGTATAGTGTTCTCTTGGTTGTCCTCACCTCTCTTTGCATCCAGGTTTTTCTGACTCCATTATGCCTGTCATTTCTTATAGCCCAATAGTATTCCATCATAATCTCATGCCATAATTTGTTTAGCCATTCCCAATTGATGGGCATCCCCTTAATTTCCAATTCTTTGCCACCATAAAGAAAGCTGCTATAAATATTTTTCTACAAATAAGTCTTTTTACCTTTTCTTTGATCTCATTGGGATGTAGACCTAACTAATAATGGTATCATCTAGTCAGAGGGTATGCAGTTTTATTACACTTTGGGCATAGCTCCAGATTATTCTCCCAAGTGGTTGGACCAGTTCGCAATTCCACCAGCAGTGCATTAGTATCCTTATTTTTCCATATCCCCTCTGGCATTTGTCATTTTTCTTTTCTGTCTTGTTGGCCAACCTGATAGGTATAAAATTATATCTCAGAATTGTTTTAATTTGCATTTCTCCAATCAATAGTGATTCAGAGCATTTTTTCATGTGACTGTTGATTGCCTTGGTTTCTTCTTTAGGTCCTTTCCTTTCACCATTTGACAGTTGAGGAATGGCTCTTCATTTTGACTCAGTTCCCTATAATAGTTGGGAAATAAGACCTTTATTAGGTAAATTTGTAGTTTTGTTTGTGCAAGAATTTTTAAATTTCATGTAATGAAAATCATCCATTTTACTTTCTGTGATCCTCTCTATCTCTTGTTTGGTCATAAGCTCTTCCCTTGTCTGTAAATTGATAGGTACACCGGAAAAATGATTTCTTGATTGAATTTATATACAACCTGCACTACACTATTGAGGAGAACCTTAGAAATCTCATTTGTCCAGGAAACAGTCTTGACCCTAAATCCTGTAGTGCTACTTATATCATCTTTTTAGGGTATCTCTTTGGTTCATTTTTTGAGTTGGGTATTAAATTAAATGTTAGGAAAAAGTTCTTGGTTATAGAACTAGGTATAGATACTATATAATACATAAAATCCTAGACCTTAGAAGAGACTTTAGAGATTATGTAGTCTAATCTCTTCTTTATAGATGAGGAAAATGGGGAAGGGGATGGAGAGAAGAGGGAAGGGAGACGGGGGGAGGTTGGGGGAATTGAGAAAGAGACAGTAAGTAGGATGATAAAGAATCTATCACCCTAGTATGAGGAAATGGAATTGGTGAAATTTCATTGAATAATTATTAAGTTCAGAAATTGGCTTTGATGCAAAATTTTATTTGTGATTTCCTGAAACCAAGAATTAACGAGGTTACATAGAGTATCAAATAAAAACTTTAGTTGAACGAAGACTTCATAGATTAAGTTTTTTTCAGGACAGCTGCTGGAATACAGTGTTGTTAATTTTTCTGAAATTGTGTTTCAAGCTTACTGTAATAACTTTGAGCTTCATTTGTACAAAGCTTAAGTAACAGCTTAGGCTTCATCAGTGCTTAAGCAGAGACTAGAGAGACACCTGTTAGGGATGTTGGACAAGGGATTTTCATTTTGGATGGGAGATTGGACTAAATGAGCTGTAAGGTTTTGTTGTTCTGTATTTACAGTTAGCCAAGTAAATAATGAACTCCATCAGAACTTAAGCTGTTTTCTGCCACTGCTGTAGATTGTTTCAGGGTAATTAGAGAACTGATTTGAGAGGAGAAGGATAACATTAGACTTACAGCTTTTGAAGGAATACAATTCAGCATTAAAATATTATCTGGTAGTTTGGGTTAAACTTCCACAGCTTTCCTATAAATGTCTAAGTCATCTTAACTTGTCTATTTGTCTAGTTTTTAAAAAGTTGAAAGACTTTAAAAAAACTAAAATGAATAACATAATTAAAAATGTGTTCTAGTAATAAAGTAATGAAATTTAAGAAATCTCTTTTTCAAATGTTCAGGCAAGGAAGTTTAGAATTGTACATTACAATTGACTTTATTAACAGTAAGGGGAGGAATTAACACCTAGAAATTTTTAATAAAAAAAAAATAAAGTGACATAGCCCTTAAAGAAAAGTATCATTTTCAACACTAATCTGAACTCATACCCCATCTCTCAAAGTTGCTTTTTTTCCAAATTGAGTTATGAAAATTATGAATTTCAATTGGAAATTTGAATTCTTTTAGAGTCATGAATGCCACATGCTAATTTTGACTTTTTTCCCCAAATTCTACATCAGGTCAGAGATCTTCTAGAACAGTAAAAGTACTCAACTTCAGTCTTACATGAATAATGCTATTTCTTTCTCTTTATATTCTTCATTTTTCCTGTTTACCTCTCTGCCATCAGTAACTAACCCAATGTGAATTGAAATATCAAAGGAGTAAAATTATAAATCCAATATGGCATCTTTTTTCAGATATCTGTTTCACTGACTAATCTGATTCCACGAAAAGGCCAGTTGTCAACCTTTCTCTGCCCCAAATTCCATCTTTGAAGAATTCCAGGCAAGGCAACTTTAGCAATGACATCTTAATATTGGGTCAAAAAATTAACTTAAAGTTGGTCCTGGGCAATAGAAGGAAAAGATTTTATTTCCTAATAAAAGGGGGAAATTTGACTTTGTGCCCCAGTGCAGAGATCACATTGCTTCAAGGCTCTGCTTTGGAATTAAATGCTGAGCACTGCCAGATGCCAGACATTGAGAAGAGGCTGAGTTTTGTCGGCAAATGGGATCTGCAAGTTAATTGGTGTTTTCTACAGGCTTCTGGCTGTGAAATGAAATTGGAAGCCCTTTAGCCACATGGATAATACAGGACCTGAATACAAATGTCACATGTCACCATCAGGGCCCACTGTGAGACAATAGTGTTCCCACTCGAACACTGCGCCATTACAGATCATTTAAATATGGGGATTACATTTAAACTAAAAGCCCCATTTGCCTTTTACTGCAATTTAAATGTCCTCTTAGCAAAAGCTAAGTGACAAATTAAATGAAAAAAGTGCCCACATTTTTAAAGCCGTAAATGCAAAACAACCTTTTATTGCTTCTCATGTGCCACGAATGAATCATTACACTTGTCAACCCTAAACCAAGCCATAATTGGAGCAGCCACTGTTATCAAAGTGGGGCCGTTCTTGTGACAGCTTAATAAAGCTGCGACTGTTAAATCAAATCTCCGATGCTTAACTCCTTAGCGCTGGCGGATTCATTGTGTCCATTTCTGGCAATGGCCGACGCACGGGGGGAAGGAGACGCACAGCGTGAAAGGCCTTAATCTGATGAAAGCAGTCAAGTAAAAGAATCTGAAACAAGCATCTTTGCTGCTTGGTGGAATGATAGCACCCGATAGGTTGTCAACATGGAGGTTTGATATTTGATTCCTGCCCCTGCCAGAGAGATGTTTTTCCCTTCACATTTTCTATTGTTTTCAGAATATACCTGCCTTACTATAATTTAGCACAGACCATTTGGGGGCTGGATTTTTCTAGTAATGTAAGACCATTTGGGACATTTTCTCTTTGTCTTTAGTGAATGCAAAGTGATTCATGGTTGTCCTTGTAGGACCCTTACCATTCCTTACCTGAATCATATCCCCAAAAATTCACAGATTGAAATAATTCACATCTTCACTGCTCTTCCAACACATGAATTCGTGGTACTCAGTTGATCTAGTTGGATTATTTTTTATGTATTTTACCCTAATAGAAAATGCTTCATTTACTTTTGTGGTTTGTAGCTAATACAGGTTCTTTATGGGTCATCTAGTCCAACCACCCTCATTTTATATATGAGGAAACTAAGATCCAGGAGGATAAATAAGTTGCCTGAAGTCATATATGGAGTGAAGGACAGACAGGTTTTGAACGGGTCCTTTACCTTCAAATCCAGAGCTGATTTCATTATACCACATCGCCTATTATGAAATACATGCGTCTGTCAATTACTGAAGCAGTGTTAGATGGTGTACCTACAGGAACACTTAGGTTAGCCAAAAGGACAACATTAAGATAAGTCAGTTTTTAAATGTTGATTGCCTGGTGTGTTTAATTAGGCTTGCCCTCTGCTGGGTTATATTCTTTTTCTCCCAGTTCTATGCCAGTGAGCTCAGGATTAGTATTTATATTGCATTCTGCTCAACTGTGTAAGAAATAAATGACAATTAAAAACCAATAACATAGGAATAAAGCCCTCTTAGAGAAAGAGCTTTGCATTTTGTAAGACCTTTATGAAATACACTTTTTCAACCAGTCCATTTCTTAAATCACATGCAAATTGTCTTGAAAGCAGCTCTCAGATAGGGGGAAAAAGCCCCTTTGATTCCAAAGAACATCTCAGGAGTGATTGGCAGCTGGAGCAACTACTGTTAGCCATAATGGCTATCTGTTCAATGCGCTTAATTACCATGGGATCTTTTAGGGATGAGTGGATATACTATAACCTCTCATCTGTACTCACTGTTCTCTTTCCTTGAAACTACTCCTAAACTGTAATTTTACTTTGTTCTGTGTAACTATAGGTTGTGGCTGCCAGTCTATTAAAATCTAATTTAAAAAGATGTCATTAGAGGTCATAGTTAAATAAGATTTAATTACAGTTTTATCAAGGAAAAAAATTTCAAATTTCCATGTGTTATATAATATTTTATCAGATTTTAAATGCTTTTTCCTTTTTAAGAAGATTCAAGTATTTTATTTGAGAGCATGTTTTAAAAAAATGGGGTTTTTTTTAAGTTAGAAAAGATTTGTTATTGCCTGAGTCTTGCTATTACAAGTTGTTTAGTGAGTTAGATCAGTTTTGTTGTAATTAATCGTCTTTGCTTACTTAATATTTTGAACAAAATTCTGCCCCCATTCCCTTTTGCAAAGTTTCTGATCCAGGTATAAATTTCTTTCTTAGCAAAGGTTGACTCTGACTCTCTACTTGTAAACAAAGATAGCCATAGTTACGTATCTGTTTCTAGTGTGAATTTATTCCAAGATTAGATTAACCATTTTTTCAAATGAAGTCAAAGCTAGAATGCCAGTTGAGGACTGAGTTTTTGGACTGGGGGTGGGGTGTCTTGAGTACCACGTGTAGAGGACTCAGAAGTCTGTTCACACGTCACCAGATGAGCCTGGTGCTGGGAGACATTTGGATGCTTAGAAGGGCCAATTATTTGATTCTGAAGAAACAAGCATGGGTTCTTTCTTGCTTCTCCCTTGCTTCCTTTTACTCTTGGAATCCTTAGCTACACTGAGGCTCAAGGGAGGCAGCATGTAGTTCCAGCTCTATTGTCTGAGCAACCTAGAGTAGCCTAGCGATGACTACAACATAGGATAATCATTTCTTTACCTTTTTTCTCTGTCTTTCAAGGAGCCTAATTGGGTTTCACAATTTGGAGATGGCCTTGGGAAAATAGAAATTCCCATAGCTTCTTGAATTCTAGGAAGCGTGTGGTAAATAAATAGACTTATTATTAACCCACTTTCAGTTGAGGGAAGTGTTGAACTTTCCTCTCAGCCATCTTTCTGGGCCTGCTGCTGCCCACCATTTTGTAGACTTGATTCACATAGATTGCAGCACAGTCATCATGTACCAATATCAGCGTCATTCTTCTAGAGTTAGTCACTCCTCTCATTTTATGGGTGAGGAAATGGAGGTTCCTACAGATTAAGATACTCAATGCAAGATCACACTACTTGGATATAGAGCCCTGGGCCTGGAAGACCCAAGTGCAGCTTGGCCTCAGACACTTCCTAGCTACGTAACCTTTGGCAACTAATTTAACTGCTGTTTGCCTCAGTTTTCTCCACTGTAAAATAGGAATAATAAGAGCATCTATCTTATGGGACTATTGTGAATATTAAATGAGATCAACATTTTAAAACATTTAGCACATAGTAAGAGCTTAATAAATTCTTCTTTCTTTCCTAGACAAGTTTTCTAACTCCACCTAGTGCCTTTTTCCCCTACACCTGTCTGTGCTAGGCATTTGGTAAAGAAGGAGGAGGAAGGGAGGATTTAAACATATACATACATATATATGTAAACAGTTTGTCATTATATTAAGGGAAATTAGTGAAAAGTAGTCTTGTACAAACTGAATTTGATGTGGATTTTAGAACAGATAAGAAGAGAGAGGAGAAACAGAGATTCTGGGGAAAAGGAATAACATAAACATATGAGACAGACCAAGCAATTTAGTTTGATTGTAGGAAACTGCATCCGTGTATGGGAATAATGAGAAATGATATGTGATGGAGAAGTCCATATACCAAGGTTATTTCCTCCATTCAAGTAAATATACTCAATTCAAAGACTGCCTGTACCACTTTGGGGAAAATCTTGTCAGGGACCAGAGCCTCACTGCATTTTCCCCGCTTAAGATTGAATCAGTTTTATTAAATTGGTAAAAGGGGTAATTTCTACCCTCCCTCCCCGCTGCCATATCAATTAATGTAAAACTAAATAAACTATATTCTGTTAATACTGCTGGGGGGCTGAGAATGCCAAACACAGATTTTTCTGCTGGAAAATTCTCATCCTGGTCATTTATTAATTTTGTCTTGAAAATTAGAAATTGCCTATATGGCCTTGAAAGGAATCAGGCAACACATATTTATAAGCTTTGTTTCTTCTCTGTTAGGAAGTCATGGAATCTTTGAAATCTTGAATAGTTTTTACTAGAAAATTGCAGTTTTCTTAGAGCGGTATATTACTATGCATAGTTTTCTTTTTCTAATAGAAGATAAGATTGTCTTCAAATTTTTATATCCAATATATGTAGTTTTAATGTCATTTCACTTTTTAAAATTTGGAGGTTAAGACAGTTGCGATCATAAGCTGTAATTTTTTGCTTTTTACTTTTATATCCCTTTTTCAGTCATCTTAGTTTTTAAATTTTACAATATCACAGAATGTCTTTTTTCTAATCTCTTTCATGAATGTAGCATCATGATTCTGATAAAACAAGTAATAATTAAATTTGGTATTAGCGTTTATTAGCAAATACAGTTTTGGCTTAGGTTGGCCTTGTGTAGGCACTCCCAAGGTGGATACCACTACATTATTGCAGGGTATTTTTGCAAAATTCTGATCTGGTTATCTATCTTTTCATTGTGCTTAGGAATGAATTATGATATCTAATCCAATTGAATGCAGAGAATTTATGATCCAAAGTCAGAATCCTTTTTAACTGATGAAAGTGAGATAATAGTCCATTGCCAAACTGCATTTCCTGTAGTATGTTGCAAATAAAATTTGCCAATTTGTGATAAATTAGCCTACTTAAGAAACCAGTGTCATATCCTATCTTTTAAGTGTTAGTGACAAATAAGAATGACAGTGCATCTTTGTAATGTGTTAATTTTTCTTTTACCAGCTCATATTTTTTGCTCATTTAAACCTAATTTTCTATTTTTCTCTCCTTTCAGTTTTTGTCAAATAAATCTTACCATGCCCTCAAGAAACTAAGAGAAGTTAATCCTACTCTCACATTAATTTTTGGTTGATAAAACACTGACCAGTTCTAGTTATCAGGCTTGGTTTGTGGAAGAAGAAACTGTAGAGAAAGGAACCTTGATAAAAGGCCAGATCAGGGTTAGAAAGTTTCCCATTCTAGTCATTGTGATGTCCTCAGATTTCACAACCAGAAACTAGTGTTGTTGGATGATCATCATGAGGGGTAAAAGCTAAAGGAGACTGATGAAAGGAAATAAAGCCAATTATCCTTCTAGCTTTTAGGCAGCCTTAAAAGTAGCAAGAGCAGATTGATTTATTTAAAGAATGATTATTTATTTAAACAGCTGTTGAATATCTTGGGGTCTGTGATAGGAGAGAACATGATGAGAATTTTTTTGTATGCTAGATCCATTTTAGAATGAACTTGAAAATCTATCTTAATGTAATTTAACGGAAGTTTTTTTTTTTTCAACATTGAATTAGCGTTTAAGAAAAATTTTCATAATAAGAGATGGGAATATACTTCAAAACTTTCTAACTTTGGCCCTAGTCTGTCTATAGTGCAAAAGATTCTTATATATTTAGGAGCAGCTACATCTGCTGTGGCAGAAGTTTTGCAAGCTCTGTATACATGTAACATACTACCAGAAGTAACTGAATCAATCATGACATATAAACCTTCCCCATTCCCCATTTTCCCTATCAAACTGGTCTTTGTAATGGACATCAGATCCTTTGTGAGATTAAATTATGACTAAACCTAAGTAGTGCCTCTCAGCTCCATTATTATTATGGGACATGATTGTACATTTCTAAACCTGCTGCAGCAAGCTTGGTGGGATTAGGCAGGCGTTTATTTCAACATTTATGAAGCACTTGCAGTGTGTACACAGAGCCCTAAGTCAAATGAGAATGTAGGAGGGGAATGAAACAAAGATAAATCTTCCCTCAGGGAGTTTCAAGTGTAGTTACAGGGATTTGACTGAAGTGTAGGTTGTTGTTGTTCGCCCTTCCTTTCCAAAAGGACCCTGGCATTAGGGAGTTGATGCTATGATATAAGTGAGTAAGGGCTGTGCAGAGTCACCAGCCTTACTTATTCCTCCGGAGCCATGTGGGTGCAGTGGCCAGATATAGATCAGTACAACTGGAGATGGCCCAGAGTGCAGTGGGGACCTTGGCCAGATCTCCGTTTGACTGAGGCAATGTCCATTCAGTGATTAAAGCTTAATAAGGCAGAAAACGACCTCTTTACCTAATTAAAATAAAAATCTGTTTGGAAGAGGAAGACTCTCAGATTTTTCTGGCCAAAATAGAAACAAATGATATTTATATTTTTTCTGAGCCAATCAGGGCCCAGCAATGACCAATAAAGATGTAAAGGTAACATGGTATCACATTATTATGGAAGGCTTTGAATGCCAGGCAAAGAATTTTGATTAGCATATATTCAAAACTAGAATCTGGTGTCACTGAAGATTTTTAATCAAAGAAGTAACCTGAATAGAACTGCGCATTAAAAAGATGATTCTAACAGTGGTGTCAAGGATAGATTAGGTGTAGGGAAAGAAAATGGAAGCACTAAGACTCAGTAAGAGGCAACTGTAGCATCTTAGGCAGGAGGTAATGATGGTCTATAATAAGGTGAAGGTAATGAGAATAGAAAGGTAAGGTCATAAGAGATGAACTTTAACAGGACTTGGTCCCTAAGAGAGAGAGGGGGGCTTAATATAACGTCAAGAATTAAACATGGGAGACTGTGAATGGTGGTACCACTGACACACAGAGTGATGTCAGAAGGCAGAATAGGCATCAAGGAAAAGCTGGTTAGCTCTGTTTTAGACATGTTGATGTGACCTAGGACATTCAAGTAGAAAGGGTCTTTAGGGAAATAGATGGGAGTTCTAAAGAGAACAGGCCAGACAGATCTGAGAGTCATATGCACAGAGGTGGTATGAAGACTTGAGAGTGGGTGATATTGTCAAGGGAGAGAATGTGAAAACTAAAGGTAGAGAGGGTATGTGCAAAGACTGGGAATGCACAAGAATCCAGCAAAAAAGACCAAGGAGCCTGTCACTAAGCTTGTTGGCTTGGGGGATGTAGACTTGGACCATATATGCAAAAGAGAAGTGACTTTATTAGGGAAAGGGAGGTGGTAAAAATTAAATCCTAACTTGCCTGTGACATGCCTGTGAAGTTTTAACAGGTATCGCTATACCTGAATAAAATTCAACAAGATACCAAAATGAAAATTTTCCTCTTTTTTAAAAAAAGATATGATTAAATGTATCTTGCTTCTCCTTTTTCTGAAGGATATTTAGTAAAGAAAAAACTAAATACACAAAGATGTTAGACCATGTGTTACACACACCTTCCGATAAACACTCCCTCCCTCAGTGTCTTCTTTTTAAAACATTGAACCACCATACTAAGAGATGTTTGCAGGTACATGCATTTATGATTTAATTAGAATGTTGTCATTATTCATTTATTCAGTCATCCTTTCATTTTTGTTTTTTTGGGGGGAGGTGGGGTCTGGCTCTTCTGCTCCAGCATCAACTCAGTGATCTTGATTCTTTTCCCTCCTTCAGTTATAATACTGAGACTAAAGCTTTTAAAGTTTTCTGATGGAATGAACGAAAATGCAAGTCAGAACACATACATACTTGAGGATAGTAAGTGGCAAATTTTAAAAAGTAACAGAAATTTTAATAGCTTTAGCTCACCTTCTATCCTTCTTTCCTCCTTCTTCCTCCCCCCCTTCTGTAGAACCCCTCCTCTTCCCCTCTACTTCCAGTATTATGCACATGCATACGCACATGCAGAGCTTAGTATGAACAAGGGCAAGGATTCTGCCCTGCCATCAGTGCTGCAGGTAATCTATTGTATTAATAAGCCAGCCAGTGGGAAATACATGGGGAGTGATTATACTATCATACATAGTACAGTCAGCATGAAACACTTGTCAAGACCAATACATCAGAGTTTAATTCAGTAATAGAATTAGAGCAAAATAAAACATTCTGTTCTTTGAAAAACACAGCACCCATATCAGCCTCTATATGAAGACCATAGAAAAACCAGCACATTAAGAAATTCTGTTTATGTATAAAATTGTGATTCCATTTTGACAGAACATTGCAAGCATTTTTTCCTTGGGATTTTTATGGTCATATGCTATTGAAGTTATCGACCTTGTTCATAATACTCTATCATGACAATTCTTCAGTTAGAGCTTTTTCTGGTAGGACTTCTGATTACCCTCATTTTTAATGGAGACCACTGTTCCACATAAAAGAAAAATCATAGCTATGACTTGCCTTGGAAAAATAAATGATAAACATAATGTTTTATCAAATAAACTATTTTTGCCTGCATTTGTTATACAAAACACTGTCATTTTCATTAAGGATCTTGAAATACAGTTGAGTGGTAAGGCATGAAAAGTTAAATAACAATTTGACAGTAATAAAGACTGGGAGAAACCTTGTGTCTACCATTTAATTTTTTTAATAACACTTTACTTTTTTCCCCTTTTTTCCTTTTTTATACTGTGTTGGTGTCTGGTTATAATAAATTTCACAAAGCAACAAATTAAAGAAAACATTCCTCATAGGAGATAGTAAATGATGTGTTAGATAAGTGGTGTGTTCTGACACTAAAGTTCACTTAGGATTCATTCAGTTTCCAAAAACTTAATAGTATAGGAATTTTTTAGCTGTTCTGAAAGGAATCTAAATGGGGAATCTTGTTTTTCTGGTTTACAAAAGGACCAAAAAAAATCCATGAAAATATATCTTCCACATGGAAGCTAATTCTTTTTGACTGATCATTTCCTTGGAGTCACGTCTGTTGTCTAAGTCATGACAAAGTTTTTAGAGATAAATTAATTAAGCAGGCAGTGTAGTACACATGGGAAATGTGCTTACTCCCAAGATACTAAAGTTCACATTCCTTCACCTTGCCACCTGTTCGATGCCCTTTTGTTGTTACTCATGTTGAGCAAGTTCTTACCATTGTGGATTTGTGCTCAGTTTTTAAGACATGAAAACAAAAGGAGTGCAGTTATTTGCTACTGACTCAAGCTTCCTAATTAAGCTCAAGTTTTCGGGCAAACACAAACGCATATAGTACATTAGCCCCACGGTGTTGCATAGTCAGATGAATTAAGATACTTTCTCTACAAGTTAAAGTAAAGGTTATGGCAGTGACACTGCTGCGTGTCACTGCCATAACCAGGGGGTGACTTGGCAAGAAGGGTAATTACGGGGAGGTGAAAGAAGTGAAATTTACTAATGGCACCTTTGCAGCTGCTGCTGTGAATGCCCTGGTAGCATTTGGGTTCTAATTGCCCTGAAAGGCTGACACTCAGAAAGAGGGTGATTAAGAACTCCAGTAAAGGGATAAGGCAGAATGTTAAAGATAAGCCCCTAAGATCAGGTATCAGGGAGGATGGGATATGACCTATGTTGCCACCCTCTAATTGGTGTTCACATGCCCCTTAGAGCTAAGCTACCCCAACCCCTGGGGCTTTACTCCTCCACTTTGTAGACCAATGGATTAGAGGGTAAACTGCTAAATTTTAAGTTGATTTGAAAATTTTAAATAATTTTCCAAATGCAGGGTGACTGATACAGGAAAACAATTTTATTATAGTAGACTGAATATATTAGGGAAGACTGAATTTATTTAGGCTACATTAATTATTCATTTATAGTATTATCTTATCTAGCACAATTTTTAAGCACAGTTGATCTTGTCAGTGATTATCTATTTGCAAATGCATGTAAACATTTTATAGCTTTCCTAGAGGAATAGCTAGTTGGTTCATGCTTGAAGTTCTGGCTCCTTCTTTTAGACTTCTAAGAGACAAATATAAATAATAAGAATTCGTGTATGTTGTATGCTGTGAAATGTAAAAAAGCAAATTTTATTTCACCTATTGATTTTCCATACTGCTAAAAATTGAAATGAAAAAAACAGTATCCTTGTTAACCTCCTTCTGCCCCATATTAACAGTTTCAAGGTAAAGAATATGCAGCAAAACACTATTTGACCTTTTAAAAATGACTTTATGTAAACTATATATATATATATATATATACATATTTTATATTATATATACACATATACACACATAAAAATAGTTAACTGACTACAGCCATTTTCCAGTCAGACAATTAATGGATACATGAATAGTAAACTATTCTTTTTTTTTAAAATATAAATTTATTTATTTAACTTTTTACATTCATTTTCACTAAATTTTGGGTTCCAAATTTTCTCCCTATATGTCCCCTCCCCCCACCCCAATACACCCAGTATTCTAATGTCCCCTATCACCAATCTGCCCTCTCTTATATCATCCCTCCCTTCTCTTGTCCCCATCTT
>CM053769.1:645099078-645129993 GCA_028658325.1 Potorous gilbertii | reverse complement strand
CATTCTTCTCCTCATTGGCTTTTTGAACCTCTTTTGCCAATTGAGTTAGCCTATTTTTCAAGGTATTATTTTTTTCAGCATTTTTTTGGGTCTCCTTTATCAAGGTATTGACCCGTTTTTCATGCTTTTCTTGCATCTCTCTCATTTCTCTTCCCAGTTTTTCCTCCACCTGTCTAACTTGATTTTCAAAATCCTTTTTGAGCTCTTCCATGGCCTGAGCCCATTGGATATCTATTTCAGATGTTTGGGATCCAGAGGCCTTGACTCCTATGTCTTTACCTGATGGTAAGCATTGTTCTTCCTCATCAGAAAGGAAGGGCAGAAACATCTTGTCACCAAGAAAGTAACCTTCTGTGGTCTTAGTTTTTTTCCCTTTTCTGGGCATTTTCCCAGCTAGTTACTTGACTTTTGAGATTCTTCTCCACCCCCGCCTAGATCTGCCCAGCTAGTGATTGGGGTCTGAGATTCAAATACTGCTCCCCACCTTCAGGGCTTTTGGCGGCAGGCCTGGCTGCTGTTCAATGTGAGCTTATGTTCTGCTGCTCAGGTGGGGACAGGGCCTCCTCCCAGGCTCAGTTCCCTCAGGGGGTTTACGCAGAGAACTTCAACAGTGGATCTGAGGTCCTGCCTGCTCCGGGAGCCTCTGGCCGCAGCTGCCTCTGCCGCTGCCTCCTGAGGGGGCCTGAGTTATGGAGACACCCTGCTCCCCTCTCAGCCAGCCCAGAAGTCTCTCTCACTGACCTGTGCATCTGTGGGTGGAGGGACCTTCCCGGCCGCTGGAGATTCTGTCCCTGAAGCCTGCTCGGATCTGCTTCTCTCGGGGCCACGCAGCCAGGGAAGGTCTGGGCTCCACTCCCGTCGGTGCACAGGGGACCCTTAGGTCGGTTTTTCAGGGCTCTCTGGAACATAAATCTCCTTCACTCCGTTGCTGCTCACTTTCACTGTTCCAGAATTTGTTGGGAGTTCTTTTTACAGGAAATCCATGGGCTGTGGCTTCGGAGCTAGCATATGTGAATCTTTCTACTCTGCCATCTTGGCTCCTCCCCAATAGTAAACTATTCTTTCCCTAAACTTCTCCCAAAATGATTCTGCCTCTTCCATCCAAATCTCTTCATTTCTTAACTTAATTTTGAGTCATTTCCCTCGTACTTATAGTATTTTCTCTCCAAAACATAGAGAAAAGCAAAATTCATCAAAATTCTTATTGTAATTTTGATTCCCAGGAGGTCACTAGCTCTTATTAGGTAATTCGTGACTTTCATGCATTTTAAAAAACTTATGTCATTCCATAAGGGAGGAGCTCTGGGAAATGCTAAAGTGTAACTGACTGAATTGTTTTATTTCATCAAGTAGATAATAAAATAATGCTCAACCATTTGGATTTTCTTGTGATACAAATTTATAACATTGTTGTAAGCCACTGTGTTTTTGACGAAAAAGTTATCATAGAAATTGTGATGATGATGATGGTAACCTAACATTTATGTAGTACTTATTTTCCATGTTACATATGTGATCTCATTAGAGCATTACAATCCCAGGAAGCAAGCGCTATATCTGTGTTTTATAGTTGAGAAAACTGAGGCAAACCCATGGTAAGTGACTTGCCCAGGGTCACAGTAGCCAGCAAGTGTTTGAATCCAAATTTGAACTCAGGTCTTCCTAACTCCAGGCCCAATTTTTTATCCACTATGTATCATAATCGGGTTCACTGTAGTCATCATGATGTTTCTTTATCTTCTGATCCAAAAATTTAATTGCAAAATATTAGTTGAAGTTTTGACTACTTATTTTACTGTTTTAATTTATGGTGAAGTGACTTGTGTATCATGTCTGTCAGTAAATGGGGGAGGAAGCAAAGCTCAAAAGGTTTTGTGTAAACTTGCTTTACTTTTTTTCTAAGCAGTTGTCCTTGACTTCTCATGTGCATTAAATGATTCCTGAGTTCAAGAATATATCAGTACAGCATTAGTGTATCAGTTTTGCTTGGTATAAAGGGCTATATCATCATCTTTCAAGGTAAAAATGCATTATTCTTATTGTGATAAGGCTGGAAAATGGACTTTATATACTTTAGCAACATGAGAAGTAGTTAACACAGTCTTTAAAATATTGACCTATTTTTATCCTTATTTAAAGCAAATAGGAAAATGTACATTATTTTTGCTGACCATAGCATAATATTTTCTTAAAATGTAAATGAAGAAGAGTTAAATCTTCAAATTGTGTTTTTTAAAATGTGAGATTAGTGTCGTATTAACCATTAATTTGGAGAAGGACTTAATCCGTTTGGCTAACATTGTTTATAAGGTTAAGGCCATTTCTGTTAGCAATTGAACTTCCTTCAGTATGTCAAGGATCCATGATTTCCTGGCTCTAGATCCTCTAGTGATAGAGATTGCAACCTTTCTACAGCTAAGATGATGTTCGAGAATTTCTATGGCCAAAAAGCCTAGCCATCAATCTGATTCTTAGCCTCTCAGAGCTTAGACTAGTCCTCAAACAGCACACATACAATCTGTTAGCAGGCCTGTGCAAAAAGTCTTTCTAGCTACAAATTAGGAGCTGGTTAGATCTCATAGGTCTTGCAGCTCTTTGAGGGATAGCCTGAATCCAGAATCACTTGCGTGGCATAGTATGGTATATTGCAATAGAACTTAAAATAAAGAGAGTATTTGAATCTAACTTGAAAAAAACATTTCCAGATAAAACTCTTGTTTGAATGTAGAAGACAAATAAGGAGTTTCAAGTTCAGTCAATAAAGCTTGGGATTTCAGAAATTTAACTAAAATCTGCTGACCCCTTAAAGCCAAATTTTTTTTAAAAAGGGGAGTGGACATTTAAAATATCAGAAAAAGAGCTGAAAACTGAGTTGACTATTTTAGATTTCTGCAATTTTTCTCCAGCGAGCTTAGATTCTGACATTTTCGATTAAATAAAGGAATAAAAGAAGAGAAACAAAAACCTCATACTGCCTCCAGTGTGTAAGATGTGCTTAGTGTTGGGTCAGTGTGCTGGGTACTTCAGGTCACATTTTCATGGTCCTATTTTAAAAATCTTTTCCCCAAATCCTCATAATGCCAAGAATGATAATTGCCATACTGGGTCAAGCATGGTCCAGCCAACCCAGTGTTCTAGTGCTATAAGTGGTCTCTGTGGGATTGGTTGTTCTCCCTTATGCCATCTTAAAGGTTCATTCTCTCCCAGATTCTCTTACCGCCCATCATATGAACCTCCATTTTCTTATACCTAATTTACCTTAGTTAAGTTTTAATTTGTTTTCATGCAGCAGTACCTCTTGCCTTCCCTAGTTTTTTGTATCTTACATAGAGAGGTGTAAAAACTAGAACTGCATGAGATACTATTATTATTATATTATGCACATGCTGCACCATTTTAAGGTTTTCACTTTTCTTTTCATTGTCCTTCTTAATGATGCCCAGTAACTTGGACATCTTTAAGGTCAGAATCCACAATGACTCATCCATCATTGTGAGTCTCAGTTGATGTCTTAGGACTCTTCATTTTATTTAAGGATTCATTTTATCCTTGTGGTTTCCAGTGTGTGTTAGGATTCATTCACTTGCCTTGGCGGGAGTGGGGGGTGGGGGAGCTATATGAAGGAAATGGTAAGCTCTTTCTGTGGTTTCCTTCCATCATCATCATTTGTGTATTGGAATATGTTACTGTGAATTCTCTCCTGATTATCATTTAGAAAGACATTAAGATTGGTCCTGGTTCCGAGACACTCCTTTATCCCTATCCTTTGTTTTCTGTTTTAAGGGAGTTCTTCCTGTTCAGGACAAAAGCGATTGTTATTGTTCTTCTTTTCTTTTTTCTCCAGTTTCATGATGGTTCTTTTTTAAAAAATAACCTTTGTTATGAGACCTTGTCTTAGACATAGGAAATTACACCAGATACTTGTCCCAGTGTGGCTTATTTTCTAATTCCCTTTATGAGGAAATTAACACCTTTGTGATTTCAGTGATACTCTAGCATTGTGGTCCTCAGTAGCAAAAGATTAAATATTTCCACTAACAGTTGCCCAAGTCTGTTCTTGAGTTACTTCAACAGCAGTAATTCTTACACTGATTTTTAATTTTCTATTTAGAAATCAAAAGCATTCCAAGTATAAAGAAGAACACCAGTAGAGCAGTGGTTTTCAAAGTGTGAGCTTAGGACCTGACCCAAAAGGGTGTGTGGTCAACCAAGTGAGAGTGGGAAGGTGGGTCACCCTCTCTTTGCTAGCCATCATGAGACCCTGGGGCTATTTGGGAGTCACTTTGTGGGGCATAAGAGAGTTCATTGTTAAATTTTCAAATTTTCAGTAGGAGTGTTTATACCACTGCCACAAATGAGGGTTTGACTTATTGTTTTGTTGATTACTTAAGAAAGTAATGAAAATGTTAAAAATAGAAATTAAACTTAAAAGTTTATCATGAGTGCATTTTTTTCCCCTAAAATGTCAGCTATGAAGTGTTTACAAGTATACCCCCGGTGCTTTATCTTCAAGACAAGCACACTAAATTTATCCTCTGACACTTCATCGTACCTCCTTTTTGTTGTGCAGACTACCAATCTATTTACTTCTGAACTTAGGTTTTGGGTCCTGAGAGTGCTTTTAATTAACTGTCCAGGACTCTTATCGAAGCAGGAACCATTGGGATCTCTTAATGGGCGGGTTCTATACTGACCACCTGGGGCTAGGGAAGGTCAGATTGAATCACTTGGGGTAAGCATAGATAGGTAGGTCATGCCATATCACAGATGGCATGACATTATTTTCCCCCCATCTTCCAAACTTCTCTATTATTGTTGTTCTTCTGGTCACCCAAATTTACAGGCTTAATGCTGTCTTCCCTCCCCACTCTCCTTCATCCACAGATTATATCACTTGCTGTAGCTCAGTTTTTGTTTCTAAATCTCTCACATATGTTCCCTTTTATTATTCAGGATCTCCTCACCTCCAACCTGCAGGTTGTAATAGTTCCCTAATTGCTCTCCTGGTCTCATCTCCCTCCTCACCAATTCATCTTCCCTACAGATACCAAAGTGATTTACCACCCCTACTTAATAAATTCTAGTGTTTCCCCCGTACTGATAAGATTAGATATTTCATCTTTTATCTTATTCTTTGAAAATTTCTATTTCTGATGATCTATAATTATAAAAATATCAGTAAAACAGTTTTTGTTACTGTCCAGTCATTTCAGTCACATCAGGCACTTCGTGACCCTATTTGGGATTTTCTTGGCAAAGATACTGGAATGGTTTGCCATTTCCTTCTCCAGCTCATTTTACAGAAGAAAAAGAGGCAGACAGGCCTAAGTGACTTACCCAGAGTCACAAAACTGCTAATAAGTATCTCGAGGCTGGATTTGAATTCAGGTTTTCCTGTTTTCAGGTTTGCCATTCTATTCATTGTGCCACCTAGCTTCCCAGTATAGCAATATGTGTGTATAATTTATAAATAAGCAAATATAGGGCATATGAGCTCAAAAATATTTATTAATGGAGGTACACAGTCAAAAAGTTTGGAAACTGTTACCATACCATTCTGTATTGGTTGTTGATAAATCCTGGTTCAGTCTCTATTCTGGCTCTTAGTTGCTGTGGGAGCTTAGGTTAGACCTAATCACCCAACCTAAGTTTCCATACTTGTAAGATGCAGAGTTGAACTAGATTAATAATTTGTCTGAAGGTACTTGGAGTTAAGCATTTGAGTTTATTGGTTAGTAAGTTTAGGGTCAAAACTAAATCTATTAATAAATACATTTTAAAATTTTTAAAATTTTTACCAATTACATATTTAAAAAATTAACATTTGTTTTTTTTAAATTTTGAGTTCCAGATTCTTTCCCTCTTTCCAACCTTTACCTTACATTAAGAAGACAAGCAATTTGATTATACATGAGTCATGTATAATATATTGCCATATTAGCCATGTTGCAAATGACAACACACACACAAACAAAAATAAGGTTTAAAACTTACACTTCATTCTATATTCAGAGTTCATCAGTTCTTTCTCTGGAAGGGGATGGCATTTTTCATTATGGATCCTTTGCAGTTGTCTTGGGTCTTTATCTTGTTGAGTAACTAAGTTGTTCACAGCTAGTCATCCTTAAAACATTACTGTTACTGTGTAAAATTGTCTTCTAGTTCCCCTTAACGTCACTTTGCATCAGTTCATATAAGTCTGAGCAGATTTTTTCTGAAACAGCCCTACGCTTCATTTCCCATAGCCCAGTAGAATTCCATCACAGTTATTATATACCACAACTTGTTCAGCCATTGCCCAGTTGATGGACATCCCAATTTCCAGTTCTTTGCCACCAAAAAAAAAGGGCTGCTGCAAGTATTCTTTTTTTTACAAATAGGTCATTTTCCTTTGATCTCTTTGGGCTATAGACCTAGTAGTGCTGTTGCTGGGTCAAAAGATATGCACATTTTTATAGTCGTTGGAGCATAGTTCCAAATTGTCCTCCAGTGAGGTCAGACTAGTTTGCAGCTCTTAGTGTCCCAATTTCTCCATATCCCCTCCAGCATTTGCCTTTTCCTTTTCTGCTATGTTAACCAATCTAATAGGTGTGAGGTGTTTTGATTTACATTTCAGAGTTGTTTAAATTTACATTTCTCTAATCAGTAGTGATTTAGAACATTTTTTTTCATATGACTGTAGATAGTTTTGGTTTCTTCTGTAAATTTTTTGTTCATATTCTTTAATCATTTATCAAATGGGGAATGGCTTTTATTTTTATAAATTTGACTTAATTCTTTATGTGTTTGAGAAATTGACGTTATCAAAGAAACTTGTTGTAATATTTTTGTCCCACTTTCCTCTTTTCTTTCTAATTTTGGCTGCCTTAAGTTTGTACAGAAGCCTTTTAATCTCATGTAATCAAAATTATCCATTTTAATTGCCGTGATCTTATCTCTTATTTGGTCTATGAATACATTTTTAAAATAGAAATAATGGCAGATAAGTGCATAATGACAGAAATTATTGTTATATATTAATTTCACTTTGCAAAAATAATAGAATTACAATAGGATTTATTGTATCTTTTCTTTAAATATGGAGCCACTTTGACATTTCACAATATTATTGAATGAGCCCTTGTATTATAATAGAAAGAAATTTAGATTTGGAGAGAAAGGGTCTATGTGACCTTAGAAAGTTACTTTACCTTCTTGGAGCCTCCATTTTCTTATTTAGAAAATGAGAAAGGTAAACTATGATGATCTGTCTTCCAGCTCTAAAACATATGATATTATATAATCAAATTTGGTTTTACATAGAGTTTTCATAAACATACAGTTGCATTAAATGTATTACTTTGTTGATTTAGCATTTGATTTATAATATGTTAAGCTAAATCTTTTGGATAAAAAAATTTTCTTTTTCTGTATTAATCATTTTTATTCTTAATCAAAAGTATACTAATATGAATAGATCTTCTAATGTATAGAATTCATTCAAAAGCTGTTAGATGGGGCTTAGGCTGTAGGTGAGGACTCAACCCTGAAATATTTCTACAAGGTCACATTCTTAATGTCATCATTAACAGTGAACTGTAATACTAAGCCGCTGATATTTCTTTTTAGTTAGTTAACAAAGCATTTGACGTTTATTATTTGGTTTGAACTTCCCCATATTGCTGTGAGCTAAGTAGTGCAACAGAGTGGGAACTAGAGCCACAGTCTTCTCCATCTATGTGCTGGGCTGTTTCCATCATGTTAGATTGTTTGGATGAAAGCCTTTGTTGTTTGTAATCATCCTTCAATTATTGAGTGCCTCCTAAGTGGGAGACAAGGTGCTGTGCACTCTTATTTCCAGAATCCTATCTTTCAAACAGGCCCACAAGCTGGTGTTGGTTATTTAGTTCACTTAGCTGCCCCTTCAAAACATTGTGAATATCTTCCTGCTCTCCAGCACAAGGAGCTGTGCTCTTTCACTCAGTGAAATTGATTGATTGTCTTACTGTCTCATAATTTGCTCAACTGAAACAAGTAGACTCATATGATAAAATTTCTTAGTGGAGAATCATATAAATCATAAATTCTTTTTATTTTTTGGAATAATTACTATATTTATTTTATTTTTTTCAAACATTTATTTATTTTCAGCTTTCAATAATCACTTCCATAAGTTCCAGATTATTCCTCCCTCCCCGAGGCAGCATGCAATCTTAATATGGGTTCTACATATATATTCCTATTAACACATTTTCACATTAGTCATGTTGCATAGAAGAATTAATATGAATGGGGGAAAACATGAGAAAAAAACAAAAGAGAAAATAGTCTGCTTTATTCTGCATTCCAGCTCCATAGTTCTTTCTCTGGAAGTGGATGACATTTTGCCTCAAGAGTCCTTTGGAAATATTTTAGGTCCTTGCATTTCTGTGAAGGGCTAAGTCTATCACAAACAGTCTTGGCACACTGTGGCTGTTACTGTTGTATGATGTACTCCTGGCTCTGCTCACTTCACTCAGCATCAGTTTGTATAAGTCTTTTCAGTTTTTTGTGAAGTCCACCTGTTCATCATTTCTTATAGCACAGTAGTAGTATTCCATTATGTTCTCATACTACTACTTATTCAGTCATTACCCAATTGAGGTGGCACCCCCTCAGTTTCCAGTTCTTGGCTACCACAAAAAGAACTGCTATAAATATTTTTGTACATGTGGGTCCTTTTCGCATTTTTATGATCTCTTTGGGATTCCACCCTGAAAGTGGTATTATTAGGTCAAAGCCTATGTATATTGTTGTAGCCCTTTGGGCATAGTTCCAACTTGCTCTCTAGAATGGTTGGCTCAGTTCACAGCTCCACCAACAATGCATTAGTGTCCAAACTCTCCCACATTTTTTCCAACATTCATCATCATCCTATTTTGTCATGTTAGCCAACCTAATGGGTGTGATGTGGTACCTCAGAGTTGTTTTGATTTGTATCTCTCTAAAAAATAGTGATTTAGAGCATTTTTTTTTTACATGACTATAGGTAGCTTTAATTTCTTCCTTTGAAAACTCCCTCTTCATGCCCTCTGACTATTTATCAATTCAGGAATGTCTTGTATTCTTGTAAATTTGACTCAGTACTCTATAGTTTAGAAATGAAGCCTTTATCAGAGACACTAGTTAGAAAAATTCTTTCCCAGTTTTCTGCTTCCTTCCTCATCTTGGTTGCATTGACTTTGTTTGTGCAGAAAACGTTTCAATTTAATATAATTCAAAGTCATCCATTTCACATTTTGTAATATTCTCTCTTGTTTGGTCATAAATTCTTCCATTGTCCATAAATCTGTAAGTCATAAATTCTTAAACACTAAGTGCTACACCTTTGATATTTGATTTCTTTTTTCCCTAAGGCCTTAAGAAATGATATCTTGTAATATTTGAAAAATTGTAGCCTGGTCTGCAAAAATGTTAGTTTTTGTCCTGCTGCATGTATTTTTATATAGATCATATATAAATATTTTTTATATAGTGCAATGTTTTGGTAGTCTATAGACTTTCTTAAATCATATTTAAAGATAATTAATTCTTGGTTAATTTTTGTATAATTTTGTACTTGGGTCTATCTAACAAAAAGTTTATAGACATTTTAGGTAATTATTTTAATTTACATCTCCCTGTTGCAGCATAGCACAATCAGGTTTCATCCAAAGTTGATTTGTCTGGCTTTTGGTGTGGGAGAAAGATTTGGAAGAATTTGATAGCTCCCTACTCAGTTTTCATTGGCTCGTAAAGTGATTCTTCAGAAATAACTCTCATACCTGGGGTCATGGAATGCCACCAGGCTAAACTATTTGCCAGAAGAGTACCCAGAACTTTTTTTTAAAAACGTTGCAAAATATTCACATTTAGCTTGTGAAAGCTTCAGTGGTAGGATTGGAGAAGCCCTTCTAGATCTAGTCCAACTTTCCTCATTTTTACAGATTAGAAAAGTGAGGTCCAGAGAGATTGTGACCAGAATTGCTTTCCATTTACTAGAGTCTGTGTTGTTGTTGTGGTGGAAAGTGGGGATAGAGTTTGAAAAATCTATTTTATTTTTATTTTTAACACATTTTTCAGTTGGAGAAATTCTTAGGAAAATTATAAACATTATGAACAAGATAAGTTCTTTTAAACAAATGAAATTAGATGAAAAATGAATGAAAACAACACAGTGAAAAGAGTATTGGCGTGGGAATCATAGGCTGTAGCTCTAGAAGGGAGCTAGAGGTCATTTAAGCCATCTAACTCATTTTGCAGATGAAGAAACAACCCCAGAAAGGTTTAACGATTTGCGTAAAGTTATAAGACTTCGATTTGACTCCTGACTCTGCTATATGTTAGCTGTGTGACTTTGGGTGAATCATTTAGCCCCCCAAGTTTCACCTTCCACATCTGCCAGTTGGATATAATAATACTTATGTTCATAGAATTGTGAGGAGCAAGTGAAATAATTTATGTAAAGTGCTTTGTAACCATAAGGAACCATTAGCTGTTAAAATTTTTCAGTGTTGGCATTAAGAAACTCTTCATTAAAATAGATATCTTATAATTCACCATCCCTGAACACACTCACTTTATCCTCTTTTTCCTCCCTATAAATACATAGACAGATAGACTCACAGACAGAAACACACACCCACAGAGCTTCCCACTCAAAACTGCTACTACAAATATTTGTTTGGCATATTTTGCAGACCTAGCAATACAAATTCTGAATTCATGACATATGTGAAATGTCAGTCCCAAGTTATTTTTCCTTGAAAATTTTTTTAAAAGCATGTAAAACATTTCTTAATTACTGAAATTATGGGAAAAAATGTGCTTTTCTATATAAGCTGCTTTGTTGAATATTTTATAAATATGATTTAATTATATTTTATTGACATGAATGAAAGTTCTTGATTGAATTTTTTGGGTCTGGATATATATTGAGTATATGCTTTATTTGAAAAGTTTAAGTGTTGATTTGCACAGTACCATTCATACTGTGTATGTGGTGTGTGTGTGTGTGTGTAGACTTACCTGTGTCTAGGAAAGTGAGAAAATTAGAAATTTAACATAGCTGTAACATAATTCAAGCTTAGAAAATTGCAAAAAAAAAAAATTATATCCTTCAGATTTTCTTGTTTGTTTTACAGATTTTGAGAGCTTCTTCCCATAAAGTAGTGTTTCCTTTTTGTACATAGATTTAGAACAATGTAGAATTGTTTACTTTGGCATTGTAAATTGTAAATTTCTTTTGGAGATTGAATTGATAAATTAGATTCAGTCTTTAGAATAAAATAATTTCTTTATTTTGAAATTTCCCACATTTTAGGGCAATAACTTGTATATTAGCCTTTTAAGTATTTTTCATAGTTTTTGAAGATGGGATTTTAAACACTCTGGTTCGTACCTTCTGTATTAAGACTTATTGATTCCAGGAAGTCAGTTGACCAGTATCTAAAAGAAAAAAGTTTTTACAGTGACAAACCCTGTCCATTTCAGAAATGGTTTTAAATTTGTTATTGCAAAATTTCATGTGTTTAAATTTTTATTTTCAAATATTCCAGGGGCCCTGTGGATGTGTATAGTCTTAAATCCCCATTGCAAGTTGGAACAGAAGGCCAGTTGGCTAAAACAGCTGAAAAAATGGAACAGTGTTGATGTTTGTCCCTGGGAAGATGGAAACCATGGAAATGAGCTGCCCAATTTAACCAATGCTTTGCCTCAGGGGGCAAATGCCAACCAAGGTCAGCCTAAATTGATACTCTATATTGTTATGCGCACATAAAATCAGTTTTCATAAGACAAATAATAAACTGTGAAAACTGATTTTAGCCACTTTACAATTACCTCTGAATTCAATGGTTTATGTACTTTTACATTATTTTTTTCTTTTCTTTTTTCAAAATTTGAATTAAACCCTCACCCTGAGATCTTTTGATGTTTAGATAATGTGTTTGGGGTTTGTTTGTTTGTTTTGTTTTGTTTTTTTGGAAAAAAGATTGGTTGGTGGATTTCTTAGAGACTTTAGCAAATGTTAAAATACTCTATCTCTTACCTACTTTGTTTAGAAATAATGTTTTGTGATTTAAAAAAAAAAAGATGGGAATGGGCAAAAAAATGAATGAAGGAAAATGATGGAATGCCTGAAGAACCATGTAGGTGACCATCACCTACGTGTGTGCTTTAGGGTTCACATTTAGTGCAGAGGCCAGTGTCTAATTTAAGCTATTAAATTTAACCACATTGGCAAATTATTTGTCGAAAGAAATTCTTTATTTTGTTAATTATTTTAGTACAGAAGGGTACATTTCATGAACATCTGTTTTATATCTGACCCTTGTTTGAATTCTTTAGGATTTTAAAAATTATATGCAGAAGTTAAATTTGTAATATTTTTATTTATTTATCATAATGTCATCTAAACCAATTGATAGTGCTTGATTTTTGTGATTGCTGTGCTGATAAGGTTTTTTTTTCCTTTTTGTATTAGTGAGGTTTTTTTCCTGCAGATTTTAAAAACTATAGAAATGTTCCTATAATTATTTAAAATAGGCCAAGACTAGAATTGAGTTTATACCAGTCTTTATATGGCCTATGTTGGCTTTGTAAATACAGTTTTGTACTTTTCTCATAGGTATGAAACCCTGAATTTAACTGAAACAAGGTTTACTAAGAGGATGGTATATTCACTCCCCACAAAGAGAAATTATCTGGCATTGTTCTTTAGTGATCACTGTATTGTGTCCCGCTCTGCCATGTTAAGATTGTAGTCTTGTGACTACAATATTGAAAACCTGTGGTGTCCTTAAGTCTCCATGAAAATTATATTCAGTGACTTAAAAACAAATTAATCATCCCCTCCCTGTCCTCCTACTTCCAGCCCCCAGTTTCCTGGACCTTTACCATCTATTTTTTCAAGTTGCCAGGGAAGAATATTCCTGAATTTATATAGCCAGTCTCCTCTATTCCCCTCTGTCGTGTACTTAACTGACTCCTTGCTCTCTCCTCTCTGGATTGACATTCCAACATAATGTACTCCCTTTTCTTCCTCTCCTACCTGCAGTTCCCTTTGTGAAAGTGTGGCCTCTTGGCAGGTCTGGGAACACTGTTAGAGAAGTAGACCAGGCTCCAAACTAAGCAGCACATTTCACCAGGCTGGGGAATGTGCAACGAGGATTTGGTTCTCTTGGGCACGATGTCTGTCTGCTTTGCCCAAGAGCATTGACTCCTCTTCTTAGCAGAGTGACCACATCTAACAGCAGTAATTGAGGAGAGAGAAGTCCTGACAAAGGACTGCTGTCATAGTGTAAGAAAGCACTTATCTGAACTGCCAAGGGTAAGGCCTGGAGTCCTAAGACGCTGATGACTCTACACTTGGAGCCAAGGCTCACCTGCTGAAATTGAGCATTTTGCAAATAAACATAAATATTAAAAGCCAAATAGGCCCTAGCCAAAAGTCAGGTATAATTATTCAAAACTAAAAAAAAGTGCGTACTATGAATTAGTACAACAATTAGTCACAGGTTGTTTAACCTTGAACAAATCACACAGTCTCTTTAGGGGCCTCAGTTTCCTCAGGTATAAGATGACAGAATTAACCTACAAGATCTCTAGATTAGGGATTCTTAATTCTTTTTGTAATATGTACTCCTTTGGCAGTCTGGTAAAGCCTATGGATCACTTCTCAGAACAATGTTTTTAAATATATAAAATAAAATACATATTACAAAACAAGTCATTTTTTTTAAAATTATCAAAAAATTTATAAAAATATTTTTTAAAACATACGAAAGACACATATTTAAGAATTCCTGCTCTAGAGTCTCTTCTAGCGCCAACTTTTAAAGTTACTTTATGCTGGGCCAAACTGAGACTAAATCAAACCACGAACACATTTCATAACACAAGTTGACCTGAAGTTATTTTGCTACCTTTTCCATTAAGTAAGAAAAAAATGATTCCAGATTCTGATACTACATGATTCGGTGATTATTGCCAGACTATTGCTAGGTGTACATGATATACATAAAGTAGGATTAGTGGCAGCATAGGATTTCAGATAAGCTTTGGCCTATGAAAAACTGGGAAAATAGTTGACAGTCTTCTGTGGGGATAGAAAATAGCTACAATTCTAACCACTTTGTTGGTTGGTACTAATAATCCCAGCAGTTAGAATAAGACTCTCCTTTATTCCCCAAACATTTCTTTTTTCCGTTAGGTCCTGCAACTTTGAACCCTACTCGGATTGTATACTTCTTGTGATGCCCCAGCATAGACTATGCTGGTGACATCACAGCAGTCATGGAACCTGCCCTGGAGTCAGGAGGCAGTCTGTAGGGTGAAGGTAAGTGCAGTGGTTTGTTTTTTAACTATGTTGTGTGGCTTTGTGAAGTGTTAAATATTTATACTTATGCCTTTTGGGATGTAAAACAACATTTCGTCATTATATCCCAAGGAGCATATTTTTTTTTAATTGTGCAAAACCGCACAATATAGTTTAAAAATATAACCAAAAGCACAACACTTACTTGTGTCTTTAAAGGCCGACTGTATAATCCTGAACGGTTCCATGGCTGATGTTGCATCTCTTGCATAGTATTTTGTGAGAGCTGTTGATCAGATCGAGGGTAGCCTACATACAAGTATCACAGAAAAGGGGATTAGGGAATTTCCACGTGGTTTTGGAGCTGAATGCCTCTTTTGAGCCCAGTTGCTGGGGGTGGTATTTAGCATGTGTACCAGAGTTGTGAATACTTAGTTTGCAGGATGCCTTTAACATTAGCTTCATTGGCTGTTGTTTTTTGTGTGTGTTTGACAAAACAAGAGTGAGCGAGTGGTGTCTCTTGCCCCCTAGAACTTAGGAGATGAAATTCTTCACCAGAACTTTTCTGCATAAGGGGTACAGGACCAGTGTATGCAGGGGTGTTTATGGACATCTGGCAACATAATGGTGTGAGTGACTTATTCACATATGAATAAGAGCTGATGGAGCTTTCTGAATTGTGGAAATAACAGATTCATCGAGCAGGCCCCATCGGACAGTGTTCACACGGGCCATTGAGGCATGCGATCTCCACTGGCAGGATAGCCACTTACAGCACATTATCAGCAGCGACCTATACACCAACTACTGTTACCATGACGACGCTGAAAACTCCCTCTTTGACTCTCACGGGTGGCCCCTCTGGCATGGTGAGTGACTGCACCGGAAAGATGTTTCCATGACTTGTTCTTTGTTTAGTTTCTATAGCATTATTGGGGGAGTGGAGGGGAGGGGGAAGAGATTCAATAGTAAATGAATGAAAGCCTGGCAAATAAGAGCTGAATTTTCCATTCAAATTCTGTTGCAAATATAGTTTATCATCTCTGGAATATATTTAGTGGAAAATAGTTTTCATTAGATACAGTTTTTTGATAAATATCAGAGTGGCAACTTTTCCTCATAATTTTCTCTATTTTAGAACATGTTCCTACAGCCTGTGCAAGAGTAGATGCATTAAGGTCTCATGGATACCCAAGAGAAGCTCTGAGGCTAGCAATAGCAATTGTTAATACACTAAGACGGCAGCAGCAGAAACAGCTGGAAATGTTCCGAACTCAGAAGAAAGGTGAATGTGAGAGAAGGGGGTTTCATTGGCGAGAAAATCTGGGTGGTGACATAACTTGATTTTAAACTGCTCGTGAAGAATCTGTATTTAAAATGAAATCACAGGAGATGGCATTTATGTGTACCTCATTTTCTTTTCATTTTAAAATGCTGAATGGTTAGTGTGTGAGAAATGCTAGGCTTTTTCTTCCTCCTTTGACTGTTGGGTTGGAGGAGGGGGGAAAATCAGGATTCGGAAGGAATCTAACCCCCCAAGGTAAATTATTTTATTTGGTGTATATGAAATTAATCCTGAAGGGAGGAGAGAAATTGAGAGAAAGAAAGTTCAGGTAGTATTTGAAAGGAAGGGGGAAAATGGATAGCTTTCTGATTAAGAGTGAGAATTTTTGTAGTTATGAAAAGTAAATCAGCTGGAACATATTAGTTAGCTGAAAAGATATTTACCAAAATGATGATAGTATACGTATGTATGTATTTTGTGTGTGTCTAGTCCAGTATTACCATTTTTCTTTGGGAGACTTTAATAGTATCATCTTACATCATGCATCATATATACAAATACCAAGAGTACTGATCCCTTTCTTTCTTACGCTGATTGCTGAAAATTTCTATTCAAAAATTTCTAGGAAGAATGAAAAGGTCATAGATAATTTTTGTTTTGCATTTACATTGTTTTTCCCTTATGTAAATAACAAAGGCTGCTTACAGTTAATTATGTATCTCACACTCTAGAAACCTTTCATATAGGTAGTATAGGGGGAATTTTAAAAGTTCCATTTTCACCCACATTTTTAGTCTGACACCAATGGTGAGCTTATCTGCACCATGCCTTACCTATCATAGTCATTAATAAATATTTAGTCACATTGAAAAGTTCTGGGAATTGTGTTCACTTCTCAGTCAATGTTTATAAAGGTTATGAAATGTTGTTTTCATGGGAATTATGCAGTCCATCCCTAATTTAGGACAATTCAGCTTTCATTTGACCCGTATACACAAATAGATACTAAGAGAGTCCTGATATACAGCCCTTGCAGTGGCTGTAGGATGTTTTCCTTTGTGCCCCCAATACAGAACACCCTAGGGAATGGACTGATTGTCCCACAGATGTGTTATTGTTGTTTGTTTGTTTTTTAATGAAAGAGAATGAACAGTTTCTTGAAGCCCTGGAGCACATACTCTGCATTAACCCCTCCTGGCTCTTGATCCTATTCTGTGGGGAACCATCTGCATTACCTGACCAGAGATATGTTTCTGTGCCCCAGAGTTGGAACTCGAAGCCTGTTTTTACATTGACGTGAAACTAAAAATGATTAATTTAATGTGGAAAGTGGAAACCAAACTACCATTTATAACAATTTTCATGAGAAAATACATTGTGATCTCTTACCAAACAATACACAGATTGTGATTTTGTGGCTTTCTATATCATTTTGTTCTGTTTCGTGTATATATGTATATGTATATACGTGTGTGTGTATATATATATATATATATATATATACACACACACGTATATACATATACATATATATATATACACGTATATATATATACATACATATATATATGTTGGGGTTTTTTGTTTTGTTTTGCTGATCAGTAATTTGTAATCAGTTGCATTATTTTTAATATCAATGAGAAAGAGTTCAATTTGGATGGTGTTATTAATTAATAAATCTTTCTTCTTTCTCCCTTCTCTTTTTAATGCTCCTGCTGCAGAGCTGCTCCACAAAGGAATAACATCAATAACCAATTTAGAAGGTTGGGTTGGTCATCCATTGGATCCCATTGGCACCCTCTTCAGTAGCCTTATGGAAGCCTGCAGAGTAGATGATGAAAGCTATCCTGGATTCTCAGATTTTGCAGGTAAAACAGTTCAGACATGTGTGGGGTTTTTTGGATATTGAATGGATATATAATACTCTTCCTCAGTTTTGTTTTTTAAAATCCTTAAAATTACTTCACAAATGATTAACATTCTTCACTTAGAAAGTAATTTCAATTAACTTTAAATTTCTTAATATACTTTACAATATTATACAATACGCAAAGCATGAAGCATTACTAAAAAAGAATCTTAGTTTTGGAAGAGTGTATTCAGAGAAAGAAACATTTACTTTTTATAAAAAGTCCAATTCCTGATGTGTATTTGGGGGGTAGGTTTTTTGAGCACTCACTTTTTTTCTTTTGCATGATCTGCTGTTAGAAGGCAGCACATCACAGTGGCCTTAGAGTCAGAAAGACCTAAGTTTACATCTTCCTGCTGACACACACTGACTTTGTGATCCTGGGAAAGTCACTTACTCTCTCAGTGTAAGAGACAGTCCTCTAAGATTATAATTTTTGCTTTGCACTAGGAGAGGAAATGTCTTCCTTGAGAGTTCTTTTCACCAGTGATATCACAGCTGCTGGGAGGGGTCCCAACTTATCAGACTGAAATAATATTGAGGGAAATGTTGAAAATTCGTGAGGTTACAAATACTCTATTCCTGTGCTCCTAGAGCTTTTTGATTGTAATATTTATAAATATTGTCCTTTAATTCATCTTATTGATAATTATATATTATAACATTTCATAGTAAGGAGCAAGAGTCTCTTCCTTTCCTTTTTTAAAAGAAGGGGAAAGATTCCTATAAGGAAATTTATTACCACATAGGTGCATTTGCAGACCCTTACGTATATTTACATATGAATAAATATAGTCCTAAGTCTTATTAAGTATGTGGAGAAAACAATCTTCATTTAAAGAAGTCTTCTTTATATTTTAGCTGTATATTTATCCCATTTCTTCTATAAGACTGTGCAGGGCTCAGTAATGCCTCTTCAGGTGCCAATGAGGGAGGGTCCCTCTAGTGCTGTATAAGGAGATGAATTTACTTTCTTCCATGTAAGCCCTGGGAGGCCTTTTCTCCTTGGTAGTGCCTTCCGTTTTTGCCCAAAGGCTCAGGAATCCATCATGCTTATCTTAACTTTGGGGTTTGATGGAAAATACTGTACACTGTTTGAGGTTTATTTTAATTTACAACAGATCTACTGTGATCACCAAAGAATGCTCATTAAAAGTATCATTTTTGAAAATGATACACACTTAATGCTGGGAGGAACCTTTGGAGTAAAATTATTAGGACCTTATTAGGTCCTGGAATTAGGAGCATAAGACCAGCATTTTGTTAAATCTTTGCAACTCTTGTAGAAGTAAGGAAAGTATCATGAGTGATCTGCTATACTCATTTACCTTCAGCTGTATGTTTCATTAACTTATTTTTAATTTAAATATTTTAGGTCTTTTCACTGTGGGGCTGAGTAGAAATTTGGAGGTGATTGATTTACAGTAGGGAAATTCCCTTCTTAATTAAACGAGAATGTTGAGAAACTTCATTTTTAAGTAACAGATTTTCTGACTCTCCAGAGATAAATATTATATAATTCATTAAACAGCATTTGGTAAAAATAAATATTTGTATGTGTCAGAGTGTATAAAGAAAATAATGTGTGAACTACCATTTCTTTTGTTGTTTCTTCACAGAGAATATGGGGCAGGGCAAGTCTCTGGAGTACCACCACCTGCCTACACACAAGTTCTTGGAAGAAGGGGAATCCTATTTAACTCTGGCTGTGGAAGTAGCACTAATAGGGCTGGGGCAGCAGCGGATCATGCCAGATGGATTGTACACACAAGAGAAGGTTTGCCGAAATGAGGAACAGCTCATTTCCAAGCTACAAGAAATTGAATTGGATGATACATTAGTGAAAATTTTTCGCAAGCAAGCAGTCTTCCTATTAGAAGGTACCTTGATGGGGAACTGCTTTGTATTTACTTATTCAGCTTTGTGTAGAAGATAGTAATTCCTTCATAGGTTACTTGGCAGTACCTTTTCTTTGGTATCTGAATTAATTTCAAAGTATGATCATTTCTTTAAGGAGTTTGGTCAACAAGTGATCATAAATATATTCGTATTGACCGGGAGATAGTATCACTTGGGGCACAAAACAGTTTTAAAAATTAAAAACTGGAGTGAGAGGGGAAGGGAGAGTGGCCTTACGTTTATAACTCAACAAGAAGCAGCCCTGTTTAATACCATATGGTTTTCAATAGGGCTGCTTTGTTTGGAACATCCCATACCAGAAACAGGCATAAGTCTGATTGCCAATGACCATGATCCCATTTGCTTGGACAATTAAATAATTGCATTATGATTGAGTGACATCTCTGAATTATGGACTCTTGTGTAGTGTCTGAGTTTTTAATGTGTCCTTTGCAAATACTGACAGTACAGAGAATTTGGAAATGAATGAGTGAATTACCACCGCCAATGATCCTCTCAAAATGTTTCTAATAGGTTAACCAACCCAAAAGTTTCATTTAGCTTCCAAGGCAAACTCCAGTTTTCTTTGTAAGGTTAAGACCAGAAAGCAATGCAAAAAAGATTTAAATGAACTATAAGTTAAACGGTTACAACCTCAATAACCAAGAAGGTATTGCATTTAAAAACTTTGGAACTTTTAAAAATAATCAAGAAAATAATATTTTGATGCCTCAAACACAGCACTAAAAAGTTTTTTTTTCCTTATGACAAAATAAAAAGTGAGAATCAGAGCAAGGTAGTTTTGAAAAAAATAATGTAAATTGGGATATGGGGGATAAATTTCAGTTTGGTTAGGTAAGGAGGCAAGTTTTTTATAATTTTCTGTTCCTTAGTTTTCTATAAAATTGAAATACCTATTCTACTTCCCCTCATTTGATTGTTATAAGAAGCATGTTTTGTAAACTTTAAAACCCTTTATAAATGTAAACTATTGTGTGAAATGTTTAAGTAGTTTGGATGAGGAAGGATGGTTGCATTCAAAAACAGAAACAACAAAAAACTACATTGAAGTGTTTTGCCCTTTTATTATAAGTGACTCCACATTAAAGAAATTGCATTTCTTGCATCTAGCAAACATAAGACCTTTTTTCTCTGTAACAAATAATTTTATTTTGTCCTTATGAGTAGGGTCCTGTCATATCTCTAAGTATATAGTGAAATCAATTTTGCTTATAGTTGAAATAGAAAATCTAAATTTCAGACAATTTAACTGTAAATCAGTACAAGCTCTCTGGTTTCACTTTGAAATTTATAAGAAACTGTGTTGCTGTGCATTCAGCAGGCACAAATGGGAAGGTTTTTTGTTGTTGTTTTTCACCATGCATATATGTCACAGTTTGTTAGAAAAATGGATTTTAATAGCTTACTTTTAATGTTGTTTGGAAAATGGTTACAGTATCCTTTTTAAAAAAATGTGGACTTATAGTAAATGAAGACTAATTACCCTTTTATTCTGATGAAACTTTGAAATAGTGGAAGTAAATACTTCATTGTCATTAGGTGCTATTCTTTTAGAGTACTAGTCTTAACAATTATAATTCACAGACTCATCCTGGCTTGTAATTTAGAATATCTCTAGATACCTCAATTTGTTTTGTTTATCTCCATGGTCAGGTTTGTCTCTCTGTCCCAAAGATTAGAATGTATATTCACCTGTACACTTGTAAATGCTCTGTCATCTAATGGACAAAACTTTGGAAAGGTATCCTAGAAATTTCTGTAGGTTTTACTTTTCAGAAAAATGATTTCTGTATTGTGGTAGTCCTTATCATGCAGAGGGGAGTACCACTTTCAGGTAGCCCTTATCTGAGTTATTGCTTTATGACACAAATTTTGAACTGTCTTAAAAATACCAAGCGATCTTTGCTTTAGATTTTCCTTCTCTCTAATATTGCTATAACACTTGATTGCAGTCTTAATTAACTGGAGTATTGCTTATCCCATTTTTGTAAATTTTGGTTTAAGTACTTTTATCAACTGTGGTAATTCAGTTTTAGAAATATAAAATCTTTATGCTCTCCCTACAGCTGGGCCATATAGTGGTTTAGGAGAAATCATCCATCGAGAGAGCGTTCCAATGCATACATTTGCCAAGTATCTCTTCACCTCTCTCCTACCTCATGATGCTGAACTGGCATACAGAATTGCACTGAGAGCAATGCGGTATGTATAGAAATCCCCTCAGGGAAGAGAAAAGCAAAATTTCCCACTGGGAAAAATGGCCTTTAACTGACTCCTGCTACTAATTCATTCATGTTTCCTGGAACCAAGCAAAAGCTAAGGAAACTGTTTGCCTGTGCATCTTAGGTTGTTTTTTAAAAACAGGAAAAGAACCATACTTGGCCTACTAGTGTGCTGACATACTAATTTTAGGGGTATTTTTATTGGCTTTTTTCTTCTCTTTTCCTTCTTGGATCTAGAGTGTGGTTTTCGTGGGTTATTTTGGGCTGTGTTTAATCACAAGGCAGTTTTCAGTTGAAACTTTCCTAAATAATTCATTACTTTTTGAAAATTAGATTTTTTTCAGAAAAGAAATAATAAATGTGCTTGACAAAATTTAATTGAGGCCTTCAGAGCTGCTGTAGTTTTCACTTTTTATATAGTTGTTTCACCATCCATCAGTAATATAGAAAAGCAATTGCATCGCAAAGTAATTTTATGGTTGGCTCAAAGACAAGAACATGAGTAGTATCCTTACATGTGTAAGTAATGACTTATTTTGGTTTTCAGAAGTTTTCTCACTTTATATTCCTCATTCTGTGAACTGTTCTTCGATTTTCCCTTTTTTATATGTACATTAAAATGTTTTTGTGTTTTTCACTTAAAAAAATAATTTTCTAAATAACCATTCCTTCCTTCACCATCCAAACTTTTGTGTGGGTTCATAATGACATTTTTCACTGAATCTTGTGAAGTTGTAACTTACAAAACTTTGAGAATACAAGAGCTTTTCTTAAAACAGAAGCTATTTTACAAATCAGGCCCAAATTTCTAATGGAGAATATAGAATAAATTTCACAGTCCCATTTGAAGAAGAGACCTGAGAGCTTGAGAACTGCGAATCAGTAAGAAGTTGTATGTCACCCATTCTGTGTCCATAGCCATTGCCCTGGGTTTTTAAGAACACGTACCATGCCTCTGAATTGTGTCCTATATGTCAGTCACTTTAAACAAAATAATGAGTGTGACCTTGAATCTGTTCAGGGAATTGCCTGATGGATTAAATGTGATAAAGACAGAGCTATTGTACACGTGCGCAGACACACACACACACTCTCTCACACACACACACACACACACACACACACACACACACACACACTCTCAAGGCTAGAATTTCTTTAATTTCATGTGTCCTTTCCCTGGCACTCTGATGTCTCCTTTATTTATCATATTCTATTCAGTTCAGCAAACCTTAAGTATCTACTGTGCATAAGGCTCTGTGCTAGATTCTGTATGTACAAAGACAAAAATGAAGCAGTTCCTGCCTTCAAGGAGCATACATTCCATCAAAGAACATGACACATTCACAGATTAGTAGAAACAAAGTATTTGCAAAACAGGAAAGAGAGGAGAGAAAGGAATGAACAGTTGAATGAGGTAAGGAAAGACCTCTTCTAGGTGCCAACTGAACTGACTCTTGAACAAAACCAGGGATTATAGAAGGTAGAAGTTGAAAGCCACATTTATTGAAGGCTTGAAGGACTACCAGTGCAAAAGCATGGGGAAAGGAGAGAAAATATTATGTATGGACAAATGCTAGAAAGGCCATTTTGACTAGAACATGATGCACAAGGGAGAGGAACATGAAATCACTAGAAAATTAGGTAGGAGCCAGATTGTAAGAGTCTAGATGTCAGTCTGAGAATTTTGTTTCTTATGCTAGAGGCCATAGCAAGTTCATGGAGGATGTTTTAGAGTGTGATGGAAGGTAGAGAAGGTGTGTGACGTGACCATCCTAGGAATGTCAGTTTTGCCTCTTTGTGAAGCATGGATTGGAGAGGGGAAAACCTGAAAGTCAGGAAACAAATGAGGACTAGTCCAGGATAAGATGTGACAAGAGCCTAAACTTGGGTAGAAGTTGCAGGTGGAGAGAAGGAAAATGTGAGAGGTGGTGTTGCAGTAGAACTGACAGTTAACAATTGATCATACATGGAGATTGAGAGAGAAGGAATAATCAAAGAATTGTACTGCCAGTTTACAAAGCTGGAAGATTGGAAAGGTATGCCATCAATAGGAATTGAAAAGTTTGTAAGTGAGTTAAGTTTGGGGGGAAATATATTAAGTTTTGGCTATGCTGGGTTTGAGATGCCTACAAATGTCCACCAGGCACTTGGGTGATGCAGTAACTGAGTTCAGTGGACAGATTGGAGTTAGAGGGATAGAGAGAGATGTGTGAACTGTCTGCATAGGGTCCTAACTGATGCAAACTGTAGAGATCACTAAGTAGGGGAAGAGTGCTGCAGAGAGAGCAGAGGGGCCAGGACAAGAGCTTGGGGAATGCCTGTGCTTATTGGCCAAGACACAGATGACGATTCAGCAAAGGAGATCACCATTAGAAGAAGAACCAGGGGAGACTATATCAGGTGAACGTTGTGGCTAGCAGCATCACATATTTTGAAAATACTGGAGGTGGTGGGTAAGGCCAAATTTTTCCGATCTCTAAGATGATAGTCGTTATTAGAGTGGTAGTTTAATACTACTTGTGTTTGTGGGTGAAATATTTTGAATGAAATGGAAGTGTCCTCTGACATGCGGAAATCTGGACATACCCAAATCCAAAAGATTCCATTCCTTTTGTTAACAGTAGAACCTTGAGTTAGAGCCCTAGTCTCGAAATCAGGAGGACCTGAATTCAAATCCACCCTCAAACACTTGACATTTACTAGCTGTGGGACCCTGGACAAGTCACTTAATCCACCTTTCCTTGCCAAAAAAACAAAAACAAAAAACCTCAGTGTTACCACACTCTGATACTATTACCACTGACCAGGTATGACAGCATTGTATAGAATAATACTCATTTATAGTGCCTGCTGATTTAAATTACCTTCAAAGTGCAAAGACTCCCGTTAGTCTCTGGTTCATTGAAAGGCAGTTCTTGCTTGTGTATAGCAACAGAACAATGGGGAATATTGTTGTTTTTTAAATCCCCTCCACATGCCTCTAGCTAGACAATCCTTGCAGGAAACTACTGTGAAAGAAATACTTCATAGCAAGCACTGATCTTTAGAGGAGATCAGAAACAGAGAGTAGAAAAAGAGAGGTCGTCCTTCATTTGCATCCTCCCCTCATTAGAAGGTGTCATTTTCAGGAAATGCTCTTTTAGCATTCTTTGTTTTTCTACTCTACAGGAGTGATTTACCTCTAAAACAATTTTGGCAGTTTTTTCTTGGATAAATGGATACTTTTCGGTTTTTTAATTAGCCTACAAAAATTATAAACCTAACACTTCCTCCACCCAATACCAATTGTTGGAATTTCTTTTGTTTAGCCAGCAAGTCAGGTTTACAATACATATGTTAAGCTGAGTATGATGTTTTCTGTGAAACAAGAAATAGAGAAATCATTTCAAAACGTACATGATCTCCATCTCTCTCTATCTGTCTCTCTGTGTACTTACGCAATAATATACCCAACTCTTCTTGCCCCTGATCCCAACAACGAAGAAACTTTCATCTCACCTCCTGTCACTATATCACCCCTTTGCCATTCTAAACACAAAAAAAAGGAGGAAAATTGCCCTCTTATAAAGCCACAAACATGTTACATTGGACCTTGGGAAGTATTATCAGACACTCGTGCATTCTGGCACATTTTGCTTATAACTTTAATTCCACACTACCAAAAGTTGCAGAGATAATAGTGAAAAGGCTATCTATGATTTCCTGTGGGATTAGGTTGCTGTTATCAAAACTGTTTCACTATTCTTTCCCACCAATACTTAGAAATGATTTAATATTTGCTTTGTTTTCAGCAAGATCTTACATTTTTAGTTTATTCTGATCAAGGCAGGTTGATTCCCAAGATTAGAAATTTCATTGAAGTCATGGGGAAATGTGAAAGAAGTCTGAAGATTGAGTTATTAATATTGTATCTTCTGAATCAAAAAAAATGCCAAAGGCATATTTTGTTGATACCTAAAGGATATAAAAGAAAAAGCTCTTCTCATGTGAAAATAAAGTAGAAAGGACAGTTTTCTCCCTTTCTCATCCAGTTTTGCCATTAATTGTCTTCATATGTCTTCAAATCTCTGTTTCAGTACCCTCTACCCTGATCTTCCACTGCTAGTTTCTCTTTATCAAATTTTTTAATATAAATGAATGAATTTGAAAATTGAGTTAAGAATGAAAACTGTGGCAGTAGGAAAACATAGCTCTTAGTGCTCAATAGCTTAGTTTGCCTGTGCACTCTCATCTTCCTAATGATACACAAGGAGGCAAATCTCTTAGATTTGGGTGATTAACAGTTAATGAGGCTTTTGGCAAACTGACTTTGAAATTTTGGCAGAAGAGAGATTGTCTACCACAGCTCTTGCACCTGGGCCATGTGTGCTTTCTCTGTAGTCAGGCAGCCCTTGTGACTTTTGCTTGCCAGTAACCACGGTTATAATGATGGACAAGTGAAAAGAGGCAGCCTGCTTTGTCTTTTCATTACAGATTACTAGTATTGGAATCTACTGCTCCAACAGGAGATATGTCCCGCCCACACCACATTGCATCAGTTGTTCCAAACCGGTATCCCCGCTGGTTTACCCTAAGCCACATTGAGTCCCAGCAGTGTGAGTTGGCATCGACTATGCTAACAGCAGCCAAAGGTATAGTATTATCCTTAAGACATAAGTATTTTATTTGTTTTCCAGGGAGAGTAATTTTTATTTCAGATTGCTTAGTTGATAGTAATTTTACTGTAAGACAGTTTTTAGTAGTCGTAATTTTTAGGTCAGAAGTAATAAAACTGATTTAAGTCTGTGACTAAGTTAACTGAGTCACCAGACTATCCCCTGTGTGGCTACTTATTTTGCAGATAGGGGATTGAAGTGGTTATTTAGACTCAGAAATAGATAAATGTCTGCTTAATTTTTCATCCCTTAAAACATCCATGAATAAGATTTAGGGGGCTGTTTGTTATTTCATATTGATTTTGTTTCACATATGCATTTGCTTACTAAAGGTGTGTTGTTGTGTGTCCTTTTTTTTGGTAAATCGGGTATTCATATATATTGAAGTAATTATGGAACACAGTTATAATGTCTCTTCCATCAGTGAACATTTCAAATAAATTAATTTGTGTAATTGTTTTCCTTCCTTTTCTTTTCTTTTGTTCTTTTATTGTGCATGTATGTTTGCTTCCTCCCCCTTGTACATTGCAGGCGATGTTCGGAGGCTTGAAACAGTATTAGAATCCATCCAGAAAAACATTCACTCCTCATCCCACATTTTTAAGCTTGCCCAGGATGCATTTAAGATAGCAACTCTCATGGACAGTTTGCCAGACATCACTCTTTTGAAAGTGTCTCTGGAGCTGGGCCTTCAGGTATATCACCAATATTCTTATGGGAAATTGGAAAACTTTTGTTTTTACTCTTGTTCTGAGGATTGGTAAATCCAAAGAGAACTTGGTTTTGTTTGTATAGGTAAGTCAATCCTTAGGTGCGCAAACCTTTAAGCATTCAGAAAAATGTGCCGCTTGAAGGCATTTGTGATTCCCAGCTAGAAGGACTTGCTTTTTTGTGGATGCATTTGCTGTCCTTTCAGAGACCGCACCCTTGCCTTTTAAAAGACGTAAGGTTGTATCTGTAGGCAGCACGGTCAAACCCGGAGCCCAAAATCAAGACGCCTAGACTCTGGGCCCAGTTTTACTGCCAAAGAACTCTGCCGTCTTAGGCACACCACTGAACTGCTCTGCTCCTCAGCCTGTTCGTCTTTTAAAGAGGATGAGCAGGCCTGTGCAGCCTTCCTTGCAGAGGAATGTGGTTCTGTAAGGCTCAGATGAGACAGCGCATGTGAACGTGCTTTGAAATCAGGGCCAGTAAAGTCACCCTTCCTCCCCAGTAAGAAGACCCCCTGCCCCTTGAATGATAACCCTAATATCATTCTTTCTCCTTTGAGTGAATAGAGAAAAGATGGTTAATAATCCCTGAATTTGTAATTCAATATAATTCAAAATTTTTAGAGTTTCTATTTCCAGAAAAACATGATGTTGACTTTATTTTTGCTTTTTGGTTTCTTCATATTGCACATCCCTCTTGGGTAGTTTTATATAGTTTTTATGAGTTTTTTTTAATTTTTATTTCCATTGCTTGGCACATAGGTCTTCCCAAATTCAAGGCTGCTCTTACCATCATACAGCACAGTAGTACAGAACTGTAAGTGTAGAAGGTAAAGGATATTGGGCAGAATTGATACCAACTCTATGACACCGAGCCTTGACAGCTTGGAAAAGTTACTTCTTTGAAAAAATGTCCCCAGTTGAGAACAGTTATGACCATTTACTGGCACGTAAGAGCAATATTTTTAATTGTAATTGACTAGAAAGCGTGTATAAGCACAAGGACTACCATGATAGAATTGTCTGACTTTTGGTTACTGGATGCCTTAGGATTTTCACGTTATCATAATTTAAATTGCCGTCCCATCGATTTACGTTATTGCTGATGATATTTTCACAAATTTGTCAGGTCATGCGAATGACATTGTCAACTTTAAATTGGCGACGGCGGGAAATGGTGAGATGGCTGGTAACGTGTGCGACTGAAGTGGGTAAGTAAATACGTTCCAAGAAACCGCTTTCGGAAAACGTCATTTCTGTTTCTTGTCATCGTTAGGGGCAGCAAGTAATGACTCAGTTTTGAGTGTATTGGGCACAAGCCTCAGAAATGCCAGAAATGCGCTTTTGCATAAATTAAAGAAATATCTCATTGCAACCCGAACCAAAAGGTGAATTCCCCTTTTTGTGGCCAGGTCTTCTGTTCCTTAAGCAGCTTCTGAATTCACCCACAGAATGTTTGTTCTCACGCTCCTGCTTACTAGAAAAGTAAACTGGATTTTTAAAAGATTATTAGAAAGGAGTGTCTGAAAACATTTTCCCACATACTCATCAAACAGCTTAATTGTAAATTTTGAGCTTAATTTTATGTGTCTTGATTACGGTGATGGTTTCCTTGGTGTCACTGTTTCAGAAAGAGAAGTCATCTTTTAAGGGTTCTCAGAAATTCTAAAGTGCCACACCCCACTTTGCTCCTCCTCATCACCTTCTCCTCTTCCCCACCCTCACACTCTAGAATTCATCCTTTGTTCGATTCATTGTCTGTGTTCAAGTGACTCCTGAAATTGGAGTCTGCTTTCTGCTGTTCTGACTCATTGAGGTCTGGCTGGGGCGTAAGCAAAAACATTGACGAGCACATCTGAATAAGTCTACGTGATGATACCCCATAAATAAAAAGGAATAACGAGTGTTATCAATTCAAGTGAAGTGTAGATCCCTCAAATCCTTGTCATCGTCAGTCTTATTCTGGGGACCTGGATAGTACCTCAAACCACCTGAAATGAGTTTAATGTTGATAAACGTGCAACTGATAACAGGGTTGAATTATTGTTCTTAGGTTCTTCCTCATTTATGAACAGTACCAGACTATGTGGTTCTGTTCACCCTTATAGGGTCAGTAGTAACTTTTAATGCCTTTTTGAAGAACAGGATGGCCAAATGCAGAGAAGAAAGCCAATTTTTACTGCCTATTGAAGTCATTTTTACAGCCTTTGCCTCCCCTGACATTCTCTCCTGTGCTAATACTACTTCGGTGTGAGGGCATCTTGTTGTTAGTGTAGATATACCCACTTCACATCCCTGCCCTCCATCCTAGGTGTTTGCATGCTTCAGTTATCTCAGTTGACACAATGTTGTTGATCTATCCTGTTACTTTAAATGGAATGAATAAGCAGGAAACATCTTACCATAGAATAGGTGAAGTAATGCTGTCAGTATGATTCTTGACCAGTTGTCTCTCAGGATGTGAAGTGCTTTTATTATATCCTCATGATAATCTAGTTTATAGTTACATGTAAAAATATTCTATAGACTCAAGTCAGTCCCATATAGGGCATTGACCGTGTACATTTAAATGAAGATAATGGAAAGTTTCCTGTCTGCCTGCATCTTCCTCTCAAATTATGAGAGTAAACCAAATCACAAGTTCCTATTGAGAAAATGATAACCATTGGGTGTGGTTTAGGTGAGTTCAAGTCAGTGAGAAATTACTGCTGGCCATAAGAAGGTGCCCTTAGTTGCCCATAATCAACAATTTGTAAAGCACGTTAGGCAGATATTTTCCCCCTACAATAATAAAGTGGTGTGAAATAAGACTATACATTTTGTGCAAAAATGCCAACAAAAACAGAATGGCAGTTGTTTAGTGTTCTTTCTTTTTTCCTATTTGCATCAGAAAAAGGCACACATCCTTTGCCAGGAAGAAATGCTAGCAGTGAGACAGAAGAGATACTGTGGAAATCATTGTTATAATTTTATTTGTTAGTGACTGTATAATGTGTCAGTATTTTGAAAGTGGAGAATTAATGTGAATATGGAATCCCATTTAATTTACCATATTATTATAGAGTACAGGTACAAGGGTAAGACCAGTCTCAGAATCACTTCACATATCCTAACCCCACCAGACTCACACTGGGTTTTTGTTGTTGTTCTGCTTCAGTGACTTGACACTGTTTATTTAAATTACACACCTTTAAGATGATTTGGTGACAGAGGCACTTTTGTCTTGGCATTTTGAGAAAAACGTAACCATCTAAGGAAAACTCTGTAAGATTTGAGAAAGTCAGTTTATCAAACAGTAAATTTGAAGTGTGTTACTGACATTAGACTCTTGCAAACTAGAGCCATTTATCCAAAAGCCATAGTCTTAAACTACAAACAACACAGTGAAAATATCAGATACCCCGAGGATTAGTTCTTTATTATGAGATGTCCAGATTTCTTTTAGCCTTTTTGTTGAATCTAAAAGGTTGCTTCCCATAACATTATCAGAGCTCTTTATAGAAAGCCTGTTACATTTCCTCTGATAAGATGAACAAGTTAAGTTTTGTTTTTTAAAAATAAAAATGAAAAGGCAGCTTCTGCAATGTGCCAGTTGGTGACAGCCCCCTTCTTTGTCTCCTAGGTGTCTATGCACTGGATAGTATCATGCAGAGCTGGTTTACGCTCTTCACCCCCACAGAGGCCACTAGTATCGTTGCTACCACAGTGATGTCCAACAGCACCATCGTCCGTCTGCATCTGGACTGCCACCAGCAGGAGAAACTGGCCGGCAGTGCTAGGACGCTTGCTCTCCAGTGTGCCATGAAGGACCCTCAGAACTGCGCCCTCTCTGCACTGACCTTGTGTGAAAAGGATCACATAGCTTTTGAGACCGCTTACCAAATTGTTCTTGATGCT
>CM053769.1:645046578-645094078 GCA_028658325.1 Potorous gilbertii | reverse complement strand
ATGGAAGTACTTCATCTCTAAATTCGTAGGCCTAAGATGCCTTTTCTCATTCCTCATGTATTCCTGTTTCATGTTTGTTCTGAATATTGACAAAAGTATAATCTCTGACATTCAACTCCCACAGAAATACCCCAGTCCCATCATGGTTTTCTTACCAAGCTACAAACTGTAGAAAGAAGAGCTGATCTTTACATTTCTGTTCTCTTTGTACCAAGAAGCAAACTAAAACACTTCCCTACTCCAACCTGAATTGGAAAACTGCTCTTGTAACTCACAAGAGAAAACTGGGTCTAAATAAATTGCAAAGATAATCTCATGGTTTTGAAAAGAAAGAAATAATTACATTTCACCTTGTGGATTAGGTTCTAGTGGAAAGCTTTCAGACTCATTGATTGAAGCTTATGTGGAAAGATGTGGGATCTTTCCAGTGAACAAATACAGAGGAATACTAGTTCTTCATCCCATAAAATAAACTACCTTCTCCCAGAAGTGAAATTCTCTTTAAAATACATCCCATGTTTCTGAACGTATCCATTTAGAGCAAATGAAATGGTTTAAGTTGTGATTTATTTTTATATTTTTAGCTATTGTGTGTATTTTCATAAGTGTTCGGATAAATTCATTAATGTAATTCAAAATCAATCATTGTCTGTGTCAGAGTAGTTTGATCCTATTTGATTAGAAACCAGTATATGTGAAATACCTCTTGTGTGAAGATGGATGCATTGTGGGAAGAGAAGCATATGAATTTGTAACTGTTAGGGAAATTCTCCAGGTAAAGAAAAGTGGGCTAAAATTCTTACATATTTTTTATCCTGAATTTTCTCTCAGCAAAGTAACAAGAACATATAGCTGCCAAATGAGAAGGAAGAAAATTACTATGGTTGGATTGTTTTCTATCAGGTCTTCCACCTTCTGTGGCTCATCACTGGGGACCAGTGGCCTTGCGTTCGACGACGCTATGCCAGTGCAATGAAATCTTTGATAGGGTCTGCCAGCCAAAAAAAGTTTTGAGTACAGAAAGCTTACGCAAGAGAGCTTTATCATCAAGTTTGACCATGAGATGTTGAATTTTGGCCTACTACCATTTAGTAAGTCAAAAAATGGGTGCCTTCTTTAGTAATATAGGGAGCATTTGTACACTAACTTGTGTGAAACTGAAGTATGTCCCACAGTGCAAGATTTGGTCTCCTAGAGATGAGGCATATTGCAGAGATATATGACCTAGGAATGAATTATTAATCTCCTTGTGAGACTGATTCAGTATCAGAAGATCAGATTTCTCTAATTTTTCCAGTTTCATACCTCAAATTCTCAGGTGTCCTTAGAAGTAGTGAAATTTCAATCTTCTAAGCTTTCATTTTGGAAACCAACAAATTTAATTCATGGATGAAATTTCCTAAATCTACCTTGCTGTCAGTCCAAGAGATCTGAGGGCCTCAGAACTAAAGGAATTGTATTCACATATCACCAACAAACTGTCGGGCCAAAAATTCACATCTATGGTCTCCCCACATTAAATCCCAAAAGGTTTTCTTGTATAACATGCCAGTTGTGGATGCAAAATTGAAAGGGAAAAGGTATTTCTGTCTGCTGATGACCTGCCCTTCGCAGTTTGACACCCCAACCATATCTTCCAGCTCTTTATTCTGATCTTGCCTTTGAGACAGTACCAGACTCTACCAGACCCTTCCTGCTTAATCTTTAATTGTAAGTCTTCAAAAAGGAGGCCATTAAAAGGAAACCTCTTGCCTATTTCTTGGGGATAGGGCATAGAATAAAAACATGTAGTTTACCAGTAGTCTACAACATCATAATGTGATTAATAGATTGCTAGAATAGGATATAATTACTAGACAAGAACCTTGGACATCCAGGCCCTCATTTAATAGATGAGGAAGTCAAAGCCCAGTGAGATGAGGTCCCTTCATGTTCCTCATTTATTCATTTAACATTTCTAGAGCCTCTTGTGTCCCCAGGAATGGACAAGGTTCATATGTTCCTGGGACATGTATGTAAGAGGTAGAAGGCAAGATCCCTGCCATTGGGCAACTAGAGGTTATTTATGGTCAATAATAAGTTGTACGAAAGTAGGCACATTTTAAGTCAAGAACATTAAATTAAGCACCTACTATATGCCAAGCATTGTGTTAAATACTATACATACAAAAAGAGAAATGAGATAATCCCTGCCCTTGAGGAGGTCACAGTTTAATGGAGGTTGGAGGGAGGGGAACAAGAAGACAAGTATGTACAAACAAGCTATATACAGAGTAGATAAGATTGTGTTGTCCAAATGATGACATGACTTGCACTTGACTTTGTTTTGAGTGAGGGAGGGCTGTGCAGGTCACCAGCCTCACTTCTCCTCCAGAGCCATCTGAATCCAGTGACCAGATATTCATCAGGATGCCATGGGAGACCTTAAATCATTAAAATAAGGCCCTAGAATTAAGACGGGTTGTGAAAGCCTTCCTGTAGAAGATGGAATTTTAGTTGGGAGCTAAAGGAAGCCAAGAGCATATGAAGAGGGAAAGCATTCTGAGAGGCGGGAGTCGGTTTGAGAAAAACACCTGGAACTAAGATAGTGGGCAGTGCCCTGATCAAAGGAAAACCAGATGAATGGCTTGAGAATATTTAGCCAGAAAAGAGAAAATTTAAAGAAGATCTGATAGCTCTCTTTAAATATTTGTCATGTGAAAGAGAGATAAGATTTTTTTTTTGACCTGTCTGTAGTGGGACAGAATTAGGAACAATAAGGGGAAGTTGGAAAAAGGCCTATTTCCTCTCAATGTAAAGAAAAGCTTCCTCATGCTTCAGGCAGTCTACAAGTAAAACAGGCAGTCCAAGCAACACCATGGATTCCTTATCTGTGGAAATCTCTAAGCAGAGGAACACAGTAGAGGGCATTCCCAGTCAGGTCCTTTCCAACTGTGAGATTCTCTACTTCTGTCAGAGGCTGCCACAGAAAAGTGAGATGCCCAACATCACGCAGAAGGAACAAGCAAGAGACGAGTGATTTGATGTTTGATTGGTTGTAATGAGACAGAGACAGACACGGAGAAACACAGAGAGACCGAGACAATTAGAATGGCTAGAAATGCAATTTCCTTAGCAGACAACAGTTGAAGCCAGCGGTTACTGGTTGTGTTAGGATGTTGGCAAGAATCTGCTAATTGTAAATCAAACACCTAAGCAACCAATACTTGGTTGCTTCAGGCACAATAAGTAGGCAGATTGCCCAGACAAGTTAGAAACAAGAGGTAGCTGTACAGATCTAAGGTTCTTCTTTTCAGTAAGTATAGAAAGAAAGTATGGGGATTCAGATATCCATTTAAATGTCTGATCCGGCCTCAGACACTACCTGTGTGACCCTGGGCAAGTCAATTCACCCTCTTTGCTTCAATTTTCTCCCTTATAAAATAAACTGGAGAAGGAAATGGCAAACCAGTCCAGTATCTTTGCCAAGAAAACCCCAAAGAGTTGGTCATGACTGAAACAACTAAACAACAAAGGTTCTTTTCATTAAGTATAGAAAGAATATCCATTTAACCACAGGTTATCAGACCTGAAAGGGATTGCCAAGATCATGTAGTCCAACCTCCTTATTTTATAACTGAAGAAAATGAGACACAGGGAGTGCTTAAGTGATAGGACAGTGATTGCCCAAGGCAAGGTGATTGGAAAAGAAGGGACTCAAACTGAGATCTAATGAGACTTTTGACTCCCAAGTCATCTTTCCAATGCCCCAGTGATCCACTGGAACCATGATAGGTTTGTGTTCCTGCTAGTGACAAACAATAACTATGGTTGAATAAAGTGAGTGTTGATCTCCCTGCTGAAGGAGGTGAGAGGGATGGAGGATTATTTTTGCACTCTATCTTACCCTCGAGCATAAAGTGTTACTTGAATGAATGAAATAAATTCATAAAGAGAACATGGAAAAGGAGGAATAACTTAAAAGGCAGGGGGAGATCCAAATCTGTAGCAGTTTGAAGGGTAAAAGAATGTAACAGAGATAAGAAAGGGAAGAAAGGCCCCTGAATCTTTTTAACAGTGTTAAGTTTAAGGTTCTTCCTCCAAAAGAACTTTTTTCTTTTTTTTTTCTTTCTGCAGAGAAAGTAGCTTCCTGTGCTCCAAGGAATGGTAATGAAGATCCACAGGAATTGAAGGATGATAAATTATTGACTTTCTTTGAAGATAATGAGTTTGTTATTTAAAATGTTGAGGAACCAAGAAAGGAAAATATGATTCTGCATCTCATTATGACCAATTAATAGGCTGATGAAAAAACACAATCAGAAACCATGGGAAGAATTGACCATATCATCTTAAAGTTCATAATATTCATAAGAATAAATAATATAATAAAGTTCATATTCATAACAATAAAGTTCATCATATTCACCTTAAAGTTCATAATAGATATGTAAGGAGGAGGCTGTGTATAGTGTGTTGTATATCTTCAATTTTAAGAGAATAGTTTTCAAATAATTTATGACAGGGAGGGTCCCAAAGGAACAATATGACCAAGTCACATTTTTAAAAACTATATACAAAAGATGGAAAGAGTGAATAACTGCAAAAGAATAGAAAAGAATAACATGGTTCTGAAAAAGTGGTATCAGGTATGCTAAAGCCCAGAACTTAACTGGGGCTGGCTTGAATTCTAAAAACGAACTTTAAATCTACATTAGATTAAAGGAAAAAAATCAGAAAAATTGTAAGGCTGATGGTCCAGATAAATGAGGTAAGTATGGCAAGAGAAAGAAGAACTACTTAACTCTTTCTAAAGTATGTTTTTGCTACCAAGGAGAATGTAGTACATCTAGAATATATATGGCCAACAGGGACATGAAACCTACAAGACTTCAGTGAGCTCAAGTCACCAGGCCTGGAGGAATAGAGGGGAGAGGGGAGAGATGAACTAGACAACCCTGCCCATGAGAGAAATCTATAGGTTTTGAGGGGACCATAAATTCCTTGTGAGTTAACATTGCCTTAGGCTACAAGACAAGGTGGAAGCCTTCTGAGGTCTTACTGTATTGTGAGAGGGATGGTCCCAAGGACAAGGGAGGTGACAGTCCCACTCTGACCTGCCCTTGTCAGATGTTCAGAATATTGTGTTCAGTCCTGGGCCCCATGTTTTAGGGAGAATGCTTTGTAAACCAGGACATATACAGGTGAGAGTTGAGGGGACTCAAAACCAACTCCTCCAAGAATCTGAGGAGGAGGGGGACAGGACAGCCCTTCAAGTATGAGTTGCTGTTGTGTGGAAGAGGAATTCAATTTATTCTGCTTGGCTCCAGAAGGGCCTGCAAGTGGAACATGAGTAGAGGTACCAGAGAGGGAAATTTCAATTTAGAGGCAGCTTTGGATGACCCAGTGGAATAGAGTCCCAGACCTATAGTCAACATTCAAATCTTGCCTTAAACGCCAGCTGTGTGACCTCAGGTAAGCCACTTAATCACTCTCTGTCTCAGTTTCCTCATCTGTAAAATGGGGATAGCACCTACCTCCTGGGATTGTGTTGAGGATAAAATGAGATAATATTTGTAAAATGCTTTTAAAAATCTTAGAGCACATGGAAATAGGTTTCGCAATACTTCATATGTATAATTGGTCTGATACAGCTTGATTTCTTCAATGGTAGGGAAGGGGCTGGAGGAGTCAGAATCTCTTCAGGTAGGTTGGGACCATCGATGAGGCAGCTGAGTAAGTATATGAAGATTTAAGGTACAAGCTCTCCCTGGAATTCCCCAGTGGCTACCCATATAATGCTCCCACTGTGAAATTTGTCACACCTTGTTACCATCCTAATGTAGACATCCAAGGCAATATCTGTTTGGACATCTTCAAGGACAAGTGGTCTGCTCTGTATGATATCAGGACCATCCTGCTACCTATGCAGAGCCTATTGGAAGAACTCAACATTGATAGCCCATTGAACACACATGCTGCTGAACTTTGGACAAAGTCCACAGTTTTTAAAAAGTACCTGCTTGAAACCTACGTGAAGGAGATGACTAGCCAAGAGCCCTGACCCTGGCTACCAAGTCTACCTTCCTTCATCTTGTGCGTATGTGTGTTTGTCTATCTTTTTCTCTTCCCTATAACTTGTCTTTTTCCTCTTCTCTCTCTTGTATCAGGACTCTTTATCATAGATTGTTTTCCTATCCTTTTTTTCTTAAGCTCTAGTCCAGACCTCAACATTAATGTATAACGTTTTATTGGTTTTTTAAAGCTAAAAAAAAAAAAAGAATTTGGGATTCAAATTTTTTTTAGAGAATATTAAAAATAAAATTTTAAAAGTTTGCTTAAAAAAACCTTGGAACATTGTATACACACACACACACACACACACACACACACACACACATATATATATATATATATATGTATATATATATATATATATATACATATATATATATATATATATACACACACACACACACATATATCATCATCATCATCATCATCATCATCATCATCTCAATAAAAGAAAAAACTTCCCCAAAAATTAGTTTTCCAAAAGTAAAATGGACAACCTCAAAAAGTGCTGAAATTCCCAGTTCTTTAACAAGTGGCTAAATATTTCTTCATCAGAGATGTCACCAGGGGCATTTCTGTTCAGGCACTGGTTGGCCTACATGACCCATAAGATCCCTTTCAATAAATAAATAAATGCAAGGGAGATATGATAAAAAGAAAAAAATTCTACACATCAAGTGTTGAGTGGAGCAGGAGGAATGATCGGAACAGTGAGATTAGTCAGGAAAATTATTTTGGAAGATGTTTAAGTTGGGTCTTTGCAAGAGGTGATGACAAAAGATTGGCAGAGAAAAGATGAAAGCTTCTTCCAAGGAGCCTGGATATATACATATATATATATATATATATATATATATAGGCTCTACCACCTATCTGCTCTCTGTGTGATGGACCAAGTGATCTCACCTTCCTCATCTGCCCAATGAGGGCGTGAGATAGGATGATCCGGAAGGTCCTTGCCAGCTTTTCATCTAAGATCCTCTGAAGGACTGATAAAGGAATTTCAATTTGGCAGTATTGACAATAAGGAATTACAGTTCCAAAGAGGCAGAGATATGGTTAAAACAACAAGAACCCGAACCAGCATCTAAGATAAACTAACTGGGAGATAATGTGTAGGATGGATGAGAAGAGAGAGGATCTGGAGCATGGGGAACTGGGAAGAGAACAGTGTAACAATAAGATTGCTATTGCAAGAGCCTGAGCTATGAGGAAGGCTTTGGAATGAAGTGGAATAAAGATGTGTCTGTGCAGGAAGGGTTGGCAGAACCCCGTTGACCATTTAAATTACTCAAGGTCAAAATATCTCTGTTAAAAAGCTGGGAAACCAAAAGAAAGATGGTACCACCAACTGTGATGGTGAAGGGGTGGGAGTGAAGGGGGGAATGATTAACTCAGTCACTCAGAAATGATTGTGATAGATTTTGAATCTACAAAGACCTGTACCACTACTGATTAAACCACACACACAAAATAATGGATCAAGCAGGTGGTATATTGAACAGAGTACAAAAAGTGCTGAAAGGACAGTTTCTTTGGCCATGTCACCAATGTTACGTGCTGAAGATTCCACACATTATAATTATCTCAATGCCTGCACAAGATAGAGGAAGACAAGACAGCCAAAAGGTTGGGGCCCATCTGAAATGGTGGCTAATATGGTGAGTCACTGACTATATGCTGGCTATATGTGAAAGAGGAGGAAATACAAAGAGGTAAGGGAAACTCAATGGATATAAAAGCTTTGAATAGGTACAAGGGTTTCATCTGGGCCTTTGGCTCCAGCTCATCACTTGGAATGATACAGAAGGCTGGGAGAACTCTGAAATGTGGCCCTGCTCCAGAGCTAGGAATGCCTTGATCTGGCTTCATCATCTGTGGTGTCTCACTCCTCCTGACCCCACTTACCTGACTACATTGGCTAAGTGGTGTATATCCCTAAGTATAACCTGAGGAGAGCTTGTTCACTGCTCCTGTATCATCAGTTGCTAGAGCTATAGATAAGGTTTTTTGATTTCTTGTAAGATTGTGTAATGGTTTCTAAACCAAAGGACTGGCCTTGAAGTTGATACTTCCTCTTGGAGGAACTTCCCACATCCATTTTGCTAGGATTGGAGTGGGAGGGGGGATATAGCTCATATGCCAAGAGAGAGGCCTGATGTCTTGTAGGATATATTCAACCACAGCCACCTGCTGAGAGACAGACAGGAGATAAAGATAGACATATAAAGAAAAAGAGACCGGAAGGGACACAGGGAGACAGATATTATAGCTGAGGAAACTGGACACATAAAAGACTTACTATCTATAAAGCAACATTGTGGAAAAACAGTTGAGTACAACTGAAAGCAGCATATGAGCCTGGTTGTTTGGTAGTTTCTCATTGTATCTGACCCCCATTGGGGGCTTTCTTGGCAAAGATACCAGAGTAGTTTGTCATTTCTTTCTCTAGTTTATTTTACAGATGAGGAATTGAGGCAAGCAGAGTTAAGGGACTTGCCCAGGGTCACACAGATAGTAAATGTCTGAGGCCAATTTGAACTCAGGTCCTCCTGGGTCCAGGCCCAGCATTCTATCCATTGTGCCACCTCACTGCCCATGAGCCTGGGTTAGATGGTACAAAGTTATGTGGTATATTGGCAAAAATGTGGGATTTTGACATTAGAAGAACTTAGGCAAGTCATTTCATTTTCTCTGGGTTTCAGTTTACTCATTTGTGAAATGAGGCCATGGAACATAATCTGGGCAGATCATAGATTTAGCATTAGAAGGAAACTTATTTGAAAATATTTAAAATGAAATGTGATTATAAAGATTTACTAGGTCTAAAGAGACTATGAAATAGCCTTCCAAACTGAAGAAATTATAAAGTTAACATTAAAAAACTTCCAAAACAAAAACAGAAAAAGAAGGACCGTATAGTTCAACTCTCTGATTTTACAGATTATTGAGGATATTGACATACAAAGTCTACAGACTTCATAGCAGTCATGCAGAGATACTGGAGTGCTTTGTCATTTCCTTCTCCAGTTCATTTTACAGATGAGGAAACTGAGGCAAACAGGATCAAGTGACTTGTCCAGGGTCACACAGCTAGGAAGAGTCTAAGGTTAGTTATGAATTCAAGATGATGAGTCTTCCTGATTCCAAGCCCAGTATTCTATCCAGCTCCACCTAGCTGCCCCTCCCCACTTACCCACCTCCAGATGTTGAGTCTTTCTTCATCATCTGAATCCATGCACTTTTTGATTTTTGGTGATAATGCTGGCGAATCACCAGAGGTGTCAGACTGCAGGCCCCTAAGTATGGTCTTCCCTTCTTTATTAACCATACCACCTTACAAGTGTGAGGCAGCAACACTGCTGCTGGGCTGCCGTTCCCAGTGAAATGGCAGTGTTATTTTTCTACCCTTCCCCCAATTCATTCATTCCTTGAACAATGAGCTGGCCATTCCCCATTTAGTTTGGATAAGAACAGTTACAGGCATTGCTCTCCTACAAGCAAGAAATGACCCAAGATATGCTGCTGATCTAGGTTTCAAGGCAAGGCATTCACCTCATGGAGAGTATCAGCTTCCCCAAGCAGCTAGAAAGACTTGTTGCTTACTCATTGTCAGCATTCAGAGGAAAACAAAACAACAAGAGCTATTTCCAGTTTTTGATTTGAATCAGAAAAGGATGGGGAAGCCAACATTACCTCCATCCCTGGCATCAGAGCTAAATATAGTCACAGAAACCTAATCAGATAGACCTAAGATGGTGTTGTCTTCTGGTCAGTGGACTGCTTACTTGGGGATTAATTTAACTGGACATTTTCACAGTGAAATTGACTTTGCTGATACAAAACTGCCAAGTTTCATGGTTGACTTGGCAGGGTCACCTGAAGGGGGAAAAAAAGGTTCAAATAAGGTATATCACATTGTTACTTGTCTTAGAACACTAGATCCTTTGTGGTACAAAGGGACTGCTCACCTCTGACTCAAGGCTCCCAGCTTGGCTGCCAATTTACTTGTTGGTGATAACCTTCCCTCCATATCACTCCTGCTTCTTCTAGACCTGGGATTTCCCAGCTCACAAAGGTGCTAAGGGAGATTCATGGCTCTAAAGACAATGTTTTCCTTTTTTAAAAAATTTCGTAAATGTCTTATTCATTTTAAACTTAAATACAAAATAAGAAAAGACAAAAAAAGAACATTTCCATGTACACAACAGAACATAAGAAAAGATTCAATCTAAACAAAAAAATTTCCATTTCAAGAAAACCTATATAATAAAAACTACATATTATTTGCAAAACTACCCAGCTTTTCTTTGCTTCCTTCGAGGTTTTCTTTTGCCCTCTGCTGTGTACTTGATGCTTTATTTTCATCCTTCCTCCTCTACCCACTCTCTCTGTTACTGCCCTAAAGAAGACCATATGTGTGTGTATACACACACGTGTATATACACACAAATGTGTATATATACATATGCATACACATATATGTATGTGTGCATATACATAGATGTCAATAAGTATATACATGTATACAATCATACACATATATGTAAGACTGTACTGTGCATATTCCCACTCATCATCTCTTTCTCCAGAGGTGGATAGCATCTTCCTTCATAGGTCCAAGTCTTTCTATGTTTTTCTAAATCAGCCAGATCATCATTTCCTACACTATAGCAATATTCCAATACAACCACATCCTATCTGAGAAATTGTCCATGAAAGTGTTTTCCCCCAATTTTCTACATTCCTTCTATTCTTGGTTGCCCTGGTTTTATTTATACAAGAAATTTTAAATTGAAAATAATCAAAACGATCCATTTTATACTTCAACAATGTTCTCACCTTGTAATACAGTGCAGGGGTGGGAGATCTGCAGATTTGAAGTCACCTGTGGCCTTCTAGGACCTTGTGTGCAACCTTTTGACTGCGTCCAAGTTTTACAGAACAAATCCTTAAGGATTTGTTCTGTGAAGTTTGGATTCAGTCAAAGGGTAGCACTTGAGGACCTAGAGGGCCGCATGTAGCCTGGAGGCCTCACCCTTTAAGGTCTGATACTGTCGAATCTTCTTTTTCCCCCTCGTTTCTTTGAAATTCTTGACCTTTTGTTCTTCCAAATGAATTTTGTTATCATTTTTTATAACAGTAAAGTAATTTTTTAGTAATTTAATTGGGATTGCATTGAATAAATTGATTAGTTAGGTGAAAGTATCATTTTCTACTACATTGGCTTTGCCTGCCCATAGGCACAATAAATGTTACTCTAATTATTTAAATCTGACCTTATTTGTACAAAAAAGTACAGGAAAAAGATGTTTATGTTCATGTAGTTTCTGTGTCTTCCAAGGCAGACACACTCTAGTATTCTGCACCATTTAGTTATTTCAAATGGTCTAAAACAACACAGAACATTATTGGTGACACATAGTGTCATTTCCCTATTTTTCTCCTTCAACCAAATCCACCTTAGCCTTAATTTTGTCTCAGATCATGATAACCACCCCTGCCTTTTTTACGTAATAAATTCTACTCCAGTCTTTTATTTTAGCTTTGTGTGTATCTTTTGCTTTTATTGTGTTTCCTGAGAGCAACACATTGTTGAATTCAGATTTTTAATCTGCTATCCATTTCCATTTTATGGACAAATTCAGCCCACCCACATTCTAAGATATAATTACTTGTTGTGTATTTCCCTGCTTTCTATTTTCCTCACTATCCTCCTCACCATATTTACCTTATCCCTTCTCAGACATCTGCTTTATTTCTACCTGTCACTTTGCCCTCCTATCCTTTAATCTACCCACCCCTCTAGAAGTCCCTTCCTTATCCTCTCCCCTTCCCACCCTATCCCCTTGCCCTCTTATTTCTTTCTAAATTTAGAAGGCTTTTATACCCTTCTAGATGTGTATGTTATTCCCTCTTTAACCCATTTCTGACGAGAGTAAGGTTCCCTCACACCCACCTTTCCTTCCACCTGCTTCTTCTATATCAGTTTTTCCTTTCATGCTTCATTTGTATGGGATAATTATTCCTTTTTGTCTCTCCCTACACAGTTTTATTTTTTTTTTTAGAATTACCACATCATACATAGCTCAGCCCAAGACTTTTTTCAAACTACCCAAGTAATGATGACTGTCACAAGAGTACTGATAGTATTTTCACTTATAAGAAGCAAATAATTTGACTTGATTGAAGCCCTTATAATGGTCTTTATATTTCTCCTGGAGATATATATATATATATATATATATATATATATAATTATCTTATATGTCAAATTTTCCATTAAATTCTCCTGTTTTTGTCACAAATACCTGCAAGTCTTTCAGTTTGTTAACTGTTTTTTTTTTCATTAAAGATTATACTTTACTGGATAAGTTACCTTTGGCCATAACCCTAGCGCTTTTGCTCTGTGAACTACAGTATTCCAATACCTTCAATGTAGTATCTACTGCCTTGTGTAATCCTTATTTTAGCTCCATGATGTTTAAATTGTTTTTTTCTTGTTACTTGCAATATATTCTCTTTAACCTAGGAGCCTTGAAACTTGGCTATGATATTCCTTGTAAGTTTTCTTCCTGGGATCTCTTTCAGGTGGTGATTGGTGTATTTTTTCTATTTCTGTTTTGCCTTCTTGTTCTAGAACTTCAGGGCAATTTTCCTTGATAATTTCTTGTAATACTGTATCAAGATTCCTTTTAAATAGTATTTTTCAGGTAGCTCAACTATTCCTCTATCATCTGTCCTTGATCTATTCTCCAGATCAGTTGCTTTTATGATGAGATACTTCACATTCTCTTCTACTTTTTCATTCTTTTGATTTTGCTTTATTGTGTCTTGACGTCTTATAACATCATTAGCTTCCCCTTGGCCCAATTCTAGTTTTCAGGGAATTATTTTCCTCCTTAAGTTTTTGATTTTCTATTTTCAGTTGGTTGACTTTCTTTTCTTTTCATCATTTTTTTGAATTACTCTTCTTTTTTTTTTTTTCTAATCTCTCTTATCTGACTTTTAAAGTCTTTTTATATTTTTTCCAAGAACTCTTTTTGGGTTTGGAACCATTCAACATTTCTCCCTGAAAAAGGCATGACTTTTTAGCTCCACTATCTTCTTCTGAATAGGAACCCATATCTTCTCTGTCCCCATGATAACCATCTGTGGTAGGGCTCTTTATCTTTTGCTTGCTCATTTTTATTTTGTTTTTAGCAGCTATTCTTATTATCAAGTTCTAGTCCCAAGGTATGGGGAGTGATGCCTTAAATTTCAGATCCTTCTTACCGTTATTTTCTGAACTCTGTCCCTGGGCCCAACCTTGGACACTCTTTTCCACCCCAGAACCAGGAACTCTGCTGTCCTGCAAGTGCCCACAACCCGCAGGGCCCCTGCCCCTCTGCTATTGCACTCACCAGGAGTGTGCTAGCTCCTTCTCTCCCACAGCCTTGGTCAGCCCTGGGACCAATGCAGATCAGCACATCTGTGTTTGGCGCCCCTCATCAGAGGAAAGTCCTTCAGTCTTCTCCTTAGCCTTTTAACCTCAACACCATATGTGCTGAAGACAGTTCCTGAAGGTTAGGCCTCCCAACCCCAGCTGCCCCCAGGGCTTATTATTTGTTGATTCTGCAGAGCTGACCTGGAGGTGTTTGCACTTCACTCAAGTCAAACCTCTAGTCCCTGGAAGTCTTATCTTTCCTGGGGTCTTCTCAAGTTGTCTTTGAAGGTCAACTGCTTTACCCTGACTCCTGTTTCTTTCTGGTGCTCTGTGTTCACTCTGAGGCCGTAGTCTGTCTTTTTTTTTTTTTTGTGGAGGAAATTTGGAGAGCAGAAAGTTTCCTGATCTACTCTGTCATCTTCCCAGAATCCTCTTGTTTTTCCCTTTTTATACAGAACAGGCAAGGAGAGGGGTGCTTCAGAAATTGCAGACAGGGTTGGTTCTTGACAGTCATAGAAGAAACTTGCTGTGATTTTTTTTGTGTGCGCTATCCTGACATCCCTGAAATGTCTGGCTTCCTTCTGCCTGTTCTGCTGTCTAGGGCACCTTGTGTAATGCTCCCCCATGAGCTTTTCCTACCTTCATAGCTGTCCTAAGAGAGGAGGAAGGTAACAGTCCCACTGTGCTCTGCACTGATCACACCACATCCAAAGAGTTTTGTTTTCTTTGGAGCACTTCATTTTTGGGAGGACATCGATAAGCTAGAGTTTAGCATATTGACCAGAGCACTGCATAGTGCCTAGCACACAGTAGGTGCTTATTAAATACCTATTGACACTGACTGACTGACTGACTAATTAGAGCTTGTCCAGAAGAGAACAGCTAGACTGGTGAGAGGACTTGAAATCAGGCCAGAGAACAATGGAAGAGATTGTGGACATTTAGCCCAAAGAAGAAATGGCTACGGGTGGAGTGTGAGGAAGGAAAATATTAGATATTGACAGGTATTTGAAGGGCTGTCATATGAAAGAGCTTAGCTCTAGACAGTAGACATAGAAACAATGGTTGTAAGTTTCCAAGGCAAAATTTTGCTCGATTAAATAAAAGCAAAAACCCAAACCTTCCTAACTCTCAGTCACCTCAAGCAGGATGTAATCCATAAGGAGGTCTTCTAAGACAGCTCAGATGACCATTTGTTGGGAATGTTTCTAAAGGTATTCTTTTAAAGGTAAATGAGGTGATCTCTGATGTCCCTTCCAGTTCTTAAGAATCTATAATTCTACAAGCTGAGGGGGAAAGAGAGGAAGGACAGAGCTGCTTCCAGATCAATTCAGCCTGACTCTTCCTGTAAAGAGATGTAATAAAGGGTGCCGGGCAGTTTAGTTTGGAGCTGGGGTGGTGAAATAGAGGACTCTGTTTGGCTGAGTCAGCTTATGGATGCCCTCAAGGAATAGCTATGCTTATAACTAGACTGTACCAGTGTAAATAACATTTGGAAGCAAAACATTTGTCTGGACAGCTTGTAGGCAGATGAGCCCGGGGGTGGAAGGAAGGCAATCTGGGAAGGGGGTGAGATCAGGCCTTAAGATTTCATCAGCCCAATCAAAGACCATTGTGGAAAAAGCAAAAACCAAACAGATAAGGTGGAAATCTCAAAACTCAAAGCTTTAGAAAGAGCTTGGAGAGGTGTGTGTGGGGGAAGTCTGGGGATTTGATTCAAAATAAAAAATGCGATTGTCTTTGGGGTCGGTTGATTGTTTTGTGAACTTCCTTTGGTTTCCCTCAAAGTTTCAGGTATGTGCTTGACATTTGGGCAAGGACACTAGGAAAGCCCTTATAAAACCCTGACCCAACTCACAGTCCCCATAGGCCTAACACGCCATTCCTTCCTGAGGGCTCCTCGGAAAGGTCTCCGTTCAGTAAATTGCATTTATTCAAATGATCTGTCTCGGAAGGATGCCAGAGCTATAGAGATCCTCCTGGGACTGGAACCTTCAGTTCCCCGGAGCTGAGGTATTTCAAACCTGAGGCTTAGGTCACTGAGTCAGCCCCCAAGGGGACCAAATGCAAATTCTGGTCTTTAATTTAAATCTGGTTAAGTGGATAGGTGCCCTCCTGCCAACAGAGATGGCAGGGTCCCAGAATACCCTGGGATGGAGGAGCTGCTGTTTCAGAGTAAAGCCCTCCAGCCTCAGGCAGCTTTGGGAGGAGGCGGAAAGAGTCCAGAGTACGCCTGCTGTATAATCCTGGGGAGATGGAGCGGGGAGTGCTTCCTGACCCAAGCAGCCACCAACTGACTGGCTGAATGTGATTATTCCAATTTTAGCTCTGGTGAGGACAAATATTACAGGTCATTATATGTGTGTGTGTGTGTGTGTGTGTGTGTGTGTGTGTGTGTATGCCACTGCTCATGTATTAAAACTTGAGAAAGGTTTGTGCATTCCCTACACACTAGGCACAAGGCTGGGTTATAAAACACACTGAAAGCAGGAGCTCATGATAGAAATAATGACACCAGTGCAAACATGCTGATGCTAATGGGCACCTCTATAATAAATCCCACTGAGATTTTAAAAGATCCATGTGCTGTTTGGGAGGGGATCGCTCGGCTGCTGCCTGAAGTCAACTTGTCATTTCTGTTTGTGAAACTGTTTACATCTGGAGTGGGGACTAAGGATCCCACCGTAGTAGAAACAAGTCCAGCAAAGCTGCTTATGCCCAGCTCCAAGGCAGTCTGAATCTTGACAGTCAGTAACATCCCCATCTCCAGCCCAGAGTGATGGGGAAGCTGTGATGGTCTGGAGAAATGCCTTCCATGAAGCAAAAGAACCCCATTCAAAATCACTGGAATGAGGCAGGACATCTAGGTCAGGGTCCCTGCACGCTAACGGTTTGACCTGGAGCAAGTTATACAGCAAATCCCCAGACCTTTCTAAATTTCAATGTCCTAATCTGTAAAATGGGATAATGCCAAGTTCTTTTAATGATCCCTAGTTTCTCCTTAGGAACAAAAGGTCATCTTTTTAATGCCAATCTCCTTAAAATGACATTTGTGGGAAACTGAGATCAACAGAAGTTTACAGTATTGTGAGCAGGCAATAGACACTAACAGAAGAAATGGACTGAATTAATGTCAGCCAAAAAAAAATCTATAAGCAAAGGAGTTAGGGCTAGCCATGCAGGGTGAGGAGGCTGAAGGTTAACTCTTGCACAGACCCTATGTCCAACTGATGCCCTCTTTAAAAAAAAAAGTGAGGTATACCTCCAGTGCATTTGGTGGCCTTCCTATGAGGAACTATGGGGAGACATGGACAAGAGTCCGATCAGATGGACAGGGGTGGCTGGGAGCTGCCTCTGGGGAAGTCTTATCCATGGGATCACAAATCCATTGGGGTGAAATGGGAATGATCATATTTTCATTACTGCCTTCATAGGAAATCTTTGAGAAACCCAATTTGAGGCTGAGAGGGGAAGTCATTCCCTCTTCCCTTCCTCTCCTGGGTAGCCAAGAAAGACTGACTTTTGAATCGTCCACTTGTCAATAAGCACTGGGCTCATTTATCATCTTGGCAGAGATGTTACAGCCAGTCTCTCTGTGGGCAAGACCTTCCTCTTGCATGATGTAAGCACACGGGCCAGGAACTATGGCAACTCGGAATGTCAAACTACCAGGACAGTTGAGGGCACTTCCAAAGAGAAACTGCCATTATTTAGATAATAAGTAAAGGCAGGTAGGGTCTTTCCTGGGCAGACTGCACAGGAGAAAACAGTTATTATCAGCCTCTGCTCTAGTTTTCCTGCATCCAGCCTTACCTTCATTCCAATTCATTCTTCACACAGATGCCAAAGGAACTTTCTGAGGACTCAAGACTGACTACAGCCCTTCCCTACTCATAAAACTTTAGTTATTCCCTGCCTCCTCTATAGTAGTTAGTCTGTTATAGTAGGGGGAAAATGTCAACACAGCTCAGAAGAGGGAGGTTGGCAGCATGTACAGAAGATGAAGGAGCCAGAGGGACAGACTGCTAGAAGATAAAACATTATAACGGTTAATGTCCAAATAAGTTGTGGTATATGATTGTGATGGAATACTACTATGTTATAAGAAATGATGAGCAGAACGCTTTAGAGAAAACCTGGAAAGACTTAAATGCACTGATGCAAAGTGAAGTGAACAGAACAAGGAGAACACTGTATACCGTAATAGCAATATTTATGGCGATCATCTGAGAATGGCTTAGCTATTTTCAGGAAGACAATGATCTAAGAAAATTCCGATGGTCTCATGATGAAAAATGCTGTCTACCCCCAGAGAAATAGCTGATGGAGTCTGAATACAAATCAAAGCATTTTTTTAAACTTTATTTTTTCGTGGTCTTTTTTTCCTGTGTTTTCTTTGACTAATATGGAAATATGTTTTGCATGACTGTATATGGTCAACCTGTATCAAACTGCTTGGCATCCCAGGGATTGGGAAGGGAGGGGTGGGGAAGGAGGAATGGAGGAAAATTGGATTTCAAAATTTTAAATATCATTACATTTTACACATGTAATTGTAAATTAAAATATTAAAAAAATGAATTGGTCATCTCACAGATGTGGATTTTCTGTCCATAAATGTGGGTTGTTATCCATGCCAATTCATCTTCTGCATCCTCTGTGTTCTCCCATAAGTTTCCCATAGCTACTCATCCAACATGCTTGGGACCTTCTTCCATTCATATTGATAATATGATGACCATTATGGAGCATAAATGCTGTCCGTTGGTTATTTCTTGGTCTCATCACATGATTAGGTCATCCTTTCTTCCCCCACACAATATCCTTCATTGAACTTGCTTTTGTCATCCCATTTATTGATACAGTCTGCTCAGGTCCACAAGGTGCCTTTCCACTGCCCTCAGTTCTTTAGCAACTTGAGCATTTCACCTCTCTCAACAACACAACAACTGGAAAAATTTTGATGTAGTAACCTTGTTGAAAAAAAATAGGTTAGTCTGATAGGACTTGTTCTTGATGATTCCATATTAGGTTTTAGTGATCACTGCTTTTTCTTTCTACACACTTACACACTATCCCTTTAATAATGGGGGTAGGATTTTTGCCAAGAATCAAAGTCAAACTTATGACTTTATAGTTTAGGGACTGTATACTTGTTGCTCCTTGCCCTTCAACTGTTCTGCATCATCTCTCATGTTCTCTGTCTGTCTGTCTTTCTTCCTCTCTTTCCACTTTTCCTCCTTTCCTCTTTTCCTCCCTCCTTCCTTCCTTTCTTTCCTTCCTTCTTTCTTTCTTTCTCTCTTTCTTATTCTCTTTGTTTTTCTCTCTTTCTTTTTCTCTCTCTCTCTCTTTCTTTCTCCCTTCCTTCCTTCCTTCCTTCCTTCCTTTATTCTCAGGATTAAGTAAATTGCTCAGGGTCACATAGACAGTAAGTGTCTGAGGCCAGATTTAATTTCAAGTCCTCTTGATTTCAGGGCCAGTGTTCTATCTGCTATAATACCTAACTTTCCTCCAACATCTTTCAAATATCATTCAAGAGTTTAGCATCCCCATCTGCCATTGCTTTCAGTACTTTAAGATGTGGCTTGTCTTGGCCTTGAGCCAGCTCTTTGAACTTGACCTTGAACTTATCAAACTTGGTGTTGCACTCTTCAAAGGGGCTATGTGCTTTTTGATGATTTCCTTATTTATTCTGTGTTTCAACTCCCAGTTAGCCATTTTTTAATTTTAACTTTCCTAGGTCAAAGATCTTTCTCCCTGAAAAAGAAAACACTATAAAAATGGGAGCTGAGCAGTTCTACCTTCTCTCCATCATTGGTTATCATCAATCAACACCCCAATGAACAAACCTATTGATTCTTTAAGCTTTAGCTTGACCTCAACTAGCTAAAAAAAGTGAAAACAAAAACCAAGCAAAACCCTAACCCCCGTTTTGTTCTCTTTAGCTTCCATGGCTAGCCTTAGCCCAAATGGACATCGATAATCTTACAGGACCAGGCTACCCTTTCAAAATCTTCTTTGATTATATGCCCTTGTTTTTTCTTCCTATAAATGTCTTTTCAAATTTTGAGTTGGCAAAGATAAAGTTGGTAAAGTTTCTTCAGGTAACTTGCCCCTATCCTTCTGCTTGGAACAATTATTCATTTTCGTCTTCAGAATTTCATTCTGGAGAGCTCCCTATCCCCTCTGGGTTGTTGCCAAAGAATCCTACCTCTCTGCTCCTTATACGTTGAAATCCTCTCTCTCCACGTCTAGGAAACGTTAGACCGTGTTCACTTTTCTCCTCAATTATTGCCTCCAAGATTATCTTTCTTTTAGCAACCAATTCATCCTTGGTAGTCAGAATCAGATCAAAAATAGGAATTCTCCTTGTCATTTCCTCCTCCCTTTGAAGAATAAAATGAAGACAAATGAAAATCAAAAAATGTATCAGGAGCTCTGTTTCTGGTCAAGAGATAAAAGATCGTCACAGGAATATTCTGTCTCTGGGCCAGGTTGGAGAGCTGTTCCAAGCTTGTCTCATTTTTCATTCTGTCATTCTCTTTCTTTCCACAATAATATCACTTCTGTTTCCATCTCTACGGATCTTCATCCAAATGCTCTCTACCCTCAAGTTCCTAGATTTCTATACATCAGTATATTTTCTTAATATAGAACACAGAACCTCTTCTGGTTCCAACTCAAGTAATCAATCAAACAATAAGTATTTATTTATTAAGAAACTGCTATGTGTCAGGCACTGATAGGCTAGTCAGGCTAGTCAGTGGGAACACAAGTACTAAGAATGAAACTGGGGCACTGGGGCACCTATAATCCTTCCTACAAGGGAAGCCAACGTTGATGGATCTCTCAAACTTTGGAATTCTGAGCTGCAGGGGCTATACTGATTGGCTGTTCACACTAAGTTGAGTATCAATATGGGAAGTCTCAGAGTCAGGGGCCACCAGGTTACTTAAGGTGGAAAAAAATGTAGCTCTGTCAGGAACAGAGCAGGTAAAAAAGGCTCCCATGCTGATCGTGAAAGCACAGTAGCCTCTGTACTTTCAGCCTGGACAAAATTAAAAAAAAGAATGAAACAATCCCTAATCCCAGGGAGCTAACATTCAAATGAATGAGACAACGCGTGCATATAAAAATCGAGGCAGTGTAAATATGAGATGAATACACATAAACATAGATCAACTACTTAAATACAAGGTAGCTTGAGAGGGAGGACACTGGCAATTGAAAGACTTCTATTTATGTTGTATTGCCAAATGAAGCCAACTACTTCTATATCCTTGGAGTCAACCATCACCGAATTACCACTATTTAGCTCTTCTTTTAATCATTTTTGAATGACCTTTTTCCTTTTGGGACTCTGAGATAACAGTAGCTTCTGCCAGGACATTCTCAAAAAATTTATTAGTACTTGACCTTTGAATTAGAACTTAAACTTTGAGATAACTGCTGCCTCTCAAGACTAATGATTGTGTCATTCTTATGCTAATTTTGAGAACCCACCCACAACAGGATTCTCCCCAGATAGCCACCTCCTATATCTGATGTGGCGAGGCCAGGTTGCCCAAAAGACTAATCATGAATTCAGAAAAGACTGTCCACAAGCTCAGCTACATGTTCCTTGGTCAGATAGTGCTCCAGAATCTTCAAGACCAGTCATGAGCAAGACCTTCTTGTAAATTCTATCAGAAGCAAAGTTTCTTCTAAATGTCAGCGAGAGCAATCCTGCTTTAAATTGAAGTGCTACCAAAGACTTGCTCAGTGCTTTCATTGACATATTGAAGACTGGTGGAGAAACAGAAAGTCTGAAGGCTTAGAGCAGTTTGTTCCTTAACTGGAAGCACCTAAGGGGGCCCTAACAGCTTCCTCCGTCCCTGAATTTGCTCTGTATCTGAGATTTGTCAGCTATAACCTATCCTTCAATAAATCGCTGGAATAGATGTGAATTGCATGCTGGATTTTCTAGTTACCTTTTAGTAGTCTAAAGGTGACATCTACCACATGCTGATCCATTCAGGGAACATTTGCTGCTGCTACATGTTTTGGAATGAGTGGGAAAACTTAATAATTTCTTCATCCCTTGGGGATAGCCTCACAAACTTAAGACACTTGTAGAATGAAAAAGGATTTCTCCATTCCTTTCACATTCTCCTCTCAGACAGAGACCAACTTGAACTGTGTATATATACATAGCTGTTCCTTGGTAGCTGGTATCCTTCATTTTTGAAGAAAACCAGTGACATTACAGGGTGAACGACTTGTTATGAGTTGGATTTAAGGGAGGCAGAGGTGCACAAAGCTTCACTCTTTCTTCTACAGCATTCCAAATACAGATACAGGAAAAAAAAATCAAGATGACTGGAGATGGCCCAGGCCTTAGCATTTTCAACGTCTGAGCTCCAAGCATTCCACAGCACCTGCTTTAGCTGCCTGCATGGCCATTGGAGCCAACTGTTCTCATCCACCCACTCCACTGGGGAAAGTCTTCACTTGCTTGGGGTAGACATCCCCCTAACTCACTGATGACCTCCTGGTTACCTTCAACCTGGTTTAGCCAATCTGCTGAGATGTTTTACTGGGGTGTGGCTGCTGAAAATGCTTCTTGGAGCTACAGGGGAGAGCTGGGTGAAAGTGGACACCCAAGGTGGATGATTAGCCCTGAAAAAGACTTAGCAGGCCTTCCTACTAGAAGTACTAGTCCTCCCTGAACACCCCATATACCTGTAGAATGAGGGGAAGGAAGCTCCTTCCATTTCAGACTTGCTTACAGCAAGATCTTCAGTCTTTTTCTGTTCCTTTTAGTAATTCTAGTGGCTCATTTTCAAGGGAAACTCTTACAGAAAACCCTATTTATTGGTTGCACTTGAGGCTCAATCACTCCTTGATAATCCACTCAAATTTCTCATAGAACATTGTCTGCAGCTGTCCTTTGAACTTACACCCGTCCTTTATGCCACAGTTACTTGTGCATAAGATTTTAAAATTCTTAAGAACAAGGTCTATCTTACATCTACATTTGGTTCCCCAGCACCTGGCAGCACAGGGCCTTGCCTAAGCAGGCATTTGAGAATGGTCTTATATCTACGACAGTTGGATATTTGGAGAAGGAGGGTTGATCAGGTGTCCATTAAGATATTCAAATTTAAAGAAAAGTTTCAATATTTTTTCCCTGTAAAGTCCTCAGAGCATTGCGTGTAGGTTGGCCTTCTGCTGCTCATAGGGTAGAAAATTGGGATAACAGAGGAGGCATGGGGAACCTATGGAAACCAGACAAAAACAACAACATAGTAATCTTCTCAATGGGGAAGAAGAGCCAGATGCAGCTTCCCAAAAGGAAATGAGCTTGGAGACTAGCTTGTTTTCAGCACGACATGAGGTCCATATTGCTTCACATAATGTTGCCATAGAGGACATGGAGAGCCATGTAAGAAGACAGTGGCCCAGCCTGAGGGGCTCTGTTTCTTATTTCTACTGAAGTCTCCCCCATCTGTCTCTTTCTTTCCACCTCCCCTGCATCTACCTGGGTTATTTCAAGTCTTCTACCAAGTTTTTCTGTTTTTAATCTCCCTCCCTCTCCTTCTAGCTCCTCAATGACTGCTGCCAGAGGAAAGATCATGTCCTCTCATTCCCCTGCTTAAAACACCTTCAATTTTGAACAAAATCTAGTCTTTTTCATTTGGCAATCAAGGCCCTCTATAACCTGTTCCAATCTATCCTTTCAGTTGTGGCCTCTTCCTTAACGCTGGACTCCAGCCAAATTTTATTACTCACCATTTATTGTTCATGCTTGTGCTTCTTTTTAACTTTCCTTGGGATTCCCTCTCCCTAAAAAGCCTTTTATTTCAAGAAAGTCACTATAAGAGATGCAAACCTGCCAGAATACACACATTATGTCATCACGTCTTTTTATTGAATATAGTGCCCACAACATTGCACCATGAATGAATGAATGAATGAACTTTCTGATGAGATGGGACATTTGATCCTTGGGGACCTTGTGCAACAAATAAGATCTTGGTGTCCTGAGTCCATAGGAAGATAAATATCCCAAGTGATTCTAGGGACAACTTTTCCTAGTGGTGAGGCATATGTATGATTTCTTCACAGAAAAAGAATTACATCAAAATTGGGTTAGAAGAGGTGAAGCTTTATTTATTTCCACAAAACAGTCTGGACCAAGTCCATCAGTGGTGGGGTTTTCAGAGGGGGCAGATAGCACTGCTAACTTCCTTACAAAATCCTAAACCTGGCAAGTTATCCCCAGGGTAAGTGGCAAATGCTGCATTACCCCCAGGACAGTCTGACTCTAATACACATCCATACTGGATGTAGCTGATCAGTCTTTCCAACAAGAAAAAGTCAGGTTAGGTTATCCATAACATCCTCTTACTAGAGAATGGAGAATCCAGTAGACTGGTACCATTTGACTTTTCAGCATAACCAAATGTCTCCCATATTCTGAACATCTTCCAAGGTGGCTGAATGAATGGCTTTGTAATCCATCCATGCTAATCTATCTCTGCCTCTTGTACTTAGATAATGACAACATTCCAGCATTTGAACCTCTGCCATCAGTTGCAGTCAAGTAATTTATATCATTTGATTTTCTTCCTAATTGTTACACATCACTAACACTTGTGAAATTGTTTCCTGGTTTTTCCTGTATAATGAAATTTTTGAGAGAAAGTAAAAGAAACCAGTTCACAGATAAAAGACATAAATACATCAGTTTTGCTGCTCTGCTCTCCTCACTATTCTGTTATGTCCCAAAAATACTCTCCGGCAGTGGGACACTAAATGACCAAGATCTTACCTTTTCTCACAACTTAGAAGGAAAATGAATCTGCTACCAGTAAAAGAAAAAAAAATGAAACTAGTAACTACTGAGCACCTGTGTGCATTATTCAAGACTGAAAGAGGTACAAGTAGATTTCAATTCCTGTCCTCAAGGACCTTATCTAAGGAACATTTTCCTAAAAGTGAGGGCTGTCCTAGAGTGATGGGCCACCTTGAGAGCTAATAGGCACCTCATCACAGATGGTCATCAAGTAGAGGTGAGACCATCCCTTGGAGATGTTATAGAAAGAATTTCCTTCTAAGTGTAGATTGGTCCCGATGAGGCCCGAGGTGGCTCGGCTCTGAGATGCTTTATTTCTACGGTTTCTGCTTTGGAGAAAGACAGCAGCTCCTTATCGTAGCCTATAGCACCTAGGTATTAAACTGCAGAACAAGCCCGTCTGTAACTGGAAAGAAATGGTCATGAAGCAATCTGGTCCCTTTGGAAGGAAGCCAGTTGGTAATTACAAGGTTGATTATTAGGTTGTTAATTATTATCACTGTTAGCGTTAGCGTTATTCTAATAGTTACTCTAATTAGTAACTCAGTGGAGCTTTGCCACAATGCTTCCCTTGGGCTTCATGAAGCTGCATGGCTTCATGGGTGAGGACACGTCAGAGTGCTATCTCCCACCTCTGCGCCTTTGCACGGGCTGCCCTCATTCCTAGGTTGTATTCCCTTCCCACATCTGCCTCTTAGGACCTTGCTGTCTTTTAAGGTTCAGTTCGAGTCTGCCCTCCTGATCCCCCATTTGTGAGTGCTTTCTGCCACCGAAATTACGTTGCATATTTTTTCTGCTTATATGCATCCATGTGGCTTTTCTCAATAGAACAGACTTTCCTTGAAGGAAGAAATTTTTTGCTTTTATCTTTTTATCCCCAGAATCTAGCATAGTGCTTGGTCCATAGTAGGCGGTGTGTGTGTGTGTGTGTGTGTGTGTGTGTGTGTGTGTGTGTGTGTGTGTGTGCGTGTGTGTGTGTGCGTGTGTGTGCATGAGTGCGTGTGTTTACTGAATCAAAGAATGAGCTCCTTTTGATTCTTTTGTGTAGCATCTGGATCGCCTTCTTTTCACATCTGGACATACCTCTCCAGAACTCTTGTTCTTGATTGAAGGTACTTTATGGGTTACATTTACTCAAAGCCATAGCTTGAGAACCCTTCTCACCGTAGATGTGTTCTTTCTTATTTAGTCCAACAGGAAACAGAGTTCAAACCAAAGACAATGAAATAGCATAGGAGAGAAAGTCTCAATAGGATCAATTAGTTAATCAATAGCCATTTGTTAAATGCTTACTGTAACATGTATTTAATGCTTACTGATAGTGTTCTTGACAATCACTTTTTTCTGTGTTTCCACGCCATTCCTGGATCTTCGTTCTGTTGGATGGCTCCTTCTCAGTCTCCTTTTCTGGATCTTTATCTGCTAACTGTTCTCTGCCCTGGACCTGCTTCTCTTCTTTTCTATCCTATTTCACTTGGTGACCTCATCACCTCCCAAGGATTCGCTCGTCATTTCTGTGCTAATGATTTTTATATCCATTTACCAGTTCTAATTTCTCTGCCTATTTGGACTTCTTGAACGGATGCCTCATTTACATCTTAAACTCAATTTGTACAAAACAGAACTTACCATCGCCCCTTCCCCATCCTTTTCCTCTTCCTAACTTCCCTATTACCATTGAGGGCATCATTATCATCCTTCCTTACTGTAGCCTCCCTCTCCACATGTCCTTCCTACAAGTCTTGTTGTATGACCTCCTTCTCTCCTCTGACACTCCACTGCCCCATGCAGGCTGTAATCACTTCACATCTAGACTACTACCAAAGCCCGTTGGTTGGTTTCCCTGCCTCAGGTTTCTCCCTATTCCAGTCTATCCTCAACTCAGCTGTCAAATTGATTTTTTCCAAATTTCTATTATATCCAGAACCAAATATAAAATTCTCCATTTGAATTTGAAAGCCCTTTATGACAGTCTTGCTCTCCCTTTTCATTCTCTTAACACCTTGCCACACTACATATACTCAGCATTTCAGTGACACTGGCCTCCTGACTATTCCTGGAATGAGACACTTCATCTCGCATGCATCTTCACTGGCTGTGCCTCATAACTGGAGTTCTCTCCCTCATCATTTCTACCTCCTGATTTCCTTCAAGTTCAAGCCAAAATCCTACCTTTTAGAGGTAGCTTCATGTCAATGCCATCCCTCTGTTAATTATCTCTGATTTAATTTTGGGTGAGATGTGTGTGTGTGTGTGTGTGTGTGTGTGTGTGTGTGTGTGTGTGTATGTATATCTTGTTTGTGTGACCTCCTTGAGAGCAGGGACCATCTTTTGACTTTCTTTGTATACCCAGCTCTTAACACAATTCTTGGCACATAGAAGCACTTGATAAATGCTTATTGACCTCCTTTATGTGCCAGATACTGTGCTAGGTACTAGAAATACAAGACAAAAATGAAATAGCCTCTGCCCCCAAGGAACTTAGATTCTATAAGGGGAGAGAATGTGCACATAAATATGTACATTAAAATATATACAAAGCATTTCTTCCATAAAACTATGACACATTTCCAAATACACATATCATCATTGGGGAAAGGATAATGTATGAGGCACGCATATAAGGAACATAAAGAAAGAGCCACTTATGTTTTGGTCATGTTATCTTTCTGTTCTACTGGGCCAGTTCCTTGCTGAGTATGGAATCTCTGTTCCAGAAGTCCCCACTGGTCTCATGGTGACTGATGGGCATGTAGTCCCTGCTGAACATCATTTGTGATACTAGCTTCTGGGCTCTATCGTTTCAGGAGCACTTTCTAGCCATCTCAGGTTCAGTATGTTATAGCATAGGAGAACTTCTCTCTGATAAGGCCAGGTTAATAAATCTTCAGTCACAGCTGTCATAGCAATCCCCCCACCAAAAAAGCAAGAAAGAGTGGCCCTAGCCCAATATTGTCTTTTAGTCTGAACTTTGGTATCAGTCTAGATGATACAGTCTTTGCTTCCAGACAATTGTCTAACTTAGAGTTAGACATTCCCATAATCTTTTCTGGCTTAGCACAGAAATAAATTCGAGCTATCCCCAAAGCAGGCACATTGTTCTCCACCCACCTAACCCATCTCTTTACCTTTATCATACATACATGTTGGCAGTGAAACTATTTCTTTGTCACTGTACTTTGACCAGAAAAGAACAGAAAACAAACAAACCCAAACAAACAGAACATTTTGCTATTTCCCTACATTAGAAACTAAATATTTCTCAGTGGAGTCCAGGAAAGAATTATTTCCTGCTGAATTCTGCTCTGTAGTAAATAGAAAAGTTACAGTGTATTAACATTATTTACTGGAGATTGGGGGAAAAACCTGTAATTTCATCAGCATAGACAAATACAACGGGCAAACTTCCTCTCCCAACGTAGATCAACATTATGAGTGTTGCCTGGTTCACCGACAGGTTAAGTGGTTTGTCCAGGGTTATACAGTCAGCTTGTGTTAAAGGTGGTAGGAAACCAGCTCTTGATTTTGAAGCCCCTTCTCTATTCTCTATCCCACATGGCCTCTTTTTATTAACATCATTATTAGAATTCAATTTATATTACTCAGATTATTTTAGCCTTTATATCTAATGTTGGAACAGAAATTCCCCTCTTACGTTATAGGATTCAGAATCATTATCCTTTGAAGTGAAACAAGGCAGGTGACCCTCTTAGATCCTTTAATATTATGTGCATGAAGTCTCCCTATGGACAAGCCTCTTGGCATTTCTTCTCTCTCTGCTCCCCAAACCCATAATGTGTTCCCTTGCTTTTCCTCTCAGAATTCTTAGCATCATATAAAACTGTTTCTACTTGAAGCCTTCGTGAGGTCTACTGGAGCCAGTCTGACTTGGTTCATTAGTGCCAAGGAATATTGGCACCCCAGAAATCAGCAAATGCTACAAATCAAGATTTGATTTATTGTTTTGTTGATTGTCCAGATTTAAGAAAGTGATTAGAGAAAATGTTAATGGTGCAGATTAAACTTAAAAGTGTTGTCACAGGTGGAATCCCCCCCCTCCAGCTGGTTGTTAAAGGTTTTGCAACATACCACTGAGCCTTTCCTTCTCACCTCCCCACCTCACAATTACCTTGTAAGCATTTTGTACATATTTTGCATATTTTGAAGTGTATACATTTTTTCTCATGATAGAATGTAAACTCCTTGGAGTTAGAGATTGTTTCATTTTGGATTTTGTGTTCCCAGCTCCTAGTACAGCACCTGGCACATAGTAGAAACACAATAAGTGTTTATTGACTTTTCTAACATCCCTCAACATCCATGAGAGCAACATATTTCTTTCTCTGAAGAGGTTCTAAACACATTTCTGCTGGGAGGAGCAGCCTTACTGGGACACAATATCACTGTATTGTTAGTATGGCTGTTGTCATTCTTGTGTTTATTAAGGCTCAGAGTGCATGAATTATTATTAAGTAGCTGTGAGTCTTCTTTCCATGGATCCCAGAGCTAACTACTCCCCAAACAATTTGGTGAAACCACTTAGCAAATTACTTCTTCTAGTTAACTTAATGATACCCTTATACCATGACATACCAAGCACTTCCTGTTCCCTGAGGCAGGCTGGAAGTTTCCTATACAGGATCATAGATTTAAAGCTGGAAGAGACTGTAAATTCCCATCTACTCCAATATCCTCATTGTACAGGTAAGAAAATTAAAACCCAAAGAGGTGAAATAACTTGCTCAGGGTCACGTGTCTAGTAATTGGCAGAGGCAGAAGTAAACTCTGGTCTTCTGTCTTCAAATTCAGTGATTCTTTCCATCTCTCCTACCAGTAGACACTCAATACAATGATTGAATGAATAAATGAATGTGTTAAAGGAACTAAGGGAGACCTAATAATATGGATATATTTTAAATGTAAGTCAGGGGCAGCTAGGTGATACAATGGATAGAGCACTAAAGTTGGGAGGATCCAAGTTCAAATCTAGCCTCAGGCACTTACTAGCTGTGTGACCCTAAGCAAGCCATTTAACCCTGATTGCCTCAACGAAAGTAAGCCAACATCGTCAGTAGGACCAGGTCAGAGTTGTATTAACCTCAGTAACTCTTCTTCAAGGATCAATTCAATCTAACCAACTCTCTATTTTCTATGCCAGTGGAAGTAGTTATGGGAGAGGTGGTAGGGAGAAGGAATAGTTTAGATTTCAAGAATATAACATTAGGCCTTTCTTCTTATCAAAAAGTCTTATTAACTCATGTAAACTTGCTGACATACTTTGGAAGATCTCAGCTGTAGCTATCTGAACATTTACACTATTCATGAAACCAGAATATGTACTCACATTGTGGTTAAATGGAAGGGTCATATTCAGATTCTCCTCCGAGAGTTAAAGAAAGAAAGGATCAGAGTTGACTTTATCATCTACCAAAAGGTAACAAGAAACACCCACAGACACTCTGGTCATCTCATCTTGTAGTGATCTGAATAAGTATAAGCAAACAGACCATCATGAAGAAAATTGCAGGTGATATGCCAACAGCTACGGCAGAAAATGAAGAAATATTGAAACTCAACGGACAATGGACAAGACTGACAAAACTAAATCAATACATACCTAGATCTCCTTGTCAAACAGACAGATATGGCATCCAAGGACAATGCTAGGCTAGGGCGAAAGATAATTTACAAAACATTGTGGAGGAAAATAATGGAAATATGCAGAGTATCGCCTCAGAAAGTAGTGAAAAGGAATCGAGGGGGAAATAAGCCTAAATCTAATTTAAGTCATCCTGAGATCACTTGCCAATTAGAAGAGGACCACAAATAGATGTGAAGTGGAACAGATCCAGCAATGATTCTATAGTGGTCTGTTCTCATCATCATTGATAGAGCAACTATACCTCATTTGGACTCTACTACCTAAGAACCCAATGTACCATCTGAGGAACTGGATGGCACTGAAGAAGGTGAAATCAGGAAGAACAGCTGGATCTAAATGCATAACTTCGTGTTGGAGGTGATACAGTAATTCTAAAAGAATAGAAAAGATCACAGATAGCGGTTTTAGCCAAAAAGATAAAAATAAAAGGTAAATGAGAAGCTATTAACAAGTACTGAGACATACTTTTCATCTCTGTGAAAGATGAGGATGCTCTATATCATTGAATATGTCCCAAGAAAACTTGAGAAGGTAGAAGGTAGGGTTCTACAGAAAATTGTTAATGGTAAGTGCCATAGTCACACCATTGACTGAGGGGTGTAAGGAATATCAGATTCCACTGTGTCTTTTGTTTATTGATTTTTTTTAAAGGGCATTTGACTTGGTACAATAATATGTAGCCTGAATGGTTTTCCTTAAACAAGTTATTTCTTTCATGTATTTTAAAATCATACAAGATTCAGTGACAGATGCGAACTTTATTCAATGATTTCCTGGGTGTTAACATCAAGTAAGGTATAAAATAGATAGGCATAAAGTCTTCACTAGTGTCGTACTAGATGACTTATGTAGAGCCTGAGTAGAAAACATATGTTCTGTTGAGGACAAGTTTCTTCAAATGTACATATTTGTAGAAGATACTATATTAATTTCATTGAGCTGCCATATACTACAAATTTTCCTCAATGATATCCTTAGTCATTTAAAAAAGATTTGCTAACTACTCACACATGTAAAATAAAGTGGATAAATAATAAATAAATATAAAATAAATATAAAATAAATAATAAAATAATAATAAATAATAATAATTGGTATTTTATAATGTTTTAAAGTTTGCAAAACACTTTACAAATATTATCTCATTTTAACCTCGCAGCAACCTTGGGAGGTAGGTGCTAGTAATACCCTCTTTTTACATATGAGAGAACTGAGGTAGAGCCATGTGAAATGATTTGTCCAGTATTAAACATATAGCTAATAAGTGTTTAAGGCCAGATTTATACTCAGGTCTTTCTAGCTCTACATGCAGAACTCTATATAGTGAGTTATCTCAAAAATATATATTATCCAGGTATTGTGTTAGTCAATTGAGGCACATGTGTGTATATGTATATGTGTATATATATATATGTATGTGCATATTGTATATTCACGCATATGCGTATATGTCAGACACTGCTGATAAACAGTGAGTTTGGTTCAGAAATAAGGAGGAGGAACTGATAAACAATAAGTGATCCACAGATACAAATAATTTTCATGAAGAATTGCTATCAACCATATAAGAGAAAATGTACTAAATCACCAATAAGAAAAGAAGTCCAAATTCTGACAGCCTAAAGTTTCACGTCACTCAAAGTGGCAAAGATGTCTAAAAGGGCCTCAGGAATACAGAAATGTTAATTCATCATTGGTGGAACAGAAAATTGGTCTGAATATTCTGGAAAAAAATTTGTAATTAAACAGGAAAAGTCATTAAACTCTCCTACCCTTTAATCCAAATAATGGACATGTACCCTAAGGAATTCATATGAGAAAAAAACCCATGTATAGTAAACTGTTTCTAGCAGCCCTCATGTGGTAGCCAAAAATTATAAACAAAGCATGACTGACCATTGCTTGGGGAATAATTGAACAAATTTTGACATATTGATGAAAATATTTTTATGTGAAAGAAATAACAATATGAGGAATTCTGAAAAACACAGGATGACTTGTATGAACAAATTAACCAGAGAAAGCCGGACCAGGTAAACCGTGTATGTAATGACAATAGCGTAAGTGACAACACTAAAAAGCAGCTGATTTAATTACCAGAATCACTCTAGGAGGACAGATGATGAAGAACACTTCTCTCTTATCAATAGAGAGATGGGGGGAGGGGCACCACAAAGTGTGCTATAAAATGCTATCATATTTAATGCTGTATCAGTTAATTTTCAACTTTTTTCTTTTTTACAGAAGAGTGTCCAGCTTTTGAGAAGGAAAGGGTGAAAGAAGGGAGAGAGTAGGATAAACAGAGGGAAAATAGGATGGAGGGAAATACATGGGTGGTAATTATGACTGTTAAAAAACTTTTTTACAGCAAGTTTCTCTGATAAAGACTTCATTTCTTAAATATACATAAAATGGAGTCAAATTTATGGAAATAAGAGCCATTCTTCAATTGATGTCAAAAGTCAAAGGTCAGAAGAGGATTCAGTGGAAGGAAGTAAAATTTATGGATAAATAATCTAGCATTAAAACAAAAGATATCAATTCCCTTCCTTCTTTGCAGAACAGAATAGTGGGGAATCTCTGGCCTTGAGGTCATATGTAGCCTTCTAGGTCTTCAGGTGTGTAGCCTTTTGTCTGAGTCCATTTTACAGAACAAATCCTTTTATTAAGAGGATTTGTTCTGTGAAGTTTGGATTCAGTCAAAGGGCCACCCTTGAAGACCTAGAGGGCCACATGTGGCCTTTAGGCCACAGGCTCTCCACCTCATAATATTAGGGAAGAGCAATGAATATGCCACCAGACTCAAACTCTGTTAATGTGTTGATTAATTTATCTGAATCTGTTTGTTTGTTACAAGGGATTTGTCATTGGAGAGGGAAAGTGGGGTATCTTTGAAAATAAAGGTGATGTAAAAAGCAAAAGATAGTTATTAAAAAGAAAAAAAATTAAGAACCAAAGGCATCAATAAAATTTAAAAGAGAAATATTATTGAATGGGAGTTGGAGATTAGGCTGGATTGCATTTGGGAAATTGCAGAGCACTTTTAATTATTCCAAGCTATTCCCTGATACAAAAATCCACTTTTTAAAATTCTGATCTTCTCTCAGTGATGCCGTGTGGTTGCAAATCATGGAACACTAGAAACTCAGAGAAATAAAAATTGCCAGTGACTCGAAGGCAATGGAAATAGATTTTGGTATATGCAAGCTGTAGAATGTTACCAACATATCATGGAGAGATGGGGAGTGATAAAAGTGGACCAGCCAGAGTGCTGCACTGATCTTTACAAAATGTGAGGAGAAGCAGGGGAGGGATGATTTACAGAAAGATACAGACAAGATGAGACCATGTGTAGAATCTGCCTTTGTAGTCTATATGGCTGCAAAGACTATCCAAATCAGGGCTGGGGAACCTGCAGCCTTGAGGCCACATGTGGCTTCTAGGTCCTTGGATGTGGTCTTTTGACTGAGTTCAAGTTTTACAGAACAAATCTTTTTATTTAGGGGACTTGTTCTGTGAAGTTTGAGTTTAATCAAAGAGTTGCCCTTGAGGATCTAGGGGGCTACATGTGGCCTGGAAGCCTCAGGTTCCCCACCCCCCAATTCCACACCACTGATGATGGCACTCTCACTGGAAGTTCTTGAACTTGTTAGCCAACTCACCAGCCCACTGCCACCTCACTGTGTAACTGGCTGCTGCGAGGTGTCATTCCAACAGGCTTGAATCAATTAGTAATTGTATCAGATGTAATATACTGGATTAACTAATGATATAATCAAATTCATCCAGCCCACACACATATGGATTTTTGATCCTGGATCCCATTATTTTTTTTCAAGTTTTATTGAGACTTTGTTTTTATATACAGTCGTTTCAAGATATATTCTCATCACTACCACCCAGTGAGCTTTTGCGTGTAAAAAAGAAAAGCAGTTAAGCAAAACCAAGTGACACAGGGACTGCATCTGACAGCATCTCCATCTCCATTGTAGTCCATAGTTCTCTAGCTCTCCAAGGAAAGGAAGAAATTTCATTTTCTCCTTTCTCTAGTGCCAGGATTGACTGTTACAATTACCAGCACAGTTTCCTTTGTTTACCTTACTGTAGTCATTGTACATGTTGTGTTCTTGGTCCTACTTAAATCCTTCTGTATCAGGTCCCTCAGGTCTTCCCATGATACTCTGCATTCCTCATATTTGTCATTTTCTTTGGTACCATAATATTCCATTTCATTCCATTCATGAACTACAATTTGTTCGGTCATTCCAAGGGACCAACTATTGAGAAATTTGGTTATCTCTGGCAAAGATAAAGGAAATCCCAAGGTAATAAAAAAAGATATTTTATCCAACATTGAAATCTTTTTCTCCACCTTATGCTTTACCCAACTTGACAGTAAAGGGGGAATGAACCTGACTCTGTCAGGCAGTAATCATTTATGAAGTACCTACTATGTGTCAGAAACTGTGCTAAGTGCTGGGGATACAAAGAGAAGCAAAAGACAATCCTTTCCTTCAAGGAGCTCACAGTCTAGCAGGGGAGATGAAAGTCTAAAAAATGTACAGACAAACACTCTGCAGGGCAGATGTGTGTGTTCATCCTTTGTTGCCGAAGAAGACCACACCATCAGAGAAATGATGAGATGACTTGCCCTTGACTTTATTTTGAGGGAGGGCTATGCAGATCACCAGTCTCACTTCTCCAGAGCCATTTGAATCCAGTGACCAGACACTCATCAGGATGACTAGAGATGGCCCAGGATGAGGCAATTGGGGTTAAGTGACTTGCCCTAGGTTACATAGCTAGTGAGTGTCAAGTGTCTGAGACTTGAACTCAGGTTCTTCTGACTCCTGCGCTGGTGCTCTATCCACTGCACTATCTAGCTGCCCCTTCAGGGCAGATAAGAAATCATTAAAAGAGGTAAGACCCTATTAAGAGATATTGGGAAAGACTTCTTGTAGAAGATGGGATTTTTGGTGGGATTTGAAGGAAATCAGGGAAGGTAGAAGACTTCTAGAGGCAGACAGATAGAATGCTGGGCCTAGAGGAAGAAGACCTGAGTTCAAATCCAGTCTTAGACACTTACTAGCTGAGTGACTTTTGACCAAGTCAGTTAACCTCTATTTGCATCAGTTTCTTCAAGTATAAAATAAAAACAATAATAGCACCTACTTCCCAGGGTTGTAGCAAGGCTCAAATGAAATCATATTTGTAAAGTACCTAGCACAGTGCTGGGCACATGGTAGATACTGTGCAAATGCTAATTGGCAAGCATTTATTAAGGGTTTACTATGTGCAAAGTGTTAGGAATACCAATACAAGGAGAAAGAAAGGCAGGATCTGCTCTCAAGGAGCTTACATTCTAATGGAGGAGGGCAACACACAAGAGGGAACTTAAAGCTTGGGGCCTAGCAGAGACCTGGAGCACAGACTTAAAAAAAAGAGAATGAGATAGTCCTGCTCTTGGTGCACTTCCTAATGAATGGGCATTACCTCACCCTAAGTGAGGACCTGCATAGACCTTGCCCTAAAGGGGCCAAGGTCTCCCAGTGCATCCTGGGTCATCTCCAGTCATCCTGATGAATATCAGGTCACTGGATTCAGATGACTCTGAAGGAAAAGTGAGGCTGGTGACCTTGCACAGCCCTCCCTCCCTCAAAACAAAGTCAAGTACAAGTCATGTCATCATTTTTCTGATGGCATGGTCTTCTTTGGCAATGAAGGACGGACACAACAATGACAAATGGGGATTCTGGAAGGGTCAGTGAATCAGAGGAAGAGGTCCCAGGAGTACAGAGCACTTCCAATGACATCTTTTCTCCCTGCCAATCATGGATGAGAATGTTCATGAGACATAGCAGAAGCCAAAGGTGTGCAGATGAAAGGATGAAGGCAAGCAGCACGCTACAGTGGAAAGGGCATGGGATCTGGAAGCAGATGACCTGGGTTCAAAGCTGAGCTTTGTCACTTACTGCCTGGGTGATCTTGGGTACATCACTTTAACTTGGATCTGGTTTCTTCATCTGTAAAATGAAGGGGCTGGATTTGATCATTAGGATCCCTTCTAATTCTGACTCTATGAACCTTTTAGAGAATGAGAGGGTAATCTTCATCCTCAAAGCCTGAGTTCTTTGCTGATACTGCTATTTCAATAAAAAAAAAAAGCCAAACCCCAAAACCACAACAGATGGAGCCACCGGAAGATGAGATCTCATGCAGGGCAACTCCAAAAGATAAGTAAATAAGGACTCAAAATGTGCCTTGAGAGGAGATTGAAGAAGCTCAGAAGTCCTTCCAACTCACAGAATCTCCGAGTAGGTAATTGAGTCCTCCATGTCTCTGACCCGAATTCTCTGACAACTAGACAGCTAGCATAGGCTCCTAGAACCCTATCAGTGGGAAATACTGTCTTTTGAGGCAGCTTATTCCCTTCTTAGAACTAGAATAGTTCAACTTTGGGGCCAAAATCTGTCTTTACATAACTTCTACCCATCATTTCCTAGTTTTTTTCTTTTGTGCTCAAAAGGCATTCTTCTTAATCCCTCTCCCACATGATAGACCTTCACGTGCTTGAAGACAGCTAGCATGTCCTCCCTTAGTTTTCTCAACTGCAGGTTAAATAGTTCCAGTACCTTCAACTGATCCTTGGACCACATGGTCTTCAGTCCTCTTCTTGTCCTGGATGTTGTCTTCTATGAACATTCCCATCTGACAACATCCCTTTTAAAAAGTGGTGTTCAGAAGTCTTCCTTGATTCTTTTTAATGTCAATCCCATTAATTTGGAGTTAGTCCTCATTCATCCTGGGCTAGATTGAAGTTTATTTTGCACTGTCCACAAAGTAAGGACTTGCTTAGCAAATTTCAGGTGAGACAAAAAAAAAAAAGGAGGGGAGGCGATTCTTTTCAATCTAGAAAGAGAAGTTGAAGGGCTATAAAACTTTAAAATGTGAAAGGTATATAGATATGGCAAACACAGACTTTTCTAACAAGGCTAAGAATACTCCAGCTAAGGACATGCCTGGAAATTTGAAAGAGGTGTAGTAGGCCTAGGATAAATAAAAGGACTTTATGTAATGCACTCACAGGAATGCCTGGAAAAATGTGTAAATTCATGGTGTAGTAGGAAAAACACTGTGCTAGGAAATCAGAACTCTTGAGTTCTTGCTAGTTCCTTCTGTCTAGTTCCTTCTCTGCCTCTAAATAAATATGTTACCTTGGATAAGTCATGTAACCTCTCACAGTCTCAGTGCCTTCATTTTTAAAATGTAGAGTCCAGGTTGATTGATCTGTGATCTCTTTTCCTGCTCTGACATTGTATGAGTTGGAATTAGGCACTGAGTTCACAGGCTTGGGTTGCTCAACAAACTTAGTTTTTGGTCCCTTCTAGCTTACTCCGCTTCTGAACTTTCTGCAAAATCCTTAGCCTATTTGATTCACAATCATGCTTTTAAAAAAGCCAAAATTCCAAAAAAAAGAAAAATAAAACCCTGCAGATACAACTGGACTTTCCATGTTTCTCATTTGTAAATATCAACTGCATTTTTTCCCCTCTCAAATTGACTGATACAGCTTTCCTTTGTTAGGCTGCCCAAGGGTTCTGAATGCTATGTGTTGACGTGCTTTCTCTATCCCCCTTTGGTTAGAAAACAAGCCCTACCCCAAATCCAGGAATCTGGCTTGTTTCCCGTATCTCCTATTTCAGGTCACATGTGGTGTGCAGTTACTGTAAATGGTATGAGACAAGCCTGGTGGTGAGGGGGAGATGTCAGTTCTGATTGCCTCGAGTGCCTTCCGCTCAATGATATGACACATTGTATCCTATTGCTTCACCAAAGCCACAATATTGTACTGTGGACTGTGGATACAACCCCAGAGACAGGAACTCAACCAAGCATTTGCCAGCGTCCTTGAGGATCACCTCGGGCATGTGAGGTGACCACGGATGACAGTTTGCAGTGGGGCAGGGCAAATGGAAAGCTTGAAAAGGTCTGCATTGATGTGATTGCTAAGGGCCTTTTAGAAGTTTAAATGATAAGGATGCCCAAAGACATTCGGTATCTCAGAAATTTTAGGGTTATAGAATTTTTGCAGTACAATCTGTTCAGGCCATCTTCTCTGGTCATTCCAGGACCATAACTAGGTTTGGGTCACTGGGATTCAGTTTCAGGGGGCCCACATTAGGGTGGGGTGGGGGAGACAACCTTTCTTCTCTATGGTGGTCCTTCATCTGATGTAAGGGAGAGGAGGGAGGGTCAAAGTCTCTTTCAGCTCTCTGAGTTCTCTCTACCACCTTCTCTGCCACTAAATAACTGTTGCCTTTATCTCTAAGGTCATTTCCTGCTCTAATACAAGGTCAGTTCTGGACTAAGGAGCAGGTAGACACGAGAACCCCAGATGAGGCTCTGGGTAAAGGGACGCCATGGTTCCTGAATATAAGAAGCAAATGGGGTTAGGGTCTCGCAGACCACTTTCTACCTTTGAAGGAGGGGTCCCTCAGGGACTTCATTTCTCTAGGGAATGAGTATGATTCTGTGGTCTTTTTTCTTTGCAATACTAGTAGCTGGATACTAGTAGCTGACTGGGAAGTTGTGCCCTAATGATCATCTACTAGAAGAAAGGAAGCATGTGACCATCCTGAACCTATAGGAACCATAACTAGACCACCACAGGGTGGGAAGGTAAGGGGACACTCTTTTATATATCAAGAAGAGAAGAAATGCAGCTTTCATACAAAGTCAGGAAAATAAGTTGACTGTGAAGGAAGACACTGAATCATTAATTCTCTTCCCTATCCCCAAATCCCTCTTCAAATTCCACCCCCCAAATGAATTTGTTCAAAGAACCAGAATTCCTAGTTATGACACTGCCTTTCACACTGTGAAATGGGTAACTCATCTTTCGTTTGAAGAAAAACATAAAGGAGAAATTTGGATGTCCATAGTCAACGATCATCGTGGACTATGTGCCAGGCACTGTGCTAAGTATTGGGAAACAAAAAAAGGCGAACACCAGTGTTTGCCCTAAGGAGCTCACATTCTAATGGAGGAGAGAACATGTAAAAATTGTTCAGACCAGATAAACAGGGTAAATAAGGGGTAACCCCAGAGTAAAAATATTAGCAGTGAATGGAGGGTAATCCAGGGGATAAAGTATCAGCAGTGGGATAAAATCAGGAAGGATTGCCAGGTGGTGCAATGGTTGGAGCACTGCACCTGGATTCAGGAATACAGAGTTCAAATCTGGCCTCAAGACCCACTAGCTGTGTGATCTAGGAAAGTCACTTCATCTTGTTTGCCTCAGTTTCCTCATCTATAAAATGAGTCAGAGAAGGAAATGGCAAAGCACTCTAGTATCTTTGCCAAGAAAACCTCAAATGGGGTCATGAAGAATTAGACATGACTGAAACAACTGAAAAAATTTCTGAAGAGGGTGAGATTTGAGCAATCTTGTAGGAAGTAAGAGAATTCAGGAGGAAAAAAGTGAAGGAGGAAAGCATCCGAAGCAGCCTGTACAAAGGCATTAAGTTGGGAAATGAAGTATCATGTGAGAAGAACTACAAGGTCATTGTCACTGAATTATAAAGTATGTAAAGAGGTATAAACTGTAAAAAGACTAGAAATATAGGTGGGGACCAGATTGTGAAGGTCTTTAAGAGAGAGAGAATATTTTATTTGATCTTGGAGGAAAGAGAGTATTGCTGTAGTTTTTTGAATGGGGAGGTGGTGGTGGTGGTGACAAGGTCACACCTGTCTATGCTTTAGGAGATCACTTTGGCAACTGAGTAGAGAGAAAGATGTGAATCAAGGAGAATAACCACAAGGCTATGGTGATAAATCATGCATAAGGCAAGGATGACCCACTATGTGAGTGGAGCAAAGGAGACACATAGAAGTAGAAATAAAGATAGAGGTAGCGAGGTGGCTAGGGGTGCCCAGGTTGGTCCCGGAGTCAGGAAAATCTAACCTCAAACACTTACTAGCTATGTGACCCTGGGCAAGTCACTTAACTTTTATTCACCTCAATTTTCTAAACTATAAAATAGAGATAATAACATCACTTACCTTTCTTGGTGGTTGCGAGGATCAGATGAGAAAATATTTGTAAAGCACTTAGCACAGTGCCCGGAACGTAGTAGACATCATATAAGTGCTTATTCCCTTCTCTCTCCTTCCCCTAGAAATGACAAGACTTGGTGTCAGATTGACTATGTGGTGTAAGTACAAGAGAGGCGTGCAGAGGATGACACTAAGGCAATTGAAAGAGGGGAGGATTTGAGAAGGAAAGAAGAATTCTGCACAGCTTTCCTGGATGAAGACAGAGCAAAGAGGACTGAGGAGAGATCAGGTGAGTAGGAGGAGAACCAGGAGAAGTCTAGGAAAGCCTAATCAGTAGAAAAGGGTGAACAGCAGTGTCAAAGACTGCAGAGAGGGCAAGAAGGATGAAGACTGAGAAAAGGCCCTCAGATTGGGCAGTTAAGAGATCATTAGGAACTTTGGAAAGAGAAGGTTCTGTTTAATGAGTTGGAAGTCAGATTGCAAAGGGTTTGGAGAAGAGTGAGAAGGGAGGGAGTGTAGATGCAGAATGTAGACACTTTTCTCAAGGAAGCAGAGGTAGGAACATTGGACATAGGACAAAAGCCATGGGATTGGCAGGAGAATTGAGATTTGTTTGTTTTTAAAGGATAGGGAATGGATGTGTTTGTAAGTAGCAGGGAAGCAGTCAATAGATAGGGAGAAATGTTTGAAGATTAGTGAGGGTGGGGACAAAAGAGGGGGCATTTGGCTTGAGAAGATGGGTTGAAATGGGATCCATGCAAGATCTGCCATGTCAAAAAGGGCCACATCTTCAAGGAAGACCAGGGTGAAGAAGAAATATTGAGGGAAGACATCTGAATGATGTGAGAGGAGGAGGAGGAGGAGGGAAAGGAGGACGGAAGAGGGAATTTTTAGCAAATCATCTCGCATTACTTGGTAAAGTATAAGACAAGTTTCTTAGCTCCAATGGTGGGGAGAAGGAGTGTCACTGGAAGCTTAAGGGTGGATAAAAAGGTGTGGAGTATCCACTGTGTTGAGTATGACAATACATCCACTGGGGAGATGTAAATGGATTAATGTGCTTCAATGAACTCCCAGCTGGGATTATGTACATGCTAATGCCTTTTTTATGATTTTGTAGACTGAGATCGGACCTTTCTCTTCTTCCGCTTTCCAGATGGAAGAGCCTTAATCTTGGTAGCCTGTAGTCTGGTAGTAATTCCCTCATTCATAGTTAATTCATCATTGTGTCTACTTGGGTTTTAGTTACTGTGAGGCATGTAAAGAACAATCACAACATTATTTATCAATAATTTATCATTTATCAAGGGCAGAAAATGTTCTATACTTTGGATCTACAGAGACAAACATGGTCCAGGCCCTGCTTTCAAAGAAGTTACAATCTAGTGGGGGCTAGGGAAGAGTGGATAGGAAGACATATATACAACAACTGTGCTACAAAGGAATGTATCAGAAAATTAAGAGAGATCCAGGAAAAGAGCTATAATAAGAAAATTGAAGAAGGAGAGATGATTCCCTGCTTGGGTGTGGGGGAATGCATCACAAAAGACTCCGTTGAAAAAATGGTACCTAAGAAATAGATCCCACTCTTCTCTAACCTTTCTCTACCCCCATTATGTCTCCACTGCTGTTCCAAGTGCCTTGATGATATTACTGATACCAGGAAGCATTTTTACCCACTATCCCTCTTTCCAAAGGTCCAAAAGCACAAATAGCTGCCCATTAAGATGGGGAAAAGACTGGAGAGTCATGGAGACTGACCAGGACCCTTCAGTTAATGTCAATTGGAAACAGGGCTTCATAGGAGCAGCGGAATTAGAGGCAGAGTGGTCAGAGAGCTGGCTTCATAGGGCAGGAGGCTCCTCCAAGGGGAGACCTGAGTGCATTATTCATAGCTTGTCATTTGCAATGAAAGAGACAGGTTGCCCTCTGATACCTCTGAAGAAGTTCATGATTTATTGGAAGCATTGAAAGAAATATAAAAACAAATAGTAATATAATCCCCCAGGGAAGTCTAGCTTTGGTCTTTTACATAATATTAGAGCCACTGCAAATAGTTTCTCCGAGATAAAAACTTTGGCAAACATTCAACATGAAATGTTTGAGAAATGAAACTATTCATTTTTCGATGTCAGGAGACTTGAGCCTTGTCCAGCATTCTAAATACAGAAAATAAAAAGAATGAAAAAACAAATCCCTAAATTTAAAGTCATAGGAGGGATGTCTGTAAGTCAACCCAACATAATAGCACATCTGAATCCAGTTCATAGAAGACTTAGGGGCTCTTGTAACCTCTAACCCCTCCCTTCCAAATTATTAGAATAGGTATTAGCATTTAATTAGTGATCTTCATGGTCAGCAGGAAAGAAATACATCTGTCTGTCCATTCTTGACATCTCTCTTGGCCCAACCCCTATTGGAAAGTTTTGTATTTGGGACAAGGGCCATAAGCTGTGACCAGGGAAAGTACCCTTGGTGGTATTTGAGCTACCCTCACCATGGGCAAGAAGGGAAGATCCTGGGATATAATCACAAGGCTGTCTCAGGGGGATAGAAGCAAAAATAAAAAAGGAGGGGTGGACCTCTCGCCAGTCCAGCTTCTGGTAGTATCTTATTTTAACTAATTATTCTTGCTAGGACAGATAGAGTCTTTATTAAGCACTTGTTATCTACCAAACACTGTGCTAAACATTTGGGATACAAATAAAAACAGATGAGACAGTCTTAGCCTCAAAGAACTTACTCTCTAATGGGGAAGGCAACTCATGAAGAGGAACTGGAAAGCTAGGGAGAGGGGGCAAAGGGATGGAGCAGTGAGCCAGGCAAAGAAGAGGAGTCTGGAGAGAGCATTGGCATGAGTGAGGTTAAGCATGCCTGGAGTCCTTCCTAAAATGCTGGTCCTAGTTAGAGAGTTACTGTTCAGGGGAGGAGAGCCTTAGGGCAGAGGTTTCTCTAAGGTGGTTATATGAAATGTGAGGAGAAGTGCTAAGCTCTGTTGTTTCTCAACTACCAAAGAACTATTAGCACCCTCAAAGTTCATCACCCTGGCCCCTCTAAATTTTATGTACTGAGGTAAAGCCCCAATTACTTCGGGTATGCCTTTTGACCTTTGTGAAGTGTCAGAGCACACATGTACATACATCCTATTACTCCTTTTTTTCACAGTAGGTAAATAGAAAGCACCAGGAGCAACGCTTCGCATGTAATGAGCACTGAGTAAGTGTTCTTGGTTTCAGAACCAATGAACCCTTTAGAAAGGGCTGATTTTGTGTTTTCTTTCTTCTTTTTTCTCCAAACTCTTGTTGCCATGAATCTGAGTTTGGGTCAGAATCTGACCTGCTCTGAAAAGAGGGGAGAAAAGAAAATGACTTGGGAAGATAGAATATTAGGAACGCCTCTCCAAGGATGGCCCAGCAGGAAAGGGCCTCTTAGTTCCCTGCTGCCTCCCAACTCCCTTGTTGAAGCAGAAACATCACCAATACTCTGATGACGGTTTGAAACTTTCTAAAGTTCACTTGTAAGACACCCATGGAGTCACTAGCAAATTCACTAAAGCAGCGGCTTCTATGTGCAGGTAGCATTTCAGTTCCATCGAGCTGAGGATACTTCCTGCTTTCTCTCTTCTAATGACCCTTCTAGACCAGTATCACTGTTGTTTGCCTACTCTCAGTTCTCACTTGGGTAGTGTGTATATCCAGCACTTTGCTGAGCCTCATATCCCCATATCTTGGAGGAGATAGACCTGCCTTGCATCAGGAGGAAAGCTGTTGATCAGACTCAGTCAGGTATCCCTATTGCAAAAATTCATCCCCCTACTCCATTGTACCAATGTTACTCTCTTCCTGCCCCACCAAGCTTGTGATGAGGTAATAAGTTGGCTCTTGTCATATTTCTCTGCTTTTAGATAGTTCTGTTGCTCATCTGCATTCCTCAGCACTGTTTTGAAGGAAGTAGTTGTATAACTGAAGTGAATGCCACCTGATAGGTCAATGTTTGCAAGAGAATTGAAGAGGGAGAAATGACATCTGATGGCTCCAACCACAGGATGGTGGCTGTACAAACAAGACCAGTCCCATGAGCATATAAGGGGAAAGTAAGGAACACCAAAATTTATAGAAATCCAGGTTAGAGTTGAGAGAAACAAAGCTTCTTAATATTCTTGGCATTCCATCATTTACCCATTTCATGAAATCCTGTCAAGGTAAACTGTGAAACAAAGACACTTGAATAAAAACCACTTTATAGACGTCTTTTAGACTGGAATTAATGAGTGGATACAGTTTGGGAAAACAGGAAAAATGAATGAAAGATCTTTTATTGGAAAGGTAACAGCACATACCATTGCGACTGATGAAGTCATAAAGGCCCACAAGACTTGGAAGAACCTGAGTTTCTAGTTAGCTTTGATGGAGAAAGTGGCACCAAGTTGCAAATCACTTTCAGAACTGATTTTTTTAAACTGACTAAAATGAAGCAGTGCATCATAGTGGGGAGAGCATAGGACTTTAATTCAGGCAGACCTGTCTGGTGACAACAGTATCCTAATTTTCTACTCCCATTTAAGTAAAAATAGGTTTTCTTCCTGTAAAAAGTATTGCAATCTTACTTGAGACTTGATGGGTTCAGAGGACTCCAAGTTCAGGTTAGTGACGTCACATCTCAGTTGGTACAAAATAGTCACGAGGAGATCAAGGGGCTGCACGGTTGCTTGGCCATCAAACCACCATGGGCAATTCAGAGGAAGTAGAGCTTTCCTTGGCTGTATCAATATAGAGTGTCCTTGAGGCATATACCCTTTTGGAATATTTTTCTGTGATAGCTATGTAAATCTCCTTTTGTTACTGGATGACACGAGTGTCCCGTTTCTTTCCAATATCGATCATACACTACTAAGGGACTAATCTGAGTCAGTTAGTTAGACTCATTCTAGAACAACCCACTTGAAAATAATTATAATAAGTGATAAAAATGATAATTCCTATTTCTATAGTTTTAACTATATGCTAGGCACTGGGCTAATTATAACAGCCCTGGGAGGTAGATAATATTATCATCTGCATTTTTACAGGTGAGGAAACTGAGGGAAACAGAGGTTAAATGACTTGCCCAGCATTACACAGCTAATAGATACCTGAGTCTGGTTTTGAATTCAGGACTTCCTGTCTCCAAGCCCAGAATTCTATTCACTGTATCAACCTAGATGCCTGGCTAGCTTTAGGACCATGGACAAGTCACTTCACATCTCTGACTTCAGTCAACTCTCCAAAATCTATTGAAATCTATTGTATCATTCCCTTTTAGTGGAGCATCCCAAAAGATTTTTCATTTCTTCTAGATTGGGAGTTTTATTTTTTATTTTTGCATCTTTAGTACCCAGGACAGTACCAGGCACATAGTTTCCTACCTACTTAATAGGCAGGAAATAAGCATTTATTAAGCACCTACTAGGTAAGTACTTTACAAATATTAATCTGTAAGCACCTCATTAATAAATGTTCACTGACTAATGAATGAATGAGCTGACCTTTAAGATGGCAATTGAAATCATTTTCCTAACTCAATCTGAAAGTTCTTTACAGGCAAATTTCATTCAAGTCAAATGTAATTAAGTCTTTTATTTTATTTTTTTTAACACCCAAAGAAAGAAATGAGGTCGTTCCTTTCCTTCACAATTAGGGCACTTATTGAAAAGATATGTGCATATGACAAGCGATAAGGCTGATGGAACCATCCTTCCATCCCCTTTGCCAGCAAAAGAGCTGGGTATGCAGTGCCAGCTGGGCCCTGTTCAGGTACATTATCAGAAGAAAGCCTGGAATTTTTTTTTTTCCCTAATCTGGTTTCAAGACACTAACAGAGGGCAACTGAACAATCTCCCTGGGAATGAAATGCCTACTTAATTAAACCATAGCCACGCTGCTCAGTTTTCCTCACTGAGGGACGCTCAGCAGTACTGTCGTTTGAGCAAAGTAGACCAGCTGCCAAGGGATGCCTGTGGTCAGAAAGGATCACAAGTACCCATCCCCAGGAAGGGCTGGATTTCAAGCCAAGTTTGTTAAATAGGAGAATAAAATAAGAATGTTTGTGAGTTTACTTAGTTCTTTCTACCTCGATCCAATCCTGACCCACTTCTGGCTCAGCTTACTCTCTATTCCATATTTTGTTCCGAATAAACATTAAAGATGGGTAGATTAAAAATGAGGACTAGTAGGCTTTTGTATGTGTTCTTGTTTACTCGGAGCAGCCTAATTTGTGCTGGGTACCTGGCCCCACAGTCAAGAAGACCTCTATCTCTCTTTCTTTTAGGAAAAAGCAAAGGAACTCATGAAGTCAGACACAACTTGAAGACCTTTGCAGGGTTGGACTGGTAAAAACTGAGGACCTCATTCATATGTAACCCCAGTCTCAAAGGTTACCTATACACAAAAGACCAAAAACAACCCTAAGGCTAAAGGCTGCCTTAAAGGAGACCTAAAAACATTCTCCTGAAAGGAAAAAATAGCACGTGACAGTAACCAAGGGGCTGTTAGCTGCTGACGTCAGCTGCTGAGCCACTTTCTCCAGTGAGTTGCCATCTGGTGCTACTTCACTGGGAGGCTACTGGAGGAGGTAGGGAGGAAGTGATTCACCCATCATTAAGTGCCAATTTAGGGGAGTGTTCTCCTAACTCCTAGTCTAAAAAACTAGGATATTATTTGTACTAGATCCAAGGGTCACTGTGGTTAGTTCCAGCTCAGCATGGTAAAGGCATCTCCTTGTGAATATTTATCATGGCTACTCTATGTGCCTCCCTGTATGTATTGTTTTTGTACCTGGTTTATGAGGTGTGCAAAAAATACTTCTTTTTTCTTCTCTCTCAGATATGATTATATTAGTAAGAGTTTCTGTAGCTAAAAAGACTAGCTACTTGGAAGATTGATTCCATGTCTCTGTGGTCAGATGTTACAACTTCTCTGAATAATGATAACAGAGAAGAGTTTTTACTAAGTCCATTAGTTATGATCATTTTTGATTCTACTGACAAGAACAATGTGTTCAAATTAAGGTTGCCTATGACCTTAGGCAACTCATTTCATTTTTCTGGACCTCAATTTCCTTACCCGTAAAATGAAGGATTTGGACTAGATGACACCCAAAGTCCCTTTAAACTATTTCTATGATCTGACTATCCTTTTGCTATGATCCTATGAGTTTATTTGTGTCATTTGTACTTGACATCACATTCTGGACCCAGGGGATACTTAGATTCCTCACTCTCCTCTAAGAGATTTGAAACGCAACTGATTGGGGTGGTGGGTGGGGCAGGAAGGGAAGGAAAAGAAAGACTGGGTCTATTTCTAGGCCATATTTAGGCACTAGGAGACAGAGACTCCACCATCTTGGAGCCCTGAGGAAGTACACAAGAAGCCTAAAGTAAGCACAGGTCAGGAATCAAGTGGTGGGCAGGGTCAGACTAGCACCACTG